>VMDO01001758.1:0-192272 GCA_007922755.1 Pedetes capensis
TTTTTTTTTTTTTTTTTTTGCAGTACTGGGGGTTGAACCCAGGGCCTCACACTTGCATGCTCTGCAAGTGCTGGACCACTGAGCTGCACCCTCAACCCATTCTTTTACTTTTTGAGACAGGGTCTCACTAAGTTACACAGACTGCCTCTGGTCTTGAACTTGCAATCATCCTGCCTCTGCCTTCCGAGTCACTGGGATTACAGGAGTGCGCCACTGCACCCGGCCTTCAGGTCCATTTCTCAGTGCTGCCCAACCCCGAGTCCATCGTTGTTCTGGGAACCTTATATACTCATCCATATTCTCTCACTGCCTACCTTTAGAACAGGAGGAGAGACTTTCGAATAAATGTCAGGGCTGATAGGACTTTTTCACCAAGGTCAGCCCTAAGTGGATCAACCCATATCTGTCTCAGTCAAATTCACCTCCACCCTATTTTATTTATCAAAACTGTATTCACCAAAAAGAATGTCCAGCTCAAGGAGAAAAAAAGGAAAAGTCACAGCTAAATGCATGCTTAAAGCTGAAGAGACTTGAGGTTGAAAAACTGCCAGTTCTTACTGCTCACTTACTCACACGAGGGTTTACAGCTCCTGAAATCAAGCCAGCGCTTTGGAAATGAAAGCTTGCAGTTAGAAAATGATGGCTCGTGACAGCAAGGATCCGTCATGTGATAGGCTGAGCATTTTCCGTCACTGCCTTCCTCAATCAGATAGAGCTGGGGGACGGAGGTTAATCAGTCAGATAGCAGCCGTGGAGCTGAGGGCAGCGGAATCCAACTGCGGCAATTAATCATTTAATTGCTTTCTGATTCACTTTGAATGTCTTTTAAAAAGATATTAAAGGCAAACATTATTGAAAGGACATTTTAGACTATTTAATAAAGGTCCAATGTACCCTTTGTGAACTGGAAAATAAATGGATCTCTAGACCAGGTCTGTTCAGTGTTTTCTTGGGCAACATTGACTTACACAGAGGACAGAGCCTCTTGCTCCTCGCAGGAGAAATCAAATGTATAAAAGCATTTAGGAAAGAAAGCAGGGGTGTAAATAAAAATAGGAGTTTTGTTTGTTTTTTGTTTTATTTGTGTTGTTTTCTGGGTTTTGTTGTTTTGTGTTTTGTTTGCTTTTTGGTTTGGGGGATTTTGTTTGTTCATCTGGGTTTTTGGCTAAAGAGTAGGATTGTGCTGGAGGGGTGGAGAGGAACACCTAGAAACCTACGAGACTCCATTTTAGAGGGCCTTGAATGCCAAGAAAAAGAAGCTGGACTTGATATATTTGGCACTGGGAGTCACTGAAGGTTTTGAGCAGAGAAAGCGGCATGATTTGGGAATAGCATAAACTGTGAGGTCCATCTGCCATGGGCTATAACTCTGGTTTGTCCCTCATCATCTGGCCTGACCTTGGACACATTATGTACCTTTTGGAGGCCTCCCAAGCTGTACAGTCGTAGTGATAATACCATTTATAGGGTTATTGCAAACATTAGAAGTAGCAACCCCAGGGCTTGGCACAGAAAGGTGGCTATTAAATGGTGTTAGCTGTTACCACGCTGTGCTCTGGGTAAGGAGATCAAAGGGGAAGAGCCAGAAGGAGGGAGACTGCACAGGTCCGGGCGAGAGGCAGAGAGGGCCTGGGTTGACAGAGCACGGGTAAGGAGAGCAGCAAAGTGAAGATGGGAGAGAATGAAAGGGTGGCCACAAAGGTGGAAACGGAGGCCCAGAAAGATTAGCTTGCCCAAAGCCATTTGATGATGACTGGGCCTGAGGAATGGAGGTGGAGAAGCCAGAGAAGCATCAACCCATGGCTGAAATCAGTATCACACAAGAAAAGACCCAAATTCCTGCAGGGATCCAAAAGAAACGGTTATGTCAATAAGTGCCAAACTGAGCTTGGCACTTGGGAATGACTACGGATATAACCCAAATTATATCCCTTTCCCCAGTGATCCCATCTGAATTTTTAATAATAAGAGCTGCCTTGAAGGGCAATTTTTAGATCCACAGGGTCAGATGATTTATGCTGGGACACTGCTCAGTGTCACACATCAGACTGTCTTCTTCCCCACACCCATGTCCTGCTCACCTCTTCACATCACCTCCCCTGCAGATGGCCACCACGCCCTGGGCTTGGGACTATCATCATTGTCCTCACTCATTTTAGAGTCCTCTCAGCACAAAGAACTACTGATGCTCCCCTCAAGCTGCGACCACCTTCCCAGCAAGACACATGTTCTTGGATAACAGGCGGAGAACTACCTGGCACTTCAGAACAGCGGAGCAGCAACTAATAACTCATCGCTCTGACATTTTCATTAGGTACCGTGATAGAAGTTTCTTCAGGAAGCAGCCTTAATAATCTCGTGCCACTCTGCTCAGAAGGGATTAATATGACTCGTAGGTAGGAGCCTCAGCCACGCGTTCAGACTGCGTTTCCATCCACCTTGTCTGCACTGGCTGTGGATTTCAGCCACGTCAGCTCCATGTAATTCACAAAGGAATCTACCTGCACACACAGCCCAGCCACACGCGGGCTGCCGGGACACACAGGTGAAGCTTTATAGCGTATATAAATGGAATTTAATATTACAGGATACGTTCTGGGATGTATGTCTAATTTGCCTAATCTTGCAGAAGAGCTGACGAGCCACTCTGTGCCTTTTGGGAAGCCTCTGCTTTGTGCCCGCTGCTCTGGTGCAGTGTGGGGTTGCGCCGTTTTGTTGCCTCTGTCTTCCTGGCCGCCCCGCAGAGCACTTCCCATGAGCTCATTCTCCAGCCTATTAAAGTTGTCTTTCTCTGAAAACACTGAATATGGTTTGGCTTTAATTCATCCTTCATTTCAGGCCAAATGTCTGGCTGACTTACCTCCAACTAATATCAGTGTGGACTGGGGTTTAGGTGGTAGAACACTGCTCTGCACCCTCTGAGGACCCATGTATGCCATCTGAAAGCTTGAGAAAGAGGGAAGCTAGGGGCCCGGTTCAGTCCAAGTCTAAAGGCCTCAGAACTAAGGAAGCCCCTGGGGTAATCCTCATCCAAGTTCAAGGGCCTAAGGACCAGCCAGGTTGCTAGTGTAAGTAGCTCGAAGGCCAGAAAACCCAGAGTTCTTATGTCCAAGGCAAGAAAAGCTCCTAAAGAGGAGCTCAATTTGATTTTCTTCTGCCTTTTTGTTCTGTTTGGGCCTCAACTGATGGGATAGGACTCACTTACATTGGGGAATCAGTTCACTTATTTGAATGCCAATCTCCTTGGAAAACACTCTCAAGACATACCCAGAAATGATGCTTAACCAGCCATCTGGTTATCCTCTAACACAGTCACACGGACACCTCCAACGAACCAGCACAGAGAAGTTAAATAACACCTCGTGTCAGACAGCTGAGAACTGGCCAAACCAGAACTTGAACCCAGGTCTCTTTTACACCAGAGTCAGGTTTAAAATAATGGTAATTCAAGCCAGGCATGGTGGTGCACGCCTGTAATCCCAGCGGCTCGGGAGGCGGAGGCAGGAGGATCGCAAGTTCGAGACCAGAGGCAGTCTGCGTAACTTTGCAAAACCCTGTCTCAAAAACTGAAAAAATGGGCTGGGGGTGCAGCTCAGTGGTCCAGCACTTGCAAAGCATGCAGGTGTGAGGCCCTGGGTTCAACTCCCAGTACCACACACAAAAATAAATAAATAAATAAAAATAAAAATAATGGTAATTCATGGAAGCCTGTAGCCGTAGCCCTGTGGTATCCAATCCCGTCAGATCTCAGAAGCTAAACAGGGTTGGGCCTGGTTAGCACTTGGATAGGAGACCGCCTGGGAACACCGGGTGCTGTAGGCTTGGGAGAAGGACCTGGCAACCCACTCCCAAAAATCAATCCACCATTGAAAACCCTATGAACAGCAGAGAACCACTGACAATAGTGTTTCTCCTGTTGTATGTAGGGTCACTATGAGTTGCATACCAGCTGGACAGCACCTAACAACAACAACAACAATTCATGGATGAATGGCATCCAGGAATTATGTTCTGGGAGCAGTAGGAATCCATAACAAAGAAAAGAAAGGTCTCAATGCTTACTGTTATGCATTTGAGTCTACACACATTTGTGAGCATATATTGACCTTAACTGTTTCAGGAAACAGTGATCTTTTTTAGCTTCCTGCTCTGTAGGAGATACACAGCTAATTAATTACTGAATAGAGGTAAAGTGTCAAGAAAACGCCAATGAGGTCCATTTCTCAGAGTTCCTACAGTTTAGCTAGCAAGCTGAGCCCAAAACTGTGCAACGTGTACACCCAAGATGAAAACAGAAGAGGCATTGAGAATCTGAAGAGACTGACTGGCAGATAAACAATAGAGAACAAAAGGCTACAGTGATGCAGTGTGGGAAACTTCTCTTCAAGCAGAAGTACTCAGGTAAGACAAGGTCGGAGAGATTGGACTTCCGGTAGGAACTGAAGGAGGAGTATCCCTTGGTGAGGCTGGAGACTGCCGGAAGTGGAAGAGCATCCAGGGGCAGTTGAGGACCTTGGAGTGAGTGAGAGGCCAAAGGAGCTCAATGCCAGGCAGGAAAGAGCACAGCATGTCAGCAAGATCTGATGGGACAAAAGCTGATGCATTTGTGTGTGTGTGTGTGGTCACCAAAATTTGAATTACCCAAAAGAAAATTGAACCAGGGATAATGCAATTTACATTTCCCCTCAGAATTTTATTTTTGTGTTTTTAATTAAAAGTCTTTTTGTCTTTAATACACCAGAAGGTTTTTTAATGTCAATTTCTATTCCTATAAAATTGCCCATTTTGTCCAATAATTTGACAAGAGTTGTACGTATTTGTGGGATACAATGTAATGATCTAATGCCTGTATACATTATGAAATGATCATATCAGGGTAATTAGCATATCCATCGCCTCCTATATTTATCACTTCTTTGTGGTGAGAGTGTTCAGAAACCTCTCTTCTAGCTATTTTGGAATATACAATATGTTATTGCTAACTGTTGGCACCCTACTGTGGGAGAGCATACTAATACTTATTCCTCTGATCTACTGGCAACTTCGTACTCATAAACAGACTCTTCCCATCTTCTCCCCTCCTCAGATTTTTCTTGATAATGTCATATGTTTTCAAAGCTAGTGAACTATATTTTTAAAAATAAAAAAAAACCCAAATGGTAGCAAATATCTATACATCTTTTTAATGATAAAATTCAATATTTTCACTGTTTTTGTATTTATACTTGTTTATTTTTGGCTGGCAGTATAGATTTCTCTTATAGGGGTTACATAAATTAACTATTTTTGCCATGTTTTTAATTAGTAATTTTTTAATTAGTGTAGCACTGAATGAGTTTCATTATGATATTTCCATACAAGAATATCATTGTACATTGCTCACATTCACCTCCCCCGTTTCCTTCTCATGATCCCCTTTGCCTAACCCCTTCCTCCCCAGCAATGGTCCCCTTTCTATTTGCATGTTTTGTTTGTGTGTATCTCTCAATAGATAGATAGATGATAGATAGATAGATAGATAGATAGATAGATAGATAGATAGAGACAGATGATAAATAGATGATAGATAGGTAGATAGGTGATAGATAGATGATAGATAGATAGATATAGAGATATAGAGATATGGGAGAAGCATCCACTCTCGAAATAATCAACCATTGAAAACAGTGTCAAGGAGTGTTTCATTCTGCTGTATATAGGGTCACTACAAGTCGGATCTGACTCAAAAGCACCTAAAACACCACCACCATCACCACCAACAACAAGAGGTATAGATAGATAGATAGATATAGATATAGATATAGATATAGATATAGATATAGATAGATAGATACTGAGATTTTGCCTTAAGGGTAAAAATACTTGATAACATTGTTTAAACAAATTTCCTCTAGTGGGTAAAAGTCAAGAAGCTCACCCAGATGGATCTTTCAGAAGGCAAAGATACAAATACATACAGATCATCACTTACATAATGTATTTACACAATGGGAAAATTAGCCCCATCAAAGGAGCTGGTTCTCTTCCAGTGCATAAAATTCTTAGATCATGTGTGTTTTCCCACTGCATCTTACCCACAGTAATCCAGGTCACTGGGGTATGAGTTTATAATCTTTGGCATTATTGGTCCTCAAAAAAAATCATGACTCTTCAATCAAAGTCAGCCTTAGCAAGTTCAGAATGAATGAATGTGCAAACTGAAAAACTTTGGCCCTTTCTTGCCCAAGACACCAGAAATGGGGATGATAGGATGAGGAAGTGAGAGATGAGACAGAAGACCCCTTGCTTCAGCTCTCCACACTCACACCTCCTTTGGGGGGATAAGAGTATGCAGCATATGAAATCCTCTGCTATAGAGCAACATCATAAATTAAGAGCGTGCATGAACTGAATACCCACCATAGGCCAGCTACTGCATTAAAAGCTTACCTACATGACTCCACTTAATCTTTGTAACTAGACAAGAGTCCTCATATTACACCCATCTTACAGATAAGCAATGCAGGATAAGAAAGGTTAATTTGTTCTGAGGCTGCACAGCCAATGAGTAGACAGACCCAGGAAACAGAGCAGGCCCTCTGGCTCTGGGGTCTTTCATGATCCATTGTGCTGTGTTTGGTTGGAAAACAAAGTGAACCCAGAAAGACAAATGCAGTGACACATACACTGAATCATGTCCTTCCAAAATTCATGCTAAATCTCTAACTTCCCATGCCATTGTATCTGAGACATTCAAATTAGGTTCGAATGACATTGTAAAAGTAGGACCCTAACCCAATAGGACCCGAGTCCTCCTAAGAACAGGAAGAGACGCGAGGAGCGTGTATGTACAGAGAAAAGACCCTGTGAGGGGGTCATCTGCGAGCCAGGGAGAGAGGCCTCAGGAGAAACCAGACCTGACAACACCTTTGTCTTCAACTTCCAGCCTCCAGAATTGTGAGAAATAAATTTCTGTTGTCCAGGCTGCTCTGTCTGTGCTCTGTCATGGCAGCTCCAGCAACCTAATGCACACAGCTTTACCTATTTCCCATGGAACTTCCCTGGCCTCCCTGCACCTACCACCAGTCCCCTAGCTGTCCTTGATCCTAATTGTCTTAAAGGAGTTGAAACTTAAAGTAGGACATTTCTAAAACAGCGGGCTTTTCCTCCTGGTTATCATGAAGACCTCTGCTGGACTGCTTGGATCTGGAACACCCTGAAGTGATCTAAAGCAGCACATTTCAAATTCCCCATGCCAAAGGACCAGTCTGGGGCTTAGCTTAGTTAATAGGTTGCAGCTCTGCAAGTGCTGAGGCTGAGAGTTTGATCCCCAACACCAGAAAAATGGGAGAAGGATGTGGCAGCCCACTCCCAAAACAATCAGCCATGGAAAACCCTATGAATAGCAGAGAAGCACTGGCATAGTGCCGGGCATGGCACAGTGGTGGGGAGGGTTTTGTTCTGTTGTACATAGGGTCAGTATGAGTCAGACCCCACTTGATGGCACCTAAATAAAACACACACACACACACACACACACACACACACACACACACCAAAAGACTAGTTTCTCCAACTGGCCAATAGATACATGATCATACTGGGTTGTCTGGTAGGCAGCTCCAGCTACAAGCAGCTTGCCACAAAAGATGAGCAACACCATGCTCAACAGTATTCTCTCATCAGGTGCTTGGACTGTTGAGGCAAGCATTGATGTGCTGGTAAATGTTCATTGCTCAGTTCTTAGATGTGGGAGGAGTCCTGATATGCATGTTAATTTACATGATAAAAATACCTCCCATGATTTTGAGCTAGCAATATGGAGTTACTAAGTCACAGAAATTGTAAGAAATACCCACCAGCCTTTTCTGCCCAGTGCCACTCAGCTCCAGTACATCATTGTAGCAATGTGCAATGCTATTGAGGTTCCAAATACTGTCGATTTCTGTACTTAACTCTCTGCAGAAGGCAGATCACCCTTTGCACAACAGTGACCTAGATTTTGTAAGCTTACATGTCTCCAAAGGAGCCCTCTAAAGTCTATTAACATACTACTTCACTAGGATAAATTCTGGACTCACAAAGTTATAAGAAAACATTTCTAGAAAAGGTCCATTTACTCATAATTGTTGTTGTTGTTGGGTGCCATCGAGTCTGTGTCCTATATATAGCAACCCTATGTACAACAGTTGAAACACTATTGTCATGCTTCTCTGCTAGTCATAAGGTTTTCAATGGTAGATTTTTGGGGGAAATAGGTTGCCAGATCCTTCTCCCATGTATATAGCACCTGGTGTTCCCAGGTGGTCTCCCACCCAAGAACTAACCAGGCCCGACCTTGCTTAGCTTCTGAGATATGATGGGATTGGACACCGCAGTGGTACAGCAGCAGGCTACTCATAATTAGCTATGAAAAAATGGCAGATGCTTAGCTCTTGTCTTTGCACCCTCATTTTTTTTCTGCCTTCCGTCTAGAAGTATTATCTCAAGGGTCTTCTCCTACCTCATCTTTTACTTTTTCCTTTATCTAGTTCTCCCTTTCCTAAAGGGTGGTTGTTCCATTTCCTCTGCCTCTCAAATTAAACAACACAGGCAAAAACATTCCAGTGGTCCACTCTCTTTCTCCTACAGCATTGCCTTATTGTGGCAATGGATTCTAGCCTTTGTTATCAGGAGCAATGAGAAGATAAACCCACTCAAGCAGCTCAAGAGTGAAACCCAAAGCAGCCAACAGATTTAAACGCCTATGGGATTAAAGGCAGATAATGGAGAGTTACTTTAGCCCTCTTTATCCTTGCCTTTCCAGAACCAGTTCAGCTTTGTTTTCCTTTCATTTTTCAGACACAGAGCCAGCCATCTGTAGAATAGCCAAGGCCTGTGACACACAGAAAAAGGACAAATGGTGATTAGAGTGGGGAGTGACCAGTGCTGACATCCAGACAAGAGCTAATTAGGGCTGACCCTTGACCTTCAGATAACAGGTAATTAGGGCTGACATTGGGAAGTGGTCATGAGAATAGGAACGAAAACACAGCAGCCCTAATGTCATATTTTGAAGCGTAATCAACAAGATGAGACCACTGATAGGGATGGAGCAACCAGGGCAAAAGAGCAAGGTGGCGCAAGATTTTGAAAACTGACTGCACCAGATGAGTCATGCTGGAGTTCAGCTCCAATCGAGTTACTCAAATGAGAAAAAGCCCAGCTGGCTTCAAGCCCACTATACACAGAATAAAGTCTGAATACCCAGTTCAGGACTGCCACAGTCTTGCACCAACTTATCATCAAGCTTTGAGTCATTCATTCGCTCAGTAAACATTTATTGAACAGCTATTGTCTATTAAGCTGGATCAGGGAATCAAAAATGTGGAAAAGGCATAGTTCTTGACTTGGAGGAGTTCAGAGACTAAGGAAGGTAACCTTCAAGTAAATCAATACACACATTCCCAGACTATTCACAGAAAGTTTTCAGTTGAAATCCCTTTTGTTGATGAGTGCCTGCTACATGCTAGGGACTGTTCTTGGCCCTGGGGACCCAGTCAAGTTACTTGCACTCATGTCTCCATCAGCCCTACAGATGTATTGATTTGGGATTGTCTGCAGAGTGCAGAGGCCATGGGGGACCACAGAATGGAGAGACTAAAAATGGAGATACCAGCCAACTCCAGAATCTTGGAAGAACGCCTCTATTTCAAGGGTTGGAAAATGGAAGAAGAGCCAGAAGTGCCCACAGAGGTAACCAGAGATGAAAAAGAAAAGCGAGTTACAGAATCAGGGCAGCAGAGTTTCCAGAATAAAGGAGAATCTGAACCACGCTCAATGCCGCCGGGGCCAAGAGAGAAAGAACGGAGAAGGGAGCCAGTGGGCTGCTCATTTCCGCTGGTAGATGGCAAAGATCAGTGAACGGGCCCAGCTGCACCGCAGAGCAAGGGGTGCTCCACGAAGACTCAGGGACAGGAATTGGGAAGGCATAAGATTCATGGGCAGGAGTGGAAGGGTTGGCTCTGGGGAAGAGAGATATGGCTTCCTCCAAAATTAGAAGGAAGGAAAGGCTAGACGAATGTGTGAAGACACAGGGTTCGGGGAGACTGTAGGGGCCGCACAAGGATCTGCAGACCATTCCATGTTTGAGCCTCAGTTCTGCCACATACTTTCTCTGATATTGAGCAAGACACTGACGCCTCTGATCTTTAGTTTCTTCATCTATCAAGTCCCTTTCTCATAAGGTTATCATGAGTTTAAATTGAGAAAATACACATGCAACAAATTCCCCTTAACTTTTTAGCCTCAAGTATATATGTTGTTGTTGTTAGGTGCCGTCAAGTTGGTGCAGACTCATAGTGACCCCTATATACATCAAGTGAAACAGTATTGTTAGTGCTTCTCTGCTATTCATAGGGTTTTCAATGGCTGATTGTTTTGGGGGGAGTAGGTTGCTAGGTCTTTCTCCCAAAAAGTGTATATGAAACCACATAAATTAATTCTACTAGACTTCCCCCCCCACCCCCGTTCACAGTGACTCTCTGCAAAGCACTCTTTAAAAAGGCTCATAAGTGAGCCCACCCTGCTAGACTCCAGGGGGGCAGCTAAGCCTCTACTGTCCCCAAACTGCCACAGCTGAGGTCCTGGAACAAACAAGACAGCATATCCAAACAGCACCATCGTGTACCACACTTTTCTTGAAGCAGGCTTTTTGGTTTCAAACCTAGAGCCTTGCTCCACCCACCTCTGCTAGGCCTAGCTCAGGCCTGGATCAAGACTGAGTGACGTGCACCACGCAACACTGGGGATTATCTCCTCTCTCCTTTCCCTGCTTTGGATCAGGCTGCAAGGAAGTTCCCTATCCTTTATCTGAACACACTCTTGGCAAGCCCACCCCATGAATTTTGTTGGAAACCTCCTGATATATGTCAATTTAAATCCAGGCTGATGTAGACCCTGGCACACAGCAGAGACACAATCCAGCGAGTCCCCTTTCTCTCCTATCTACCACCATGGTTGTGTTTACACTTCTGATTTGGAATGTCCCTTCTCCCCTACCCAATCACATCTGGACTTGACCCAGATGCACAAGCACTTGGCTACACTGCATGGTGGTGAGCTGGTAAAAGTTTAGCAACCAGCCATCTGGGAGAAAGAACCTGAGTTGTAGTGTTTGCTACTTTGTACGGTGTAAACATTCCCACCATGGCCGGTTTCAATCTACCCACATGGCACAGATGACCTTGCAAAAATCAGCTTTCCCAAGCTGCTATGAGATATCTCTAGCAAGTCACTCAACAGATTACCAGAAAGTCTTGATTAGTAGCTCATTGCAGCAGCTCTGAAGTTTATGTCTATTTAATAAAGGCTTTCCCACATCCAGCTACAGCTTTCTAAAGATGACCTCCTACCCCACCTGCATTACAAAGGGGAGGAGCTACAAAGGCGCTGCCTTGCCTAGAGATCTCCCCTATTTTCATGTGGTTTGGGAAAGAATTATATTAAAATGGCATTTTGGTATTTTGAGGGAAACAGACACACCCTGACGGGTGAAATCTCAGGGATGTTCCCTGAACAAAAACACTGTCACCGAGTAAGTAAATAGTGACAAGTTTATAAGATGCTGTTGGCAGTAGCTGGATTTCTCAGTGCCGAACACTTGAGTTGGGCACGGTGGGAGCGGCTGGTTAGCCATTTGTCAGGCAAAGTCAAAACAGCCCTCCAGCTACAGAACAGACGGCAGACTGCAGCTCATCAGCATTTTATTTATGACTCTTAATTAGCAAGCAAAAAAGGAGGGAAAAAGTTCTCAGCTTGGGATATACATACTTACACAAATATACTTTGCCCACAAGTTATCTGGGTCAAAGTAATTTGAATCCCCACAAACTAAGAGGTAGACATTACAACTACATTTTATTGACAGGAAATTTCATCCTGAAAGGCAAGTATAATAATCCTAATTTCTGCAACAAAGGTTAAGGGAAAGCGCATGATTTTTTCAAGTTAACAGAGCTAGAACACGACAGAGCAGGAACTTGAACCAATCTTTAGATTCTAATGCAAAGCCTTTTTCAATCATGGCAACCGTTGGCTACACCTGCAATGTCACAGTCATAGTCCATTGACTCGGGTTAAAGGAGAGCTGGCTACCAAACTCATTATGTGGGAGAGTACGCTTCTCATTCTTATTGCTCTAATTGTATGTTTTTAGAGGGAGAGGAATTATTAAGTGAGGCAGCATGACTCCTTGTCTGCTTCTGAAGGATGTGGGGTCTTGCTTTGTGACCAAGAGAGTCCGATCAGTCACGGGGCAGGGAGTAAAGATCTGACTCCCACCAATGATGAGTCTGAAGCGATGAGTCTGCATCTCATCAGTCTGTTCTATGGAGGACTCTTGAGCTGCTAGGTGGGCCTTTGTGAAGTATCGGAAGCCTCAGAAACCTGAGCAGGCCTAGAGACCATAAACACATCTGATTACTAACAGAAAGCATGTATATGCAGATGGCATTTAGTAAGTATTACAACTGACTTCTGATTGCTGATTGGGCTGAGCGCGGACTGGCATTTACATAACATAGACAAGTCATTTTTATCAGAGGGCAGTGGGGGGTAAACATCAGCAATATACAATGATATGCATGTATGGAAACATCATAATGAAACCCATTAATGTGTACACTAAAAAAATTACTAATAAAAAAAGAAGAGGCCACTTTTGATGGCACAAATCATCTTTATTGTGTATTTATTTGTTTTGTAATTCCTGTGCATCCCAAAGGATGAAGTGTTTATATTTATTCCTACGCCTCACTAAAGAAGAAACCGATGGCTACAAATTCCGAGCTGCCTGAGGTTTGGTGGGCACTATGCAGGCCACTGGTATCTGGTTCTCCTCTCTTTCCAGAGCCCCATGAGAACTGCATGTCTCCATCCCCTTGAAGTTAATCATGGCCACATGCTTACTTTGGCTAATGAAGTGTCAGATGGGATAAGTGTAGCTCCTGGGTAGAACAGTTAGTTAAGTTAGTGCACCACCATCCCTGTTCTTGTCTCTGCGGCAGTGACATACTAAGATGGCGGACTCCCTGTGCATTGGGTCCCAGAGGCACTGTGCCAAGGAGATTCTCCGCTGAGGTTTAGAAGTTGTTGCAACCACAAGCATAACTTCACTCATCCTCATAGGAGAAAACAGGTTAGTAGAGCAAGCAGGTAACAAGGAAAAGTAAAAGGTATAAAGTCAAAGGCTGAAAACTTCTAGGCATTTTGAATCCCACAGGAAGCCTGGGACTCTGTGTTCCTGAAAAACCAGTGACTAGGGCATTCTTCCTGAAGTTGGCAAGAGATTAAAGTTGGAAAATTGACGGCAATTAATCCAAACCTTCAGGTTTCCAACAGATGACTGGATCTAGATTTCTTGGAACTTAGTAAGAAATGTCCTGAGCTCACCATGAAATTGAAACTGGGTCAAATCACTTCAACAAACACCCATCAAGTGGCTGTTCTTCATGTGGTAGTGCCTCCTTATCCAAGAGGGACATATTCCAAGACCCTCACTGAGTGCCTGAAACCACAGAAAGCACCAGACCCTATACCCAGGCACTGTGATACCATAACAGTCAATCTGATAGCTTACATGGCTACTGTGTGTCCACGGTGGGCAGTGTAGGTAGCCTGGACAAACAGGTGATTCTCGTCCTGGCCAGGACGCAGGGGGATGACACAAGATTACATCATGCTACTCAGGATGACACATAATTCAAAATGTTATGAATAATTTATTTCTGGAACTTTCCATTTAATATCTTCTGACTGTGGTAGACAGAAATCACAGAAAGTGAGGCCATGGATAAGGGGACGCCACGGCTTAACACCTTGTTAGAAGCTGCACAAAATATTTAGGCAGAGAGAAGGCCCTTCTTTTTTTCAAGGAACTTATGGTCTGATGAATGAGCTTAAACCTGACATCATTGTTGTTATTGTTAGGTGTCGTCAAGTCAGGTCCGACTCACAGCAACCCTCATGTGGTTTTCATTGGCTGGTTGTTTTGACAAACCTGACATCAGGAAACATCAATTAATAAAAATGTTAAATAAAAACTTCAGATATTGATAAATGTGATGTCACAAAGCTGTGCAATTAGTGATCAAATTCAGCGTCTACAGAAATCCCCGTGGATATGGCAAAGGTACTCAGCCACCTCTGAAAACCTAACCATAACTGCTCTGTTTCATCTTCACATGCACGATTAGTATACTCCTGTCAGTGCCCGTGGCTGAGGCTGGCTACAGGTAGAAGAGATGGAGAAAGTTCTGGCTGTGAAAACAAGTAGCTGAAGAAGAGAGAACCTCTTCCATTCTAGGCAGCTCAATTGTTGTTGTTGTTGTCAGGTGCCATCGAGCCAGGTCTGACTCATAGTGACCCTATCTATATACAGCAGAATGAAACACTCCCTGACGGTGTGCCATGCCAGCCACTATGTCAGTGCTTCTCTGCTGTTCATAGGGTTTTCAATGGCTGATTGTTTCAAGATTGTTTCAGGAGTGGATTGCCAGGTCCTTTTCCCATTTTTGCAGTACTGGGGATCAAACCCAGGGCCTCAGAGAGCACATAAAGTAGTACTCTACCAACTGAGCCAAACCCTTGCCCATGCAGCTCAATTGGAAGTAACCAAATACACAAATTAGTTGGATTGTGGATCCTCCCTTGTTCTGCCATGCCCTCAGTATAACACAGAAAGCACTGGAAGAAGGCAGAGACCACGGCCAAGGAACTGCAGCTCTCTGGCCCTTGCATCCCCTGTACCCCTCACTCCTCTCCAGATGGTCTGGCCATACAGCCAGGGATATGGTGGCCAGCTTGCTGAGCCATTCATTCCCATATGCATTATGGCACCCAGAAGTGGCACCGGAAGGTAGCATTTAAGAATCTGTCTTTGCACTGGAGTGCAAGTTTGAGACCATATTAAGGATTTGATTATAACAAGACTGGTATCAAATCCAACCATCTCCTCCCCCAGCCCAAACCAGTGCTACTCAAAATTACATGACATCATGCTTCAAATAAAAATTCTATACATCTTTCTTCAAGTTTCTAGAATTGTTGAGGATTGGGCATAATTTACCACCCTTAAGTGCATTCCCTAAGTTACATGACTGACTTCCTGCAAGAAAGAAAAGAGGTAAAAAATTCATCTCTCCCTCAGTCTGAGCAACCCACCTGGGCACCATACTTGGATGCCAGGACACCCAGCACTCCCTGAGCTGAGAGACTATTGCTGCTCCTTCTTTCTTATGGAGAAAGGAACAAAAAGTCACAATCCACATCCACAACCCTTCTGAAGGAAAGGGCTGTTGTTGGTAGGTGCCACCAAGTCAGATCCAACTCATAGCCACCCTAAGTACGGCAGGATGAAACACTCCCCAACACTGTGTCATGCACATAATCTTTTTTATGTTTGAGTCCACTGTTGCAGCCACTATGTTTCTTCTCATTTTGAATCGTGCCTAGGGGCTTTACTCCATTCCCATCATTAAGGTTTACTTTACTTGGAGGAGGCAAGTCTTCCCCAGTTGTTTCTCAAATGCCTTCCAAACTAAGAGGCTCATTTCCAGGACTATATTTGCCAGTGCTTCTCCACTATTCATAGAGTTCTCAATGGTTAATTTTTTCAGGAATGGGCTGCTGGGTCCTTCTTCCTAGTGTGTCTTAGTCTGAAAGTTCAGCTGAAACCTGTCCACCATGGGTGGCCCTGCTGGTATCTGAAATACTGGTGACATACCTTTCAACATCACAGCAACACACGAGCATCCATAGCACGACAAACTGACAAATGTGGGGGAGAGAGAAGAGTAGATTTTCACTAAAGGTGATGCAGGGGCAACCAATCAGCCTGCCTCATTCCCCAGGAGGTGGCTTGTCCTCAAAATCTCTCTCTAGACTGACAAGGACAATGCAACTGAACTACTAAGACTCTCTCTTCCTCCCTTTCACTCTCCTCTTCCTCCCATCTCTGAAAATTAACCAAGAAATATTGGGAAGATAGTCATTGCATTGTTAGTAGGACCAGAAGCTAAAAAGATGTCTACAGACAGCATATGCCATATGGGATATGAGGGCACGAGAACGTTAACTTCAAGACTAATGTGAAGAAATAAGCTAATAGAAAGCTGCGGAATTGAAGCCAGGCCAACTTGGCAGTAATAGTGATGCACACAGAGGCTAAGTCCCTATGATGGATGGGATGGGGGTATAAGCCCCCAGCCAAGCTGTGCTGGACCTAAACCATTGCTGAGCCTAGCTCCAGCTTCCGGTGGCCTCCTGCACACCAGATTCCCTTGACAGTACTCTCTCTGGATGACCAATAAACCCCAACCACCAGCAAGGTTGTCTCTAGCCTGGCCCGGTATTTGTCCTCAGGCTGCATCAGCATACGTGAAGAGGACCAGGCTCCAGAGTGACCTAGATGCCCACCCTTCTACCCCAGCCCTGACACTCCCTCATGCATGTCACCAGATCCTTTTCATCCCTGGCATGTGACACTCAGCATGGCAGGTTCTGTTGCCACTCATTTGTGCTGGGTTTGATGCTGTCTGAACAGCTATTTGTTCTGTGGAGTATTTTTAGCAGGAGACTGGGGGAGGGGTCGCTGGGAGAAAGGTTGGGGAAGAAGAAAGCTGTCCTCGGTGGAGGCCACGTCACAGTCACGGTCTCGATGCTGCGTTAAGTGCCTCGCGCGCGCACACACACACACACATGCTCAACAACTAATTGTCAACAATGCCATCTTAATCCCTCCTTCCTGTGTTTATAAGAGACAAGGACGGGGAATTGAAAAATGAGGTCTCCAGGGATCTCCGGCAATTGAAACTCTTCCTTCCTCCCTCAGGGAGCCAACCAGGGACCACACTTCACCCATGTGGTCTCTGCAGAGAGATGTCACATAGGGCAGTAGATTGCAAGGGCAAGAGAGAGAAACCTTTCCAAATCCATTTCAAACAATCCGTGCAGCTGTTTCCTGAAGCCTCCAGAAGCACTGGGCTGCAGAACGCTACGCCTTGCCTCCCCCGCCTTCCCCACCTCCGCCCTGCAAACTGGCTTTCAGGTGACGCAATGAGACCTCTGCGGTGAGCTCTCGCCTGGGGGGGACGCGGCCGGCCAACAGAGCAGGGAGTGCTGCCACCTGTCGGATGTTCACAGCCAAAGCAAGCTCTGTCCCCGAAAGCATGTATGTGAGGGATATTATGAACTGTTCCCGGGCAATCTGTTCCCACACCATTGCTCGCTGTGCTGGCCTCCTTTTCCACTGGAGAATTTCAAAGGCATTGCAGGCCGAAAGCTGGGCCGGCCTGGGAGCGGTACCTACGCTGGGGACAGCCGGCCCATCACAACCACGGGCACACAAGAGCTCTTTTTCTCAGTTAATGAAATGCAGTTAATGGTATCATTGAAAAACTCCTGCCACTCCAGTTTAGAGCCACTTAAAGCTTCAATGTAGAGCTGCATGGGAATTTTAGGATACTCGATTGTTTTTCTAGCCGACACAATTGGCAGCACCTAATCTCTGGGATACGCCCAAATTTCCATAGGAAAAAAAGAGAATGGTTATCAGAAGCACACATCATAATGACAGCCTTCTTCCCCTCTCCTCTCCTCTTCTCTCTCTCTCTGTCTCTCTCTCTCTCTCTCTCTCTCTCTCTCTCTCTCTCTCTCTCTCTCACACACACACACACACACAGGTTCGCACATGTGCAGCCCAGCTCATTTCCAGTTATCCAGCAGTCCCAATCTCCCCTCCCCTGCAGAAAACTAGATTATGTCCACGCTGGAAATACCCAGGGTGTTCTGAAGTACAATACAAATTCCAGGGCCTTTACTGCAGGAGGGGTCCTTTTGAAATATTTCTATTGATCAGCCTGGTTCCTGAGAGGAAATAGGTGGTTTCTCTTATTCTCCCAGGTATAGGTCATTTGAGCAGTTGGGTTGTCATTTTTTTAATCTCTGCATTTCCCTGTGGATAGCAAGAGGCTGATTTAACCCGGCAACATTAGCTGCTTTCGGCTAGATTTTCAAAGCTACACCAGGGGAGTTAAAAGCGCAAATCCTGTTATTGTTACAGGATTAATGCACAGAAGTCCCCAAATACCACTTTGGAAATGTAGCCAAGGAATATTATTTTAATGTACTGTATGTTATTTTTAGACCCAGCTATAGCCCAATTATCAGCTGGTGTATCAAAAATGAGACAAGACAGAGAGCTGTCTTTAATCCAAAATTCTGATGAGGTTTTTACTGCTTGTGTTTTCTCGACACTTAGAAGTCTGGATAGTTGGAGAAAAAAAATAAAAGATAGAAATGTAGCAGCTACCTCCTACCTGCTCTGTTGCTATAGAGGCTGCTACTTAGGGAACTGGGTCTGGAGAGTATTTTGGCACAGTTCTCCCCATCCCAGGGGAGGGAGATGGTGAGAAAGGAGGGCTTGAATCACGGGGGCCTCTTGACCATATGACAAAAAGCTGCAAATCAGCTACAACATACTCATGACTTCAAGGTAGCAAGTTCCTGCCTTGGGCCATATCTGTTTCTGCTTTTACACATCTTAGATTGTTGCCCCCAAAACAGCTATCTGTAAAAAGTCTTCCCACTGGAGTAACTTTGCCTAGCAGCTATCCTGGTGGGCATCTACCAAGGCTTATTGATTCTCTAGATCCCTGCTGTTGGGCTTTATTAAATTGGGTTTATCTTCCCTTTTGACCTCTCAGTAATTGCATAGATGAGAGATGACCACATCCCTGGCCTAGTTTGTGTCTATTAAATGATGGCCCTAGAAGAACACCTGCCTTTCTGTTAGTGAAGAAACTCTGCAACCCCTCCAGTATTTCTTCTCACTGAATTTCAAAACCCCTGAGGATCTTCCATCTCAAAAGGTGGTTGAGGGTGGAGCTCAGTGGTAGCACATGCTTAGCTTAAGTGAGGGCCTGGGTTCAATCCCCAGCTCCTTAAAAAAAAAAATACAAACAAGTATTACAATTGTCTCTCAGTATTCTTGGAGGATTAGTTCCAGAACCCTCAACAGATGCCCAAATCCCCCGATGCTCAAGGCCACTACGCAAAATGTTAGATTTGCCTATAACTGATGCACATCCTCCCATACACTTTACATCGTCTCTAAGTTACTTATGATACCTAATATAATGTAAATGTTATGTAAATAGGGAAAAGAGCCTGGTGCAGTGGAGCACACCTGTAATCACAGTGACTGGGGAGGCTGAGGCAGGAGGATAGAGAGTTCAAGGCCAGAAGCAGGTTGTGTAACTTAGCCAGGCCCTGTCTGAAAATAACAAATAAAAATGGGGATTAGGGTACAGCTCAGATGTAGAGCACTTGCTTAGCATGCATGAGGCCCTCGGTTCAACCCCGGTACTGCATGCAAAAAAAAAAAAAAAAGGCAGGGAGGAAGGAGTCATCCCCTTTTTCCTTTCCTTTTTTTATTTTATTTTATTTTTTTTTGAGTATTTTTGATCTGCAGTTGGTTGATTCCCCAGATGTGGAAGCTGCTGCCCACTGTGAGGGACAAGTACATTTGCCAGCTGTGTTTCCCCCTGGGGGAAGATGGGCAGGGCCACCCCCACGCCAGTAAGCTCTGGGGCTTCACTATGTCAGCAAAGAGAATTTCACGTGAACTTTCTGTGTGTGGCCTGCAAGACTCACAGAGCCCAGGGCCACCTCAGTGTGGTTGAATCCCCATAACCTCCGGCTCTGACTTGGTTTCTCAGGGCAGTCATGAGAAAGATTAAGTGAGTAACATTATAAGAAGTCCTTAGCACAGTATTTGGCACATTGTTGGTCCTTCTGAGCTAAAGAAGCAACACACGAAAAAAATTTTAATTCATCTCTTATATATGTGCATTTTTTCAATTTGCAATTTTATCTTTTGTAAATTTGTTCATGATCTTAAGAGCCACGTGATGGCAAGCCTTGCTAATGCCTGTGGCAGGTACTTGATGTGTGTTTAACGTGGAGCTGACTCAAGTTGCATGTCAGCTTTTTCCTGTGTAGTTTGTAGTAGAGGTTGAGCTATAAATAGGACTGGAATGAAATTCTCCATTTCAGTTTCTGGGGCATTGTTTATATCATAACAGCACTTCATCTGTGTTTCTTCATCTCTGAAATGGAAGTGATTGGATCCTACTCAAAACCCAGAAGTGTTCCCAAGTATGTCATTGAACATGATAAAAATAGATGAATTAATTATTCTTATGAGCATTCTTGTATTCTTATGATATAAAAGATATAACTCTTATATCTTATGAATATCCACTACTGTTAACACAAAACATCAAGTGCTGTAATATATATTTTATGAACAGTGTCTCAAAACACACTCATTTGAGGACTACTAGGACATTTGCACACACTCATATTTTACCAAGAATAAACACGTGCAGCACCTGCCATCCCTTCACTTTGGAGACTGAGGCAGGAGGATCATGAGTTTGAGAGAGGCCAGCCTGGTTTTCATAGTGAGTCTGATGCCAACCCTGGCTACACAGGGAGACCGTGTCCCAAAAAAAATCAAAAAATAAGAAAATTTTCAGCACACGTAATATCTTGTATGTCAGTATACCTATGGGATAAACACATTAGTGAATGAACACTAAGAATCACTCCATTTGAACTTCAATGTCTCTAGGTGCAAGTACAACAATCGGGAGTGCTTTTTTCCCCATGTGTAAAATAGAGGGATTAAAACTGTGTTGGAAGATTATTATGAGGATAGAGTGAGACAATGTGTGTGAAGGACTTCTACAACGGCTCCCTGTGAACCTCACCTCCCGGTGTTCTTGCCGTGTGGAATCCCCACCCTCAAGTATAAAGTGGTGGCGCGCTTCTGTTAGAACATGTGACTTCCCTGGCTAAGTTACGAAAGTCTATGAGTTCTGTCTTGCTGGCACTCTCTCTTTTGCCCTCCAGCCTTTGAGATGCCCACATGACAAGACTGAGGGAGGCTCCTGACCAACAGCTTGTGCGGAACGGGGACTTTGTTCCACCGGCCCACAGGGAATTGAATTATGGATAAAAAAAAAACAACTTGTGAGTGAAAAAGCAGATTCCCTTCTAGTCAAGCTGTAAGGTGAGGTGACTTCAGCCCCAGATAACACCTTAAGAGAGACCAGGAACCAGAGGATACAGTCAAGCCATACCAAAAGCCCTGACCCCCAGAAATGGAGGCATAATAAATGATGTCTTAAGTCACTCCATTTTGGATAATTTGTTATGCAGTCACAGGGAAGGAATACAAGGACCTATCAGAGCATGGGCATTTTAAAGAATGTGATCTATAGAAGCCATATTATTTTATGGGGTTGTAAAATATAGTGGACTTATCTACAACCCTGGAGTTTTCACAACTGGCAAAGAAAACCATAAAGAGTTTCCCTCACTAAGGAGAAAAGCCAACCAGTTAGTTGGTGGAAGGCAAGGGCTGGGATGCCTTGGGTGGCAATGTCCTTAATAACAGCAGAGGCTAGTCCTCTGTGACATCCAGCATCAAACAGCAGTGATGAAGGAGTGGCTCCAATTGCACAATCGGTGGGCAAAATTGAGGTTCAATTCATCACTGTTAGGCTGGGTTGAAATGGCAGTGGTCTCCTGGAACCATTTCTGTAAAACGCTGGGACACGGCACTGTTTAGTGTGAACCCTGGCCTTGCAGAAATTAAACGATTCCCTCAGCAGCCCTATTTTGAACTGTTCTCGTTGCCTGCTGTAGACAGTTGGCTCTTAATCCATTTTATGGAAGCACTTTCTGTTCCTTGGATAAAAGGAAGTACATAAATTTCAAGTGCCATATTACCATACATGCATGGTTCTGTTTGGGCACAAGCACGTTGTTCTTGTCATAAATTCTGACTCAGAATGGGAGCTTAGGATTTACCATCTCACTCTTTATAGTCACAAGATCGACTAAACTGATTACAAGAAGAAATATGTAAGCTTTGAAGCTGTTCACACCAGTAATGTGGTTCAGTAGCTTGTAAAAGTGGCAAATAACAGCAAGCCAAAAGAAAGAAATTTCAGGAAAGATAGAGTTCTTAAACACAGGGTCTGCTGTGGTTAGAACCCAGGATTTTTGGACCCTGGGGACTCATTCCACTGCCTACACTGGAAATGTGGTTTGGCTCCCTGCAAGCCCTTCCTTGTTTACACCCAAGTTTCTAGGACCTTTCTCAGAGGGGTGGAAGCCCAGGTAGTGAGAGGTGGTCAGTTTGCGGAATGGAATTTTCTCAGATTCTCTTTAATAGTCCACTACAAATGTATTGCCTACAGCCATACCACTGTGGCATCTGATCCCGTCAGATCTTGGAAGCTAAGCAGGGTTGGATCTGGTTAGTACTTGGATGGGAGACCGTCTGGGAACACCAGGTGCTATAGGCTTGGGAGAAGAACCCAGCAACCTACTCCCAAAAAACAATCAGCCATTGAAAACCCTATGAATAACAGAGAAACACTAACAATACTGTTTCACCTGTCGTAGGTAGGGTTGCTGAGTTGGACACCGACTTGATGGCATCTAAGAACAATAAATGTGTGTGGTGTATCTGTGCCTGTGTACACATATGTGCACATGCCAGTATATTGGTTTGGTTGTTTTAGCCAGGCAAAAGGAATCTAGAATGCCATGACATCTTCTTTTTATCTTTTTTCCAGTACTTAAGGCAAGATAATACAGGCATTAAACTAGAAAACTATGTAAGTAAACCACAAGAGTTCAAACTCCACCCTCATTATTTACTAGCTGTCAGAAACTGAACAAACTATTTTAATCCCCTAAGCCTCAGTTTCCTCACATGAAAAACAGAAATGATACCATCTCCTTCACAAGGTTGAGGTGGAGATTAAATGTGATGACCCACTTAAAGGACGTAGCGTTGTGCCTGACTCACAGCAAGCACAGTGAAATGTGAATACTTAGCGTATTATCGTTTTCATGTTGATACTGTTTTCATATGTCAAACTTTTAGCACTTTGAGGACAAATAATGTTGGAGTTTTGGCCATGGGTGTTTTACATGGTTGGATGTTTTTCAGGGAGTTTTTTGGTGAGCTTACCTAGGCTGAAAAACTCCCTACCAGGCAGTCTTGTGAATGCCCTCTGCTCTGTTGAATCTCCATTCCCTCCCTGGGTGATCTCACCTCCTCATGACTTAAACACCATCTGCTTGCTGACAACTCCCACATGAGTATTTCCAGCCCAGCTCTCTTCCTGCACCTCAGACTCTGGTAGCTAACTACCCGACATCTTCATTAGGATGTCTAATGAATAGCTGAAATTCAACTCAGCTAAGGCAGAACTCTTCAATTTCCCCCAAAGTCTGCCCCACCCACAGTTTGCCTAGAAGTTGGTGGTATCTCCATTCATTCCAGATGCTCAGGCCAAAAATCTTGCAGGTCCTACACCTTATCTTGTCTTTCATAACCCATATCCAAGTAATCAGGAAACATCCAGGATCTGACCATTTCCTACTAGTACTGTGTCACTTCCCTGATCTAAGTCATTATCCTCTCTCACCTCCAATAGGCTTCTTTTAAAAATAAAAGTATTTTGATTGTACTAACATATTATCCCCCCACATATCTGCCAGCTTGTCATGATGTAGGAGCTAGTGTGCTGCTGTGATGCTAAAAGCTATGCCACCACTATTTCAGATACCAGCAGGGTCACCCATGGTGGACAGGTTTCAGCTGAGCTTCCAGACTAAGACAGACTAGGGAGAAGGACTGGAAGCCTACACCCAAAACAATTAGCCATTGACAACCCTATGAATAGCAGAGAAGCAGTGTCAAACATAGTGCCAGAAAATGAACCCCTTAGGATGGAAGCCATTCAAGAAAAAACTAAGGAAGAGTTGCCTCCTCAAAGTAGAGTCGATCTTAATGTTGGGAATGGAGTAAAGGCCCTAGGACTTCCTTCTGCTGATGTGGCATGACTCAAAATGAGTAGAAACATAGTGGCTACAACAATGGGCTCAAACATAAAAAGATCGTGTGCATGGTACAGTGTCAGATAGTGTTTCATTCTGCTGTACATAGGGTTGCTATGAGTCAGACCTGGCTGGACAGCACACAACAACAACAACAACCATATGACCTAGCTATATCATGCCTGGGTATATATCCAAAGGCATCTAAGTCAGCACACCATAGAGATGCCTGCTCATCCATGTTTACTGCAGCACTGTTCACAATAGCTAAGTCATAGAATCAGCCTAAATACCTATCGATGAGTGGATACAGAAAATGTGGTATATACCATATATTCTCACATTATTGCACATAATCTACATTATTGCATTATATTGTTTTACCATATGCATAGCAGTTCTATAATTTCCCCCAAAACTAGCTCTCTACTGAAAATCTAATCCACAAACTATGTGAATCTGTATTTTATTCTTTAGCCCTCTAAAACTATTGAAAGGGTTCGGATTAGATTTAAGTATATAAGGCAGTTTGATCCCCACCACTGCAAAAATGGGAGGGCATGGCAACCCACTATCAAAGCAATCCCTAAACAATCAGCCATTGAAAATCCTGTGGGGGTTGCTGAGTCAGACCCAATTCAACAGCCAATAACAACAACAATAAGGTATACACAATGGAGTGCTTTAGTTAGTTAGTTACTTAGGTGCCGTCGAGTCGGTATCCGACTCATAGCGACCCTCTGTACAACAGGGGAAACACTATTGCCAGTGCTTCTCTGCTGTTCATAGGGTTTTCAATGGCAGATTGATTTTTGGGAGGGGGTTGCCAGGTCCTTCTCCCAAGCCTACAGCTTCTGGTGTTCCTAGGCGGTCTCCCATCCAGGTACTAACCAGGCCGACCCTGCTTAGCTTCCGAGATCTGACGGGATCGGATGCCACAGGGCTACCGCTGCAGGCTAATGGAGTGATATCAAGCCATAAAAAGGAATAAAATAAACTTTTAAAAGGAGGATAAAATCATGTCATTTGCAGCAAAATGGATGGAGTCATGTAAGTAAATGTAAGTAAGTAAAGTCAATGTAAATGAAATAAGCCAGACTTAGAAGGAGTCCACATTTTTTCTCTCATATGCAGAATCTAGATTAAAATACACACACATACATATACACACATACAGGAAAGATGATCAGTGGGAAGGATAAAGGGGAACAAGAGAAGGTAATGGAGGGGGAATATGATCAAAGTACATGATATATGTGCATGAAAATATAATGAAACCCATTATTTCATACAATTTATATATGTTAATAAAAAAAGAAAAAAGAGCCAGGCACAGTGACGCACACCTGTAATCCCAGTGGTTTGGGAGGCGGAGGTGGGAGGATCGCAAGTTTGAGACCAGAGGCAGTCTGCGTAACTTAGCGAGACCCTGTCTCAAAAAGTTAAAAAAAAATGGGCTGGGGGTGCAGCTCAGTGTTCCAGCACTTGCAAAGCATGCAAGCGCAAGGCCCTGGGTTCAACCCCCATTACTGCAAAAGAAAAAAAGAAAAAAAAGAAAAAAGAAAAGTATTATGAAATAATTTTTAACCATGTATTCTAAACCTTTTGAGAGTAAGCTCTATTATTCCCTCAGTATGCAGTGTGTGCTTATAACTGTACCATCCTGGCATCCAGATCTCACCTGATCTTGGAAGCTAAGCAGGGTCAGCTTGCTTACCCTGCTCAGCCTGCTTGGATGGGAGACTGCCTGGGAATACCAGGTGCTGCAGGGTAGGGAAAAGGACCTGGCAGTACACTCTCAAAAAACTCAGCCATTGAAAACCTTATGAATAGCAGAGAAGCACTGACTATAGTGCCGGGAGGGGCACAGCGTCAGGTAGTGTTTTGTTCTATTGTATATAAGTTCGCTATGAGTCAGACCTGGCCTGCAGCTGTACCACTATGGCTTCCAATCCTGTCTGATCTCAGAAGCTAAGCATGGTTGGGCCTGGTTAGTACTTGGATGGGAGACCACCTGGGAACACCAGCTGCTGTAGGCTTGGGAGAAGGACCTGGCAACACAGTCCCAAAAAACCAATAGCCATTGAAAACCCTATAAGTAGCAGAGAAGCACCGACAATAGTGTTTTGTCTGTTGTACACAGGGTCGCTATGAGTCGGACACCAACTTGACAACTCCTAACAACAAATGAGTCAGACTGGGCTGAGATTTAGCTCAGTTGACAGAGCACTTCCTCTGCACTCCCCGAGGACCTGGGTTCAATCCCCAGCACCACAAGAATGGGAGAAGGACCTGGCAATCCACTCTCAAAGCAATTCCCAAATAATCAGCCAAGGAAAACCCTATGAGGGTCTCTTGGAGTCCAACCTGATTTGACAACACCTAACAACAACAACAACAACATAGCTACAGCAGGTGCGCTCTCACCCTGCTTTCCAACTCTCTACAGTCTGGCTCTAATCAGGAGAAAGCAGACACATGGCCATTTGACCAGGAGTGTCTAATATAAAGAACCATTAACTAGGACTAGAGACTGGAGTAACAAGGAATTGTTACAGAATTCATAGTCAGAACCTCACCACATGGAAAAACCAATACCTAAGAGACAAGTGCTGGGAAGAAAGAAAGTAGGCTTTATTGAGGATGCTAGCAACCTAGAAGGAGGCAGATATTTTACCGTCTCAAGTGCCACCTTCCAGGTCTTTGTGGGAAGTCAAGGATATTTATTTGTGGATCAGGGTAATGGCTATATGCAGAAATCAGCATTTCCCAGGAGCCTCTGTCACGCAATCTGGTGTTTTGACTCTGATTGGTCATGGCAAATGCCTTAGGATGGCATTCTCTTACTTTGAGGCTAGGACATTTCAGTTTGGGGTCAGTTTTGTGGCCAACAGCCTGTTCCTGGGATCAACTCAGTAAAACAAGTAATATTACAGAAATGCAGAGGGAAGCCCAGAGTCTGAGGATAAGAAAGGAAACAGGAGTAAAGCAAGATGGAGTCACTGATGGCAACAACCCATTACCAAACTGGCTACTAAGAAGTAAAGATGACACTAAAGGACATGGGTATAAGGGACTGCCAATACCCCCAGGGTTATGATACAGTGCCAAGGAAGGATCCCTAGCCTCTCCCCAACCCACAGCTGAAATCCAGACCTCTCTGGAGAAAGCATAGTCATGCTTTAATGAATGATAGAAAAATCACTCTGGTGGAGCCAGCTGGTCATGCTGACCCAACTTGCTGGAAACGTGCTCTCTGGAGGTTGGTGGACGTTACTCTAAGGTATCTGGAAAGCTGTTCACACGGAAGATACTTCGCTGGATGCATTCCACCACAAAATCACTGTGGCGATTAGGCTTGACCCAACCACAGCCATCTTGAGTTGTAACTGCCATGGCTGCCCCTGAGAAACCCTGGTCCTTTCTCCCCACATAGTTTACCAGCATACTTTGAATAGACAAAAACGTCAGAGTGGTACGTAGAGCCTAACACCTGGACCCTGGCGCCATCAGAGCAAGGAATGTTCCTGACATCCTTGATAGTAGCTTGAGATAAACCAGGTACATTCCAGCTTGGATGAAGTCACTTTTGTCCCCATCATTATATAAACTCTTTCCTTCTGACCCAAATTATGGGAACCAGTGATCTTTCTGCCACCTGGATCACACTGCTGTCAACAAGTCTCTAATAAATTGCACTCCATGTGACCATGGATCTTTTTGCCTCTTTCGACAGTATCACAGCACCTCAGGGCTGGTTCTCATGTACTGTGGCCAAGTTATTCTGAACAATTACTCAGAAAGAGGTGAAAGAGTAAGCTGATGGTTACTAGGTGCCTCTGGCTACCATGGAGGACAGGAGTCAGGCACTGAAGAAGCCACGTGCACTAAGGAGCCTGCCTAGGAAGCAGACCAGGCTGGGAAGCAAAACTCTCTCCTCTTGCAGGATCTCTCATGTGCCGTTTACTGACAAAAGACAAACAAAAACAACAACAAAATGGTGACATCTGACAGGTTTTTTGGTTTTTTTGTTTGTTTGTTTTTTCAGTACTAGAGGGTTGAACCCAGGGCCTGCACATGCTAGGCAAGTGCTCCAGCTTTGAGCTCACCCCCAGATCCTATTTTATTTTTTATTTTCAGTCAGGGTCTTGCTAAATTTCACAGGCTACCTCTGGCCTCAAACTCATGATTCTCCTGCCTCAGCCTCCCAAATCACCCGGATTATGGGTGTGTGCCTTGGCACCTGGCTAGATAAAGGATTTTAAAGACCCTGATCTGTGTTCTCAGAGGAATAAATAAAGAGTGAACTTGTAGCTTGAGACAAAAAATTAATACCTGACATGTTCTTCATGACAAGAATATTACTTATTCCGTGCTGAGTTTGGTCCCATGAAAAGATCAACGTCATAATAAATATCCCCAACAAAAGTGCATGGTTAATGTAAATTCTTCCAAGAATGATACAAAAGGATGGTGAAAATGCTGTGGCCCTTTCCAGACCCAGTGACCTACTGTGGAAGGAGCAGCTTAAGCCATGTGCAACATCGGATTGGTGAACAATGAGATAGGATAGGCTGTGATAGGCTGCATCTGCTCCCACCCTCTGAGGACAACTTGCTGTCCATAAGATTTTATGTTCTCTCATCTAACTCCATGAAATGTCATGAAAACATCAAACAAGCTACTTTTTAAAAAGTTCATCACAAATGGGGAAATTGCTTAATACAATTATAAGTGAAAAAAGTAGGGTGCAATATTATAACATGTGAAAGGAGCTATACTACTCAGAAATAAAGATTAGAAGGAGATACTCTCCAAATCAGTTGTTATCTTTGAAATCATGTCATTTCTCTCCTCTTCCTATTAATTTTCTGTATTTACAATTTTACTATATTGACCATGTACTTGTACAACTTTGGGACTAAATGATTTATGTAGCAATAACAACAACAAATATACATACCTTATAGATATGTGTCTTGAGCCAAGGTTTTGGATCCAGAATGTGACCTGTGGAATTCTCTGTGAAGTTGTTGTTGTTAGGTGCTGTCGAGTCAGATCCAACTCATAGCAACCCTCCCTGTACAACAGAGCAAAACACTACCCAACACTGTACTGTGCATATGATCTTTTTTTGTTTAAGCTCATTGTTGCAGTCACTGTGTTAATCCATCTAGCTGAGAATCTTCCTTTTTTTATTGTTGATCTGCCACTCTCCCAAACATGATGTCCTTCTCCAGGGATTGGTCCCTCCTGACTACATGTCCAAAATACATAAAATGCAGTCTAACCATCCTTGCTTCCAAGGAGCACTCTGACTGTACTTCTTATACAACATATCTATTGGTTCTTTTGGCAGTCCATGGTATATTCAATAATTGTCTCCAGCACCACAATTCAAAAGCATCATTTCTCCTGTCTGCCTTATTCACTTTCCAGCTTTGACAGGCATATGATGCGACTGAAAATACCATGGCATGAGTCAGGCACACTTCCATCTTCAGGGTGACACTTTTCAACACTTTAAAGAGGTCTTTTGCCACAGCTTTCCCAATGCAATGCATCTTTTGATTTCTTGACTGCTGTTTCCCTGGTAGAGTACCAGCAATCTATAGTTTACTCAAGCTCAGCTGACCAGGACACAATAGCAGTTTGGCTGACTGAGATTAGATACATCATTTACTCCAATGCAATAGAGAAGGCCAATATATTTATAACAGACAATGAATTCCACTTTCTGAACCTTCAGAATTATTGAGACCAATACACATATATGAGTTGAATATTAAGGAAAATCAAATATAAAGAATTAACCTGGAACTGGGCATGATGGCGCACACCTATAATCCTAGTACTTGGGAGGCTGAGGCAAGATAATCACCAATTCAAGGCCAGCCTGGGCTACATGGCAAGTTCGAGGCCAGCCTCTGCTACCTAGCAAGATCCTGCCTCAAACACACAAACAGTTAACCAGCCAAAGATCAGAAATCAAACATATCTAATTTAAAAGAGCAGGATATGAAACATTAGCAACTTTCTTCTCCCAGATATGACACTCTCCCAATAGCTCTAACAGCAGTTAGGGAAATCCTCCAAATCCTAGACTCTCAACTTATGCCCATATTTGCTGGACATTTTAATAAAAAATTTTCAGCACAAAGCAGTATTCACCTCCAACATAGCAGCTGTTGTTAATATTAAGAGCTCTGCAGTTCTGAACTCTAGTATACCCTCATAATTCCCCTACAAAACTGGGACAGCCACACCTCTCATCCAACCCCACAATAATGTATAAGAAAACACAAGGAAACTACCTAAGAGGAAAGAAATTCAAATAGCAAAGAGTAAGGATTCTAAAATGATAGAATAAACATGGGCCTATTCATCCTCTATGGATAGGAACATACAATCTTAACAGACCATCAGAATCATACCTCCTAGGAGGCGGAGGATGACTTCATGATGTCCAAAGACCTCCTTCAGGTCTAGAACTTGATTATATATCAAATGTCTCATATACAAGGAGCATGTCAGGAAGAACCACTCAGTCTGTAACAGAAGAAAAAGAGGGAGAAAAGTTGAGACTGAAGGAAGAGGGCTATGAAAGTGACCCCGGTTATCCAAGGAATGTCCTTATTTTAACATTGGCTGTTCCACATCAAGGAAAACCCCACAGACATGGGCATACCGCAATGGCTGGCCACCCTACTACTCAGATCTGACAAAGACTGGCTTCTTTGGGTATCTATGCAAATGAAAACTTTTAATTAACCAAGCCTTGTGAATCTTTCAACTAAAGACATAAATTCCTGCTGCTTTCCCCAGGTCCACTTAAGCATATTCTCATTACCCACTATCCAGGATGGATTGGAGATCAGAAGCAGCAGCCTATGGTTAAATCCTGGGTCCTGCTGGACATGTTTGAAAAGAATGCTTCTTCCTCTCTGTATCAATTCTAAAAGGACAAGTCTCCCTTCTTTGGTGGAGTTTTATTCCCCAAATCCTAATAAATTCAGAGACCCCCATGGTTCAATTTCTGCTTAGTGCTCCCTTCAGGAAGAATAATTCAACAACTCAAATATCTCAATAGTCAACTCTGTTATTTACTTGCTTCTTTGTGTAGACAATAAAGGAGATCCAAATTCATGATTGACACAGGACTTTGTTCTTTTCTGCTTCCTGTCATCTTCCCTCTGATGTTTTAATGTCTCTTTCTCCTGATCCCCAGAAAATCTCCATTCTCATGGCCAGCTGGTGTGGTTTTCTTTCCTTCCTCTCAGTAAAGTACCTAGCTTCCATGAAGACCAAACTGCTTTTTGTAAGGTGGCAGGAGTGGAGAAATCGGTTTGATAATTTACAAGATTCTCTTTGCTAGACTACAGAAAATAAGAATCTGAGGGCATTCCCATGTTCATTACTTTTTGTTCCATAGCACATAGTACTTCTGTGTCTGACACAGGTCCCCATAGCATGGTGATGCTAGAAATGACCATGGAATTCATGAACCCTATGCTCTAATTCAAACAAATGAGAAAACCAACAGAGACATTAAATAACTTATTCAAGGTCACAAAGTGTCTTTTCCATTGCATGATGTAATGGAACTTTAAATCCTGTGAGTTGCAGTTATCAAAGGGAACTGTTGTCAATGCCCTCCAGTTGCAGACCACCAGAAATACACCTGTAGTTGAATAAGTTGGGTATATTGTGTGTTGCCAAGAGGCAGAACATGCACAGTGAGGAACTACAGGTATCTCAGTAGGAAAATGTTTTAAAGGACTTACTATAGAGGTTGGGAGAAGGACCTGGCTACCCACTCCCAAAAATTAATCCACCATTGAAAACCCTATGAATAGTAGAGAAGCACTGACAATAGTGTTTCACCTGTTGTACGCAGGGTCACTATGAGTCAGATTCTGACTCGACGGCACATAACAACAACAACATAGAGGTTGGGTTCTGGTAGATGATTTAGGGGAGAGTTTAAGGAAGTAAGCTTGTCCCAGATTGGACGCTAGCAGGAGGTGGGAGTACTTCTAAGACCAAGCATCTTAATACACCTTATCTAGAAACAGAGAATAGATTCAGGCTAAAGCTGTAATTGGTAAACAATCAGAGTCACTCATATTAGCCAGAATAAGGAACGTTCAGCTATTTTTGTGGATTGGAAATGTCTGTGTTTTGTCTATGTTCAAATGGGTTTACCCAGTGGTCTGGATTTTCCTTAGCTTTCATTATCATAGAGTGCCCTTGCCTAATGGTGATATTCTGTGGAAATGTTTGTTTCAGCAGGAGAGCAGAGATCCCTCGGTGTTGGTCCAGCCCATGACTCCACAGCCTGCTCTCTTCTTTCTCATCTACATAAAACTACCATTCATTGAGCACTTTTAGGGTCCCAGAAGAGTTTCAATCTTCACCACAATCCTAGGAGTTAGGTGCTATCTTTATTCTAATTCCCCCAAGCAAAAACAAAGATTTGGTGAGAGAGGTCATTGGCCCACAGTCCCATAGCTAGCAAAGGACAGAGCTGCAGCCCATACTGCACAGGTTTCTCCAGGGTCTGCCTTCAGATCCACCCTAGGAAGCTGCCTTTTGCCTTTTCAATCCTTTTTTATTTTTTTTTTTTTTTCGGGATAATACGAATGACTTCTGATTCTTTACCAATCATAGCTTTGTTGTTGTTGTTGTTAGGTGCCCTGGAGTTGGTGTCCAACTCATAGCGACCCTACATACAACAGGTGAAACATTATTATCAGTGTTTCTCTGCTATTCATAGGGTTTTCAATGGCTGATTGTCTTTTGGGAATGGGTTGCCAGGTCCTTCTCCCAAGCCTACAGCACCTGGTGTTCCCAGGCGGTCTCCCATCTGAGCACTAACTAGGCCCGACCCTGCTTAGCTTCTGAGATCTGACAGGATGGGATGCCACAGTGCTATGGCTGCAGGCAATTACAGCTTTAGCCTGGCTCTATTCTTCCCTGGTTTTAGATAAGATGGATTAAGGTGCTTGGTCCTTGAAATACTCCCACTTCCTGGTAGCATCCAATCTGGAGCAAGCCCCCTTTCCTAAACTGGAATACTGGAGGAGGGGTGGAGTCCATCCACAGAGATATGGGATGTTTTCACAGCAAATACAGTAGAGAGCGTAAGTATTGAAGAACTTCAGGCTGAAATGAACAACTGGAACATGAGACACTCAAAACAGCAAAAGAAAATGTCGGAGGAAACCAGTTAGGGCATTTTGACCATAAAGACCTTCTTTGGGAATAGTCTAATAAAACAAAAGCTAACTTATTCCTCGACAGAAGAATGACTTCTGTAATTTAGGATATTATTTTCACCTTTAATCTCTGCTTTCAGGATGAGTTTAAATCCACTGGTAGGAGAAGAGGAATCAGCAGCGACCGCTCTGGTGGAGTCAGAGAACCTCAGTGTTGTCAAGTAGGAAAGCAAAGTTATTCAGGGCTTTGTGACGGAAGCCGCAGGCACCTGGCAGCACCAACGACTTAATCATAATGATTAAGAGAGGAATATGGTTAGTACTAGCCTTATAAATGCATTCATTTTGCAGACTCATGTTAGGAGTAAAATGACAGGAGGAAACTCAAATTAACAGACAAAGGTTCCCATTCCATGGTTCCCTCACCCCACCCACAGCTCCTCCAACTTCCGTGGGTGTTCTGGGCACAGAGAAAGAACAGGTGCTGGATATTGATCTATTTCTAGTATTCGAAAGACTTCTTCTCTCTGTAAATTCCAAGACAGCCAAAATCCTAATGTTACATATTGTGTTCACCTTAATAGAGCCAAATAACAGCACTCAGACACAAAATACACACCTTTCTCCAACTGAAGCAAGACAGTGCTTCATGTGTGGGACGGGAATACTGGGGAAGTGATTTGGTAAAGAGAAGGAAAAAATGGAATGCAAAGTGTTGCTCTTCAGCTGTTGTAACCTTTTCACTGGTCTGTTCTTATCACATACATTTATTCTTTCAGGAATTGTTATTCAATAACTGAATGGGCCTCTACTATGTGCCAGGCACTGTGCTAGGCTCTAGGAATAAAATTCAATTAGGGCTTGGTTGCTTCCCTGAAACAACTCAATTTACATTGCATCTATAACTTTTCTTTGTGTAATACCTTAGCGCTTAATAGATGTTTCCTACTGATGACAATGCCTGTGATGATATTGGTGATGAGGACAATGGAAAGCACAGCTGCTCACAGGTTATGTTACTCACCTTGTGCATTACATGGCAAAACACCTGGCAGAAACAAACTTAAGGAGGAAAGGTTTATTGGGGTTCACAGTTTAGAGGATTTCAGTCCATAGAGGCAGAGAGGCATGGTGGGAGGGCAGGTGTGGCAGCAGAGAAGGTAGCAGGGACTGTGACAGAGAATCTCCTCACATCATGCCAGTCCATAACAGAGAGAGACCACCGGGACTGGCTGCTGTTGTTAGGTGCCATTGGGTTGAGCCTGACTCATAGTGACCCTATGTACCACAGAAGGAAACACTCTCCAACACCACGCTATGCACACAATCCTATTTATGTTTAAGCCCATTGTTGCAGACACTGTGTCAATCCATCTAGTGGAGGGTTTTCCTTTTTTTCATTGACCTCCCACTCTCCCAAATATGATGTCTTTCTCCAGGGATTGGTCCTTCCAGACATGCCCAAAATATGTAAGATGCAGTCTAGCCATCCTTGCTTCCAAGGACCACTCTGCACTTCTTCTACGACAGATCTGTTAGTTTTTTTGGCAGTCCATGGTATATTCAATATTCACCTCTAGCATTATAATTCAAAAGCATCAATTTTTCTCCTATCTTCCTTATTCAACATCCAGCTTTCATAAATATGATGTAACTAAACATACATTGTATGAATCAGGCCAACCTTCATCTTCAAGGTGACATCATTACTTTTCAACGCTTTAAAGAGGTCTTTACAACAGCTTTTTCCAGTGCAATGCATCTTTTGATTTCTTGACTGCTGCTTCTGTGGGTGTTGATTGTAGAACCAAGTCCTGCCTAAAACCTCCAAAGGCCATCCCCGTTGCCCTACTTTTGCAAAGCTACATCCCATATCCCAAAGTTCCATGGCCTCCCAGCACAGTACCACCTGCTGGGAATGAAACATCCAAACATATGACCTTTGGGGGACACTTAGATTCAAATCATAACACAAGTATGTTGTTGTTTTTGTTAGGTGTGGTCCAGTCGTGTCCTACTCATAGTGACCCTCATAGGGTTTTCAATGGCAGACTGTTTCAGGATTGCCTTGGAAGTGGGTTGCCACATCCTTCTCCCATTTTTGCGGTGCTGGGAATCAAACTCGGGACCTCAGAGACTGCAGAGCAGTGCTCTACTAACTGAACTAAATCCCAGCCCAACACAAGTATAAGTGGCAAATACAAAAAGAGCCTATCCCAAAGTGACTTTGTTGTTGTTGTTGTTGTTAGGTGCCATCGAGTCGGTATCCGACTCATAGCGACCCTACTTATAACAGTTGAAACACTATTGTCAGTGCTTCTCTGCTGTTCATAGGGTTTTCAATGGCAGATTGATTTTGGGGAGGGGGTTGCCAGGTCCTTCTCCCAAGCCTACAGTATCTGGTGTTCCCTGGCGGTCTCCCATCCAAGTACTAACCAGGCCCACCCCTGCTTAGCTTCCGAGATCTGACGGGATCAGATGCCACAGGGCTACGGCTGCAGGCAAAGTGACTTTAGCTTACCCAAAAAGTTGATCTATGTGGAGCAACTATTTAGAGGTAACCATGCCACTCTGGATTCTGTGAAAAGTACAGAAAAGGTTGGTCCCACATTTGCTATGGTGATCACTATTCAACTACAAAGGTGAGGATGAGTGTGGATAAAGACACCCTCTTTTGCACAGCCCTCACAAGGGATGGTCCTGGATTAAATCAGGGGATTCTTAATCCCAGTAATAAGGAGTCCCCAGAAGGCTTGGTGAGCCTAGAAGCTCACGCTGAGTTAGCAGACAGTCCCAGGTTAGCCCTGGTTTCTCTAGACCTCAGAAATGGCTGGTGGATAGTCAAGATTTGGCATCTGAGTTGGGCTGAAGATTGGCCCAGAGATGTATGGGGCACGTAGCCATCAAGTTAAGTAAATTCTCCTTGTTGCCTAGGCAACTGTAGCAGGGAAGGCACTGCAGCCCCCACATTTTCAAGGCCGTGCATCCAATGCAAGTTCCCTCCAGTGTCTTCAGGAGGGCAGCATCATGTGCAAGCCACATGAGATCATGCCAACTCATCTTCCTCAGAGCAGGAATCAAGAAAGATATCTGTACAAGAAGTCTCCTGACTTTCATTAACTGAAGTAACCCAGGTTCATTTCAAAGTGTCCTTGAGCCTTGTATGGGCACAGTATTGCAGGTTAAGTGACAAGAACATAGGTAATTTTGATAGCGTCTTTGTCCCAAGGATAAATAAACTCTAGGACCTTATTTCCATCCTAGATTTCAGAAGAAACGCAAAGTAATCAGTACAATTTGAGTACAGTGAGTTAGTAAGTAATTAGAGTTATCCATCTCCTAAGAATGCTTCCAGTGTGAGCACAGGGACCTTGCACTATGTAAGAGGGCCAGTCCCACTGCCGGATTTTCTCTCCGTTCCTCACCTCCAAGATGACAAATAGAAGAAGGCACAACAGTCATTCCCAAAAGGGCCACTGCCACATGCAGCATATTTGCTGCACAAACTGGGCCTGGGGTGTGCCCAGGACAAGGCCACGAAGAAGTTAGTCATTCAAAACATAGTCGAGGCCACAGCCATCGGGAACATTTCCAAAGCGAGTGTTTTCGACGTTTATGTGCTTCCCAAGCTCTCTGTGAAGTTACACGACTGTGTGAGTTGTGCCATTCACATCAAGGTGGTCAGGAAGCCACCTCGTGAAGCCCTAGAGGACGGAACACCCCTGCCCGGATTTAGACCTGGTGCTGTTCCACAACCTCTACCCAAGCCCACGTCAGGAGCTCGATCCCTAAGGACTGAAGAAAACCTGAATTCAGGGGGAAATAGAAAATGAAAATTACACTTTAAAATAAAAAAAAACCAGAAGAACATAGATAATTTCCTAGGATATTTTGAGGGCAAGGGGGCAATGCTGGAGATTGAACCCAGGGCTTCACATATGCCAAGCAGGTGCTCTACCACTGAGATCTATCCCCAGCTCCCCTTCCTTCTTCCAATATTTTGTAGGAGCAAACACCAATCAGTAAGGAATGGATTCTCTGCAGATATATACAGCTGCCTCTGATCCAATATGAAGGAACGTAGTCTGTGATCTCCTGGACCCCTTCACACCACCATATGACCCCAGGCCATATCCTAGCCAAGACACCTGCTTTTCTGGATTTCCAGATGGCCTACCTCAAGCAAACTCCCTAGCACCCTTAGCCAAGTCCTGCATTCTACATCTGTTCTACTTTTCTTCATTCCAGATAAATGCAATACTATCACATTTGCTGTGGTGATCGCTATTCAACTACAAAGGTGAGGATGAGTGTGGATAAAGACACCCTCTTTTGCACAGCCCATACAAGGCATGGTCCTGGATTAAATCAGGGGATTCTTAATCCCAGTAATAAGGAAGAGTAGATGGATCTCTTCTGACAACTGAGATCAGAAATTCAAGAATCTCTTATAAATCAAAAGTAGCTAGCAAGAAAAGAAACTAATACTTACTGAGTACTTACTATTTGCCTGGCCTTAGGTTAGGTGCTGAATATTATATTTTCATAACATCTGGCAAGTTTTTTGTTGTTGTTCTTAGATGCCGTCGAGTCGTGTCTGACTCATAGCGACCCTCATAGGGTTTTCAATGGCCGATTGTTTCAGGATTGCCTCGGGAGTGGATTGCCACATCCTTCTCCCATTTTTGCAGTGCTGGAAATAGAACCCAGGACCTCAGAGACTGCAGAGTGGCACTCGACCAACTGAGCTAAATGCCAGTTCCTCTGGCAAGTTAGGTATTATTATATTCAATAAATTCTACAAAATATTCTAAGAAGCTCAAAAAGGTAAAGAACGTGCCCAATTTTACCCAACTAGACAGTAAACAGTCTGGGACTGAAGCCTAAGCCTGTTTAAAGTACAGTTTTTCATTGCTGGAGGGCTCATGAAATTGAAAGACCCTCCCTCAAAACCATGGTCAAGAAAGCCAACAGGTCATACTTACCTCTACTATAAACCTAACCCAGGAGCAAATATATTCTACCCCCCTTAGATTATCTAAATACATTTGTGATTTTCATTAAAGCAAAATAGCAATTATGTACTTGAAATATTTGTAAAATAAGTCAAGTACATTTGAGGGAAAATGTAAAAGCATCGCAATTAAATAGATCTGCACACGCTGCAGGGTGTTTTTCTAACAAAAGGAGTCAGGAATAATGCTGCTAATAAAAACAATGATGATCTTTGTTAAATGTTCTAATAACTCATTTAGCGCTGCTCTGGGAGGAACTGTATATTAGTAATTTCAAATAAAGTCTTTGATGAAAGATTAAATATATCTTCCCCTCATTCTCCTCTGCAATGCTATGATTCAAGTGGGCTAATTTGTTCCCTTTCTTCTAGTAAAATGTTTTAAGTGATCTATAAATGTTTTTCTTCTTCTATTCATGTTGTAAGAGGAACCAAGTGGATAATAATGAATAAGAATAAGGAGTTATACTGATGCATTGGGAAGTAATGGGTGCCTCCACCATCACCACCAAAACATACACACACCCTCCCCAGAGAATTCTCATTTGGGTTTCCAATAAGAAATGGGCAGATCTTATAGCTCAAAATAAATGTTCATTCAGGAAGCTCTATTAAATAAAAATGAACCTAAAACAATTTCCTGGTCACCTCTGAAAAACTTACCATGCTAATTAATAAAGAGTTGGGTTTCTTTCTTATTTTTTTTATAAAAGGGAAACCTAACAGTATATATTTTATATACGTAATTCTTGCAACAGAAATTAGACTGGCTGATTAAACTGTAAGCCAAAAACTTTCTCTTTAGCACTGGCTTCTTAAGCCAGTGCGGAGAACACAGGCTACCCCAAACCCACAGTTGTCAAACGTATCAGAGTGGTCATTTTAAGTGGTTCCTGTTTAGAGGACAATATGGAGACCTTTTGCTGCAGAGGTATGCTGAAACTCTCTAATGCAAAGTGAAGCTCCATAGCACTTATCACTCTCTCTGTGGGTACTGACTGCCTCCTCAGCCACTAGGGCCTCTTGAGAAAGGAATACCTATTCCTTCTTAACATCTCAGTTTCCAGCATCAGACATTCAATAAATACTTGTTGAAGGGAATGAGTGAATACATCTGTCAACATTCAGCTTAAAGTAATTTCTGCATGAATATGCATATTTTTGATGTTTTCTTTATCAGGTATGTTGTTGTTGTTAGGTATCGTCAAGTCGGTGTCCGATTCATAGTGACCCTATGTAAAGCAGACAAAACACTATTGTGCTTCTCTGCTATTCCTAGGATTTTCAATGGATGATTGCTTTTTGGGAGTGAGTTGTCATGTTCTCCCAAGCCTACAACACCTGGTGTTCCCAGGAGGTCTCCCATCCAAGTATTAACCAGGTCCTACCTTGCTTAGCTTCCAAGATCTGACAGAATCAGATGCCACAGTGGTATGGCTGCAGGCTGACATGATAAAAATCCATGCTTCAAAAACCTGGTCAAATCTTGTTTCTGGGACCCACAAAGCCAATTATGACCTACAGCATGCTGACTCAGGCCCACAGAAATGAGTACCAAGGTGGCTCACACTCTTTCTACAGAGAGGATGCAAGTCTGTCAAAGCCAAGACTCAGATCCTTGCCCCCTCTCATTCCAGTGAAGGGATTGCAAAATTTCCAAAGAGAAAAACTATAACTAAGAGAGGTAGAAGGATCCCAGTTATCTGCCTGCTTCAAGTTCAGGTGATGTAAAAACCTGAACCCCTCCAAAATGTTGGAACCCCCTTAGAAGGCGCAGAATTATCCACAGACAGTAGGTGCAGGCCCCCATGTGTCTGTCAGCTTGTGTGTTGCTGTGATGGTAAAAGCAATGCCATCAGTATTTCAGACACCAGCAGGGCTACCCATGTGGGCAGGTTTCAGCTAAGCTTCCAGACTAAGACAGACTAGGGAGAAGGACCCAGCAGCCCACTGCTGAAACAATTTTTTGTTGTTGTTGTAGGGTGTTGTTGAGTCAAGTCCAACTCATGGCGACCCTTATAGGGTTTTCAATGGCTACTTGTTTCAGAGTTGCTTGGGATTGCCATGTCCTTCTCCCATTTTTTGCCATGTTGGGGATCAAACTCAGGGCCTCAGAAAGAACAGAGCAGTACTCTACCAACTGAACTAAACCCCAGCCCCTGAAACAATTAGTCACTGAAAACTCTATGGATAGCAGAAAAGCACTGTCAAATATAATTCCAGAAAATGAGCCCCCTAGGCTGGAAGGCATTCAAAAGACAACGGGGGAAGAGTTGCTTCCTCAAGCTTCCTCAAGAGTTGACCTTAATGATGGGACTAGAATAAAGCCCTGCAACCTCCTTTCGCTTATGTGGCACAACTCAAAATGAGAAGAAACACAGTGGCTACAACAATTCAAACATAAAAAGATTGTGTGCCTAGCTCAGTGTTGGTTAACATTTCATTCTGTTGTCCATAGGATCATTATGCATCAGATCTGACTTGATGGCACCTAACAACAAAATGTGCCAAGGAAGAATGTCTCTCACTGGGTGGCCAAACCAAAGAAAGACTCAGCCTTTTAGAACAGACAATTCTTCTTTAGCATTAAAGGTATAGATTTAGGCTGCTCCTGATAGAAGGATCTGAGTTGTTTCCATCATGTTTTGGAACAATTTAATCAGGACTTTTCTCCTCCTTCCAGGTTAAGAGCCTCCCTGCTCCCCAGGCCTACCTAGTCTGAGACTCCCCTTTTCCTCTTCCCACCTGGCATCCTCTTCTACCATGACCAGCCTGAGTCCTGACCACAGTTATGGTGCTGATTCCTGTACCTTCTCATCTCAGGTCAGAGTCCCAGTCTGTTTGCAGATCCACACACCTGGTCCTTGGAGCTCAGCCCAAGAAAGAACATACCACTGAAGACAAAGCTGAGATATGGGCTGCATGGCTGATCTGAGAACAGAACAGAAACAGGAGATGCACTGGATATTTCCTTCCAGGCCTTATGATACTGCAGAACACTTAGGTTTGCCATTTTACATCCTTCACTATAGTTTTACATATACATAGAAAAAGTTTTCCATGTTGGACAGAAGTGAAAGAAGGGACAATCAGGGAGGATATCATGTTAGCCTCAAACACAGGGGGTGAGTGGGGGGGAAAGAGAGGGAGAAAGCACACTTGGAAATGAGAAGTATGATCATATGATTTAAACCTTTTCTGAAACTCATCAATTTCCTTCAATGTTTTCTCCTTAGACCGCTGTGATACCAATACTGTATGAGGTCAACCTACCATTTTAGAATAATTCTTTAACTCGGTGATGATTGGATATCCTTTGTCAACTAACTGAAGATAGAACAGAAATAGGTATGATTTAGTTTACTTACAAAAGGTTCTTGATGGTGACAACTTATACCAATACCATGTTCTAGTAGAAAGAAGGAAAGAGGGTCCCAAGCCTGAAGAACTGATTTGGCTTTATCACATATGATCTGTGACCTTAATCAAACTGTTTGACCTCTCTGAATTCAATTATTTAAGGTTTAAATGAGATTGTTGCTGTTAGATGCCATGGGGTCAGGTCTGACTCGTCGTGACCCTATGCACAACAGAATGAAACACTACCCAACACTGTGCCATGCCCGAAACTATGTCAGTGCTTCTCTGATATTCATAGGGTTTTCAATGGCTGATTGTTTTGGGAGTGGGCTGCCATGTCCTTCTCCTGGGCCTACAGCACCCGATATTCCAAGGCAGGCTCCCATCCAAGGACTAACCAGACCTAACCCTGCTTAGCTTCTGAGATCTGATGGGATCAGGTGCCAGGGTGGTACAGTGTCATTATTGACACATAATTAATCTGAGACTTCACTTTCATAGGGAAACATCAAGGACTGGGATGAGGAATGTTGAAAGTGATATTAAGACCAGATTGATAAGGAAGGGAAGGGTGCCCCTGGGAACATGTGTAGTGTTCATAGATGGTAGAAAATGATAAAAGAAGTACCAATATTCTTCTCCATCAGAGATGGTCTCAAATGTGGAAGGCCAGGCATAAATATCAGGCAGGAAATGAAGGCCAAGAAGACTAAGGAAGGAAATAGAAAAGATAGTCGATCGCCTTTAACTCAAAACTCTCAGCCAGGCATGTTGTAATGCAAAGTAATAAAAGAACTTCCAAGTGTGAGCACAGAATCATCATAAGTAAGCTTGGGGGAAACCACAGTCTGGAGGAGAGAGGTCCGAACACTGCTCCTATTTTCAAAGAGGTGTTCTTTCCCCAAATGATGATTCACTGAGATTGACACAAGGCCTCAGGAAATCCTATGATAGATCGTTTGAAATGACTTTTGAGAGAATAATTATGTTATAGGACAGAGTGTAAATATTATCAACCTTGACATTGTGAAAACAAAATTACATCTAAGAGAAGCTAGAAGGCAAAGAGTTTCAAAAAAGTGGCAGGAAGATGAGAATATCAATATCTTCATCTTACTAAGTGGATGGTCAAGAGATTATGTCAATAGTAGATAGAAAAAGACAAGTTTAAGTACATTATTTTGAGTTACAAAAGTAACCATTAGCAAAACCAAAAATAGTGATATAATTATACTACAAAGAAGAGAGCAGGGGGTGGTAAATGAGCTAAATTCTCATCTACCATAGCAGGACATCAGTATCAAGTGTCCATGGTGGATGAATTAAGAATTCACCGGAAGCATGTTTTTAAAGATAGAGGTGTTGCTGCCAAAGGAACTAAAAGCAGAAATGGTTAAAGATGAGAACTTGTGATAAGTGAAGAGTTTGTTGTTGCTGTTTTTAGGTGTCGTGGAGTGGATGAGTCTGACTCACGATGACCCTTACAGGGTTTTCAATGGCTAATTGTTTCAGGATTGCCTCAGAAGTGGATTGCCACTTTTGTGGTGCTGGGAATCAAACTTGGGACCTCAGAGACTGCAGAGCAGTGCTCTACCAACTGAGTTAAATCTCAGCCCAAGTGAGGAATAGGGAAGAGTAATGATACTTTTCAATATAAGTCCTTCCACACTGTTCAGTATTTTAAACCATGTTCATTAATTACTTAATTTTTAAAAAATTATTTTTTAAATGATATGCACATAGTTCAGAAAAAGCTACTACTAATCTCCAAGATTCCCTATAAGCTTATCAAGAGCGAGCCATATACCACACTAGCCTGGATAGGATAGCAGTAGGGCAGAAATGGATATGATTTCTTCCTTTCCACCTTAGACAGTACTCAGAATTTATAAATACCGCACAACCATCTCTTGAATGAATGATGAACAACTTATCCATTTCAGCCACCAAATTTCGAATGAAATTTTTGTTTACCCAGTGAAGGAGGGTATGGTGGAAGGGGCAGTGAGGTGATTGGTCTGGATGTGACTGGGTCTTTCCAAATCTGATCCAGTGCTCCAGAGCAGCCTCAGAATCACCGTTACCACCTGCCAGCAACCATGCTTAGCAGTGGCCCAAGAACTTCATTCTGCCCGTGCGCAGAGGAGACCCCAGCTCCACAAAAGAGAATCCAAGTGCCAAGGGGTTTTTTTCCCTCTGTACCTGTTGAAGTATATTTAACCACCCCACTTCCAAAAGGAGGCTTGGAGAGAGTCTCTTAAACAGCATGAGAACATTTGTTTGTGTTGAGCTTGCTTTTAAGTCCTTTGGCACCTTGTTTGTAATTTAGCAATTAATCTGGCTTTGAGTTTCTTTGCTGCCAAAACTTCTTGAAGGTGGATTTCCATCATTCAAATGGACCACGCAGATGGTTGAAAGAGGAAACACTGCATCCAAACTCAGAGCAGAGTGAATTAATTTTCCAGGTCTAACTGGCTCTGCCTGCAGCCGTACCACTGTGGTGTCCGATCCCATCAGATCTCAGAAGCTAAGCAGGATTGGGCCTAGTTAGTACTTGGATGAGAGACCACCTGGGAACATCAGGTGCTATAGGCTTGGGAGAAGGACCTGGCAACCCACTCCCCAAAAGTCATCAGTCATTGAAAACCCTATGAATAGCAGAGAACACAATAGTGTTTCACCTGTTGTATGTAGGGTAGATATGAGTCAGACACTGACACGACAGCACCTAACAACAACAGCTGGCTCTGGAATACGTAACTTTACTTAAGGAAATTCTCTAACAACATCGGTTCTTTTTCTTCTTTTTTTCTTTCTTTCCTTCTGTGTTCCTCCTCCCCCTCCCCTTCCCCTTCTTCTTCTTCTCCTCCTCCTCCTCCTTCTTCTTCATGTTATTCTCATTCTCCTCCTACTTATTTTTTTTTTCTGTTTAAGGACAAGAAAATGTGACATCTGCCCTGAAAGTAACCAATTCATTCCTCTTTGTGCCCAGTGAAACTACACCTTCACAACTCACAGCAGAAAGCTTTAGACATAACGAATAAAATAATCTTAAATATACCTTTGTTTGACACAGGACAATACACTCACTTTTAACTTGAAAACTTTTTTACTCCTAACTATAATGCCTTCCATTTAATTTAGTATGCTTGAAAGAAAGTCGTTTTTGAAGTGAGTTTTGAGAGACGGACAAGAGTTCACCAGGTAAAGTCTGGAATAAAAAAAAAATCATTCTTGGGGGAGAAAAATATGGAGCCTTAAAAAGAAATTAATAAAAAGTAATTTCTGACACCTATCATCAAAATGTCCTTTCTGAAGTAAAATAAAGTTACCACAGATGACTCAGCTCAAACGGCACAAACGGTTCCTCTCTCTCTGGAGCACCCCCCTCCCAACCATCCTGTCCCCCACTGCTGCCTTCCTTGGCTCTCACTCACCCTCACTCCATGGAACAAACACTTGCCATCACTACAGAATTGTGACACAGAGCCCCTCTTGACACAACCAAAGCTGACTAGCTCTCTAAAGCCAGCCTCAAAAGCTTTGCAGTGTGAGTCCTAATGTCAGCTCGTGATAAACGATCCTTTCCCAACAATTTGCCACTGTTGTTAAACAGGGGTCTTAACAGGGCCCTCCCACCTGCACTCTGCCTTTGTAATTGGCACATTTGGTCTCCGTGCATATATTTCATGGGTGACTCACATAGAAGCTAAGTGATAGGTAACCAAATTACAAGGCTATAAATATCAACTGTTGCCTGGAAAAGAGCCTGATTGGTTTATGGAGTCAGCAATATTCTGACAACTAATCCTGACAACAGAGCTTACTTTTCTTGCCCTCTCCTCCCGTTCCCCACTTAGGTAATGTGATATTATATACGTCTCCAAGTATAAATCACAAGTGAATTATTGGGAAAAGGTAACTTGGGCCTGAAAGATTTTAATTATAGCAACAGTGTTTTATTCCTAAGAACTCTTAGCTGAACAACCTCCAAATAATCTACATCCACCCAGAACATTTGGTAACTGGCAAGAATTCTTGGTTTGTAAAACAAACCTAGCTCTTGGTATCATCATTTTTACTTACCTGTGCAAGCAAGTGCCAGCTACTAAATCCTAGAAAGAAGACCCTTAGGTAGGATTTCCTACGTGGTGACATCATAGGTCAAAGGGAGTAAAATCAACAAGGATCATCATTATAATGAAGGCAACTACCCCTGAATGGAAATGTACAGTCAACACTCTCTCAGTTTCTACCTCTAGCTTACCCTCTAGGCCAAAACAGGGCTATTTTTATTTAATTGTTAAAGGCTGTCCTTCTGGCTATAAACTTCTGTTGGCTTGAAGAATAAGCATTAGTCTTATTTCTCCTATATTAAACTTTGTCATATTGTAGTTTCTTCCTTGAGAGTAAGTATGTTTTACCCATCTTTGTACCCCAAACACTGATTACATAGGCCAACACAAAACTGGGGCTGATCAAATATTTGTGTTGACCAGTAAATTGAACTTTATTAAATAAGAGATCTGAATCTCATGTGAGTATATGTGTGTGTGTGTGTGTGTGTGTGTGTGTGTGTGTGTGTGTGTGTGTAGAAAATAAACTGTGAAGTTCCTGCTGTTTATAACACAAAATTTAGACTCCTGGGTGTGACATAGGGAGTTTTTGCAATCTGACTCCATCTTCCCTGATGGCATGGTTCCCGCCCTCCACCACAGCTTCTCCAATGTCAGGGTAAAGATCTGCTCTCTTCCTAAGCACATAGCCTGAGACGGAACAGGCTTTCAATTAAATGTTTGTGGAATGAATAATCTCACTTAATGGAAGTTAAGTCTTGAGAAGAGACCCAAAAAGGCCAGAAGCAAAGTTTAAGAGTAGGTTGAGGAATGAAGGGAATAAAAACAAGAACACAAAGACATTGCAAAAAAAATGGGAGAACTTTTGACTCACAAGATTTTTTTTTTCTGAAGGCCAATGCATGATTGGGGCTGGTGTTTAGCTCAGTTGGTATAGCACTGCTCTGCACACTCTGATGCCCTGGGTTCAATCCCCAGCACTGCAAAAATAGGAGAAGGACCTGGCAACCCACTCCCAAAATGATCAGCCATTGAAAACCCTATGAATAGCAGAGAAGCACTGATATAGCGCCAGGCATGGCACCGTGTTGGGTAATGTTTCATTCTGTTGTACATAGAGCTGCTATGAGTCAGACCCAACTCAGTGATACCTAACAACATCAACAATAGAGCCTGACTATAAGTAAAGTTTACCTATTCATGGGATAAGGGAGAAAGGAACAGATTGTGCTCTGAGAGACAAAGAATTAGAATGTTTGTCCTAAGTTAATGGTAACACCAAGACAGGGCTATTTTTACAGAAGTGTGCATGGTTTCTCACAGAGTTAGTTATGTTACTGCTGATGATAACTCAGATCAAAGTCACCATCCTGTCACCAACAGCTGTCTCAGTCGAGCCTGGCATCAGGAATGTGGGTCAATAGCAGCCTTCCTACTTGGAGCTGCTTCTGCACACACAGACCTTCCCAACTGCTGGATCAGCTTGGATCACCAAAATGGGTCAGAAAGGTCCTTCTCTGTCAGTGGGGATCAAGGCTGCCAGATTCCTGCTGACCTACAGGCAGATGAGAGGCTGAGAAAGCTTCACCATCCAAGGTCAAAGAAGACCACCAGAAGCCAATATTTGCAGAAAATTTTGCAGATGATTCTTCAAGCTTTACCATAGTAACCTCACCAAGGAAACCCAAGCCTAGATGGGCACATGATGGGCTGGGAGCATGTGGTGAATCAGCTGGAAAAAGGTGTTTCCCTCAACCCATTCGATGCTCTCAACCATATTGTCTCTCCTTTTACACAGTTCCTTCTGTTACGGATTAATTTTTTTTTCTTGGAAATATGGAATGGTACACTTCCTAACTGAAGAATGTCTCAATTTCCCTGCATTGTTCCCTCTTACCTCTTGTGTGGGAAGGCTGTAATAAACCCTTCTTTATGGCTAAGTAGGGCTGGCCTAACAGGATCAGCTGCCCCAGGGAATGACCTCTGCTCTCACAGAGATCCTGCCACATTCTCCTGTAGAAAAAGTGGAATCAAGACAAAAAGAACTAGATGCAAAATCTAGTCTGGATTTCCTTTGAAGAAAATGGCAGTTGTCTTTCTAGATGTATGCAAGAATTGTAGGAATGGGTAGGGGAAAGTCATGAATGCATTCATAGGACCATAGAATTTTTTAGCTAAATGATGAAATTGAAGTTCAGAGGGGTAATGTGACTCATCTGAGATAACACAGCCAACTACCCGCAGAGCTCTGACTGGAACTCAGAGTTCCATGACCTCTTTCATTGCAACAAGAGGCAGAGCAGAGAGTCAGGTCTCGGAAGCCATATTTAGGGCCTGAATCCTGGCTCTATGACTTACCAGCTGTGTGACCCTGGGTAGTTTCTTAAAGTCTCCTCTACATTCACATCCATACAACAGGAGTGACTGACCCTCCCCCAGAGTTATTGAAGGGTTTAAATGTGAGTGATCCGTGCTTGTAACAGTGCCTGCAACTTGGAAAGCAATTACTAATGACCTCCTTTTGACTTAGGATCCTTTCCAAACTTCTCAAATAACACACAAAAAGCTGAATGCAGAACCCACCCAGCCAGCTTCCCACCTGGGGATCCTCGAAGGTGACCTACAGTATCTCCTCCTATGCCTAGTCTTTGCCAACCAAAGCTGAATGCTACTTTTCTTAACTTTTTGAAATTAGGATCCTAGGATGCATCTTCTCAGTGACATTACTGATCCTCCTAGTCCGTGCTAAGTTCTCTTTGAACTAAAGGATGAGGAGTTCTCCAACGAAGCAGCTGCTTCCTCTGCCTCAGCATCTCGGTCCCCCCAGGGTGTGAAGACACTTGCGTTCAGTGGCATTCCCCGAGGGAATGCTGGGTGTGGAAAGGAAACAGAGGGCTACTCTGAGTGACTGCAAACAAATAAGGGTGTGTGCACCCCCTCCCTGAATGCCCCTCATTGCAGCACAGGAGCCCAAGCCAGTACCACTGCAGGACGGGGTGCCTGCAGCGCCTCTGGAAGGAAGTGTCTGGGTATTGCTAACACAGTGCGTTAGGGAGTGGAGGGGGTTCTGGCATAAATTTGAGAAATGGTAAAGAGTCATTGAAAGGAGTAGAAGGCGATCCGGAGGCAAAATGAACAAAATGCTTGATCCAACCCCATGCCAAGGAGGAGGTGAGGTGCGAGGACATGTCTGTCACGGTGGCCAATAAACCATGAGGGCCAAATGTTTGGCTTGAATAACTCAGAATCAGCACCCTGCCTGCAGCAGAGCTTGGCAATGAGTCAGCAAATCCAGCCACAGAATTTCTTTTTCAGGAGCCACAGACAGTCCATTTACATATGTGCGGGTGCACACCCACCCACCCATGCACACACACACACACACACACACACACAGAGTCTCTGCTAGCTCTACCCTTCATCAGCAATGAGAAAAATGACATTTCTTATTCGATTTCCAAAGCCACGTATGCCATTGAAAATTATCAAGACTGATTTGCCCAGAAATCAAAGATTCTTCCTCAAGCATCATTTCAAAAATTCTCTTAAGAAAGTGCCGTGGTCTCTGACAACTTCTATCCCCTCCTATTGTTAGAAGTGAAACAAAAACACAGGACGTCACTCAAATGTTAACAGTGGCTCTATCTGGCTTGTCAGATTACAAGGCAGTTTTCTCCTTTGTTGTATATTTATATTTTCTAATTTACTTTCAATAGATGTGTTGTTTTTCTAATATTGAAAGTGATGGAAAGTAAAGATAAATATGCAGAGGGAGCCAAAGCAAAAACCATCCAGTGAGCAGCTTTGCTATTTTATGAAGTTCAAAAGACACCACATTGAACCAACAAGCACCAACTACAGTATCCTCGAGAAAGGGCAAGACCACCAGGGAAGGGCAAGGGGCTTTGGGAACTCAGGGTAATCACAGAGATGGTTTCAAGGTTTTTTAGAAATGCTGATACCTGCCTGCTTACAGCCATACCACCCTGGTGTCTGATCTCATCAGATCTTGGAAGCTAAGCAGGGTCAAATCTGGTTAGTCCATGAATGGGAGACTGCCTGGGAATACCAAGTGCTGTACACTTGGGAGAAGGATCCGGAAGCTCACTCCCAAAACTATCAGCCATCCAAAACCCTATGAATAGCAGAGAAGCACTGACAATAGAGCTGGGCATGGCACAATGTCAGGAGTGTTTCCTTCTGTTCTATACAGGGTGGCTATGAGTCAGACCCAACTCAAAGGCACCTAATAACAGCAATACCTGCATAGCAGGTGCTGAGCGAAATGTCACACTGAGGAATTCAGTGGGACATCAGTGACTATCAGACATGTGAGCAGCATAAGTCTGCAAACTCTTACAGATCCCAGGAAGGCCCTTTGCAATTCAATGAGAAGTTTTCTTTCTACAAAGCGACTGCCAGTTTTCACACGACACACACGAGTTAAAGTACCAATTAATTGAGTGTGGATAGAAAACAAGTCCATGTTAAAAGAAGAAGGAAGAGGTGGAGAAGGTAGTGGTGGAGGAAGGGGAGGAAGAAGAGGAGGAGGAGGAGGAGGAAAAAAGTCCATGTAGTCAAAGCAAGTGCTACCTGATCAGGTCATTTTTCAAACCGAAGGCCACTTGGTTCTAAGTATCAACCAGACTACAGAACAACTGTGCATGCCCAACTCTCTCCTGCCTAATGGGAAATGTCCTTAAAAGACCCTTTGGAGATGCTGACTTTGGTTTCAAATAACACATTCCTCACCTCTGTCTCATGCCCTTGGTAACTCAGGAAACTGCCTCAGAAACCCTGACCCTTCCTTTAAAAATATGCAGTTCCAGCCAGACAAGTCTTCCCAGATTAGCCCCCATCGGTTTGCATTCAGCTCAGGGCCCTCAGGTCCTACAAACTCCAAGTCTCTGACACACCGTGGAGATCTTATCAGCTCCTGTGGCCTTGTCACAGGTCTTTTGTGTGCAAGAGGTAGCCACCAACCTCACGTTGTCCGGTCATTTCAGTTCATCTCATGGCTCAGGCATCGCCGCAGCCCCAGGCCTGTAGGGGTCAGTGGAAGAAGCAGAGATTCAGCAACAGAAGGGCTGGTTCTGAAGGAAGCAATGGAGGTTGGGTGGAGGATCGCAGTCCAAAGGGCCATATTTGAAATGAAAAAGGCACATTTGGGTTCACACCAGGTATCATATCTCAGAGGTGGTTGTGGTTAGGGCCTGCTGAGTTGGGTCCAACTCATAGCCACCCTGTGTCCCACAGAACGAAACACTCCTGACACTGTGCCATGCCCAGCATATTGTCAGTGCTCCTCTGCTATTCATAGGGTTTTCAACGGTGGATTGTTTTTTGGGAGTGGACTGCCGGGTCCTTCTCCCTAGCCTGCAGCAGCTGGTATTCCCAGGTGGTCTCCCATCCAAGGACTAACCAGGCTGACCCTGCTTAGATTCTGAGATCAGGTAGGATCACATGCCAGGATGCTATGGCTGCAGACATTTGAAGTGAAAAAGGCACATTTGGGTTCACATCAGGTATCGTATCTCAGAGGCTAGGTGTCATGAACAAGTGGGAGGGAAGAGTTGCATGTAAGTGAAGGTTTACCTGCACCCATCCTGTGATGTGCATCTCCTTTCCAGTAGTCCCATCTCTACCTGAATCATCTGCCTTCTATCCATGTTTTTCTACACTCCTATCTAGCTCCGCAGAGCTTGTAGCTACACTCCGGAAACTAGCCCTAAAATGGGTGCCCTGCCTCCAGATCAGCTGGCATCTTCCTTATGCTGCCTGCCAGCTTCGGCCTTGCTCTTCAGCATTTCTCCCCGGTTCTTGCATTATGGCTCCGTTACATTTGGCAACAGGAAGAGGAAGGAGTAGCCAATGCTCGGGCTTACACTCCACACTGTTGACCCTGGGCAAGGGATTTTTGTGAACTTCTGGCTTCATATGCATTAAATGACAGCAATAAGACTTTCTTCATCTTCGGAGTGTTGTATAAATTAAATGAGACAATTAGTGCAAAGGAGATATGCCTGTCATGTGGTAGTGTGCAGTCAACTATAGCAATCACAAGGATAATATGATGAAGGACGGACCTTCACAGTGGCCACCCACGTGCCTGGACCCCAACCACACCACAGTGGCACTCAATCAGAGGGGATTTTTCTGGTTATATTAACTAAGAGATAGGTAGACTCTACTAACTTCTCCTCCACATATCTGTCAGTTTGTCATGCTGTGGGGCTTGTGTGTTGCTGTGATGCTGAAAGCTATGCCACTGGTATTTCAGATACCAGCAGGAGCACCCATGGTGGACAGGTGTCAGCAGAGCTTCCAGACTAAGATAGACTAGGGAGAAAGACCCAGCAGTCCACCTGAAATAATTGTTGTTATTGTTAGGGGCCATCAAGTAGGGTCTGACTCATAGTGACCCTATGTAGAACAGACAAAACTACTCAACACTGTGCCATGCCTGGCACTATTGCCAGTGTTTCTCTGTTGTTCATGGGATTTCAGTGGCTGATTGTTTCAGTGTGAGGATTGTTTTGGAAGTGGGCTGCCATGTCCTTCTCCCATCTCAAAATAATTAGCCATTGAAAACCCTGTGAATAGCAGAGAAGCACTGTCAAATACATTGTTGTCACTGTTAGGTGCTGTCAAGTCGGTATCTGGCTCATAGCGACCCTACATACAACAGAGGAAACACTATTGTCAGTGCTTCCCTGCTGTTCATAGGGTTTTCAATGGCAGACTGATTTTTGGGAGTGGGTTGCCGGGTCTTTCTCCCAAGCCTACAGTATCTGGTGTTCCCAGGCGGTCTCCCATCCCAATATGAACCAGGCCCGACCCTGCTTAGCTTCCAAGATCTGACGGGATTGGATGCCACAGAGCTAAGGCTGTAGGCACTGTCAAATATAGTGCCAGAAAATGAGCCCCCTAGGCTGGAAGGCATTCAAGAAAAGGCTGAGGAAGAGTTGTCTCCTCAAAGTAGAGTCAACCGTAATGATGAGAATGGAGTAAAGCCCCTGGAACCTCTTTTTGCTGATGTGGCATGACTCAAAATGAGAAGAAACATAATGACTGCAACAATGGGCTCAAACATAAAAAGATCATATGTAGTGTCAGGTAGTGTTTTGTTCTGTTATACATAGAGTGACTATGAGTTGGAGCTGACTCAATGGCACCCAATAACAACAACAATAACTTCTAGTGACCCAGGGGTGCCTCTGACCATCCTGCAACGCACAGCACACCCCTGCATAATAAAGAATTATCCAGTCCCAAAAGTCAATAGTGTTGAGAGTGAGGAAGTCTACCCGGCCAGTCACTGCCCCTCTGACTTACTTTAGCCCCGCTGTTAATGCACGCCCTTTCTAAACCCGACCCTGCCCAGAACTGGCCCATCCCTGCTTCCTGGGCTTCCGAGTGCCCAACTGTTGGATTCTTCGTCAACCTGCCAGCAGGCTGCGTGCCTTGACCTGTGTCTCCTCCAGCAGGGTTCAGGGAGAATGATCAGGCCTTCCTCCTGACCAGGAACAGGCGAGAAACTGCGTCCTGCAGGGCTGTGGCTGAGAGCCACCTGAAACAGGCACAGCAGCCAGCCAAGCATTCCACCCAAACTGGCTCCACACCAGGCCCAGCCAGTGTGTCACCCCCACATGCTGCCTCCGCTCGCCGTGACCTTTCTTTACCCCTTCATTAGCTGTACATCTCCAGGAGCAAAAGAGCCGAGAACAGACTGGGAAGGCCCTGGCAGAATATCACTCCCGGCAAACGTCCAAATCAAAATTCCGAGTTGAAAACCCAGGCCCTGAATGGATGCCCAATCATGGTGAGCGGAGGCTCCCCTGAGCCATCCCTGCAGACCAGGGCAGTGGACAAACAGAACCCCCTCTCCTGATATAATTTAAATCATGTGGCGACACCAGAGCATCCTCTCTAGGAGAAGGAACAGATGTGTTTAGCAACACCCAGATGGCCAGGGACATATTGAAGGACCTGGGTAATATTTGCCCATAATTCACGTTTGCACCAAACCACACCGTACCCCTAAAGAAATCTCCCTTGTGTCCCCGACTCCTCTTATGTCAAATAGAGTTAATGCTGAGACACAATTAACACAGGTTATTAAATAGTGTTTTGCCTCAAAATAAAACAAGTTTGGCTTTTGTGCATCTGCCTTGTGGGGAGCAAACCATCACTCTGGAAAAGGCCAGAGAAGGGGCAGCTGCCTCCTGCAGGGGACGTGTACTCTGCCCATTCCCACTAAAGTTGTCTTTCTCAAAGTGTGGTCTCGTCAGCCTCTGTTGCAGAGCAGCCAGAGAGCCTGGGCCAGACCAAGGAGTCACCAATCGGAATGTCTGTGGCTGAGGCTTTGGAAGGAGCCCCTTAACACGTCTCTCACTTGCATTTCACGCCTCTAGGTCTGAGAACCTCATATCAGTGAACAAACCTCGCTGTAGCACAGCCACCACCACTATTCCCGAAAGAAAGACTGGGTCTCCTGCTGGTTTCTTTTCTCCGCAATGGAACCCCATCTTATGCAAGCAGAGCTCCTGGACAAGACAGGACAGATCCAGAGTGACTCATCTGAACTAAGCATTCCACCCACACACTTAGGTTTGCAACACTGACAGCAACAAATTCCCATTTGTCCTTCTGGGTTTTGTCATTTCTCTTAACGTTCTTAAAGTGAAAAAGGACTGAGTATTTCCCCTTTGCAGTTGGACACCTACTGCCCTGAGCAAGTTCCCATCCCAATCACTTGTTCCCAGGGAACAAATCACAAATAAATAGACCTGGCTCTGAGTCGATCTCTTCTCCATTCACCCTCTACAATACTTTTTGAGTGTTCAATGTGTGTCCCAAACACTCATATACATTGTGCTTTGAACTGTCTTGTGAGGCAGTTATTGTTGTCGTTGGGTGCCGTCAAGTTGGTGCCTGACTCGGTGACCCTACTTCGTACAATGGGTGAAGCACTATTGTCAGTGCTTCTCTGCTATTCATAGGGTTCTCAATGGTGAGTTGTTTTTTGGGAGTGGGTTGCCAGGTCCTTCTCCAAAGCCTACAGCACCCAGTGTTCCCAGGCGGTCTCCCATCTAAGGACTAACCAGACCCAACCCTGCTTAGCTTCTGAGATTTGTTGGGATTAGGTGCCACATTGGTATGGCTGCAGGCCAGTGAGGTAGTAGCTCCATTTTACAGACAAAAGAACTGAGCCACCAAGACGCCATTTAAGTAATGAAACTGGTATTTGGAGAAGGTTTCCCTCCAAATCCAAGTCTCTTAACAGCTAAAATACACTGCCTCCTAGTGTCTCTAGAAATCCTTATTCTAAGTAGTTACCAATTGAGTATGGCTACCTATTGCTTAAAATCCTCTACTTACCTTTGGTAAACATATATGCACAGGCCAAGCACTGTGAGATTATTTTATAACCACTAAACCATTTGGTTCTATCCATTATGTTAAGTGACTTCATGAACTTGTAAGATAATAACAACAGCTAATATGTATTAAGCACTTGCCATGACAAAGAGATGTTCCAAGGGCATTAAGTATTCTATCTTCTTTAATCCTCCCAATTACCCTTGGAGGTGGGCACACCATCGTTCTTTCTTCACAGCTGAGAAAAATGCAGTGTAGAAATATTTCCTAAGTGGTTATTTACTAGTCTACACTGTAGTAGATAACTCAGCTGGGAAACATACCCAGATAATAAGGCTCCAAAGCCAATATCTTAACTTGCCCTCTTTATTGTGTAGGCCACTGTTAACAGAATGAGAACCACCTCAGTGCAAACAATGCGGGAGGAAGACAGGTTCTTCCCAAAGATCTTTCTAGCACCTTAGAAATACACACTGTTTTGAACTGTGGCTTTAGAAATGCTACAGAAAACAAAGATCCACACAAGGTTGATCATCCTCAAAGATGAAAGCTTTAAAATGTTGTGGGACTCTGCCACAAATAAAGTCTTAGAAAGATTTCAGTTCTGAAAATGCTTTCACCTAAGGACAGCAAAGGAGTTTTGTTATGATTATTGCAACCTAATTTAAAGCTAAAACCATACTGGAAAAAAAATTGAAAATAATCTCTCTACTAAAACTGACAACACAGCTGTGGCCTCCAACTGTTTTAGTCACTAAAGCCTTGTATTTACTGGTCACTTTTATAACAAACACTAAGAAAGAAATACAAAGCTCTACAGTAGAACTCATTTCCAAGGAATGGAAAGGAATGTGTTGGAGACTTGGGGGAAAACCACCAGAAGGGTGGCGCCATGGTGTCACCCTTCCTGCTGGTGACCTTGAGGAAACCATCAAACAAGAGCTTTGGCTTAAAGCTGCAGTACAATCACCTCACTCCTTGAAGGGAATCCCAGCTGTGTGTGCGGAGTCCAACTCGTTCCCAACACCCCCAGCCACAGGAACATCTCTGCACTCAGCCTGGGTCTGGAGCGTCTACAAGCACATTTCAGAGCAATCGTCTTTCCCATTCGGTATACATTCTACACGGCCTCTCATAAAACTCATTAACAAACCAGTGTACTTATCTGCCAAGCCACAAGGATATGGTTTGTCTCTATTTATGATATTTTAAAAATTCTTCAGCTCAGAAGAACATTCTGGGGATGCTACTATGGTCTGTCACTAATTGCAGAATGAAAAGACCAAATGCTAAGACCATATTTGGCCAGAAGATGTTTTCTAATATTTATGAGGCAGTGTGATCAAACTAAAATCTGGTGACTATAACCCCAGCAAATGAGCAAACTCCTTCTTATGCATAAATCCCTGCCTCGGGGGTCCCTCCTCCCCAACCATCCTAGGTCAAGTTAGTTACTTCCTATTCTGGGTGCCTACTGCATTCTGTTTATGCCCCAATTATGTCACTGAATATGCTGTGCTCTAATTATCCTTTTTACATATCTGCTCTTAGGGGGCAGAGACCAGCCCCTCATGAGCATGATGTTCTCAGTGTTGAGCAGAATTCACAAATACTATGAAATCAATAAATCTTCACTGAAGAAAAGATTTGATAGAAAATGAGAGAGAAATCTCTAAATTTAATTCAAATGATCATATCAATTAACCCCAGGATACTGAACCAATATTTCTGTGGCCCCATCTTCTTAGTCCATGTCTTTTTGTTGTCATTGTTAGGTGTCATTGAGTCAAGTCTCACTCATAGCAACCCTATAAACAACAGAAAAAAACACAACCATACACTGCATCATGTACATGATCTTTCTATGTTTGAGTCCACAGTTGCAAACACTATGTTTCTTCTCATTTTGAGTCGTGCCACATCAGCAAAAAGAGGTCCCAGGGGCTTTACTCCATTCCCATCATTAAAGTCGACTCTACTTTAAGGAGGCAACTCTTCCCCAGTCTTTTTTTGAATGCCTTCCAGCCTAGGGGGTTCATTTCCTGGCACTATATTTGACAGTGCTTCTCTGCTATTCATAGGATTTTCAATGATTAATTATTTCTGGAGTGGACTGCCGATCTTTTCCCTAGTCTGTCTTAATCTGGAAGCTCAGCTGAAATCCGCCCACCATAGGTGGCCCTGCTGGTATCTGTAATACCAGTAGCATAGATTTCAACATCATAACAACACACAAGCCCCCACAGCCCAACAAGCTGACAGACATATGGGAGATCTGTTTCTAGTTCTCTTCAATTGTGATCCTTACACTAGAGACTTGATCAAGGACCCTAAGTTAATATCATACAGAGAGAGAGAGAGAGAAAGAGAGAGAGAGAGAGAGGGAGAGAGAGAGAGAGAGAGAGGAACTTGCAATAAATCGGCATACTACTTTTTGAATTTCTTGGAACAAGAAAATAATTAGCTAATACATGGATGCCTCTATTTTCCATTAGGAAATTAGGTATAAGTTTGAGATTTTTTCCATCCTCCTTAATCCCCCAGAGAAAAGATAAGCCCATGTGCCCATTCCCACACCATTTGCAGAAACCAAGCAGAAGGCGAATCATTTATTCCCCTTTCGTATCCTCCAAATCTGCAATAATACCTTCAACTTCATCCAAGGCTTCCGTTCATCCAAGGGCACTGTGACTCCACCTCCAGGTTTCAGTCCCTTATCCTAGGGCAAGGGAAGCTTGGGTAGAAGAATGAAGCTCTGTAACCTTTGCCTCAACATGCCTCTTCCAGATCCCTCAGCCTGAGAGTATTCCTGAGGTTAAGCCACATTCTAAAGTTCTCTTCTACCACATATTAATCACCTTTTATTTCCTAGATGACAGAGGAGATTTATTTAACATATGAGAATTCTCCAACCCACCCACAGGCAGAAGAATTGTATTTGTCAGCCTAGTTCATAAATCTTTTACGATATAGAATCAGAGAATGGGCAATGGGAAAGAAATCCAGAGAGGTATGAGAAAACAGAGAGAAGTGTGGTCAGTCTACATTATGAAGAGCTGAGAGGCAGGGGAGCAGAGAGGCAAATCTAGTCAGTGAGGAAGCAGTATGTTGGGAAGGAGTGAGTGAAAGGGAATTAAAAAGGAGAAGAAGCAAGATTTTATGATGTGTGGCTGGCAGAGAACAAACTCCCCTTTAATGTGCTCTGAGAAAGTCATAAAAAGACTGAAATCATTTTTGGATTATTTTTTGGTCTAGGCAGTCTTGTCTATAAAGAATTTCATGCAGAGATTGCACCATTTGGGCCGTCAGCCTGTTTAGAATTATACCTACAATTAGCCAATGTAGTAGCACCTTCTCAGGCTGGGAAACTTGTCTATGGTGAGAATCACTTTACCACACCCTTCTAATATAATCCATGGGAGAACAACCCAGATTCACAGAGAGTAATTAGACTCATTTACAAGGAAGACATAAAACTAATTTTTATGTTATGTACCTACTGTTGGCCAGACACTGTGAAAACTGCCTTAAATGTGTTTGCTCACTTATTTAGTAACAAATCTATTTTTTATTTTAGTGTGTTTCATTTCAGGATGATTACAAAGCAGCTTAGAGGAAAATTTAATGCATAGTAACATAAATGAAAAGTGAGAACACTTTTTAAAATGGGAAGTATATAAATGAAGCCATACAATATAAAGCACACAGTTGATACTGACACACCACACATTTGGGTCTAGGCTTTCTAGCAGATAATTCAAATAATTAAAACTAATCACTTATGCAAATCACCAAGTCCACAGGTGAATGGACAGGAAGAGAAGTGAAACTTTTCCTGGTATAAAGACCAAATAAGAATTTTTCCAATGGAGAGGACACAATGAGCAAAATAACCTCCTCTACAATATCCTAAAGCCTGCAACCATACCATTGTGGTGTCCGATCCCGTCAGATGTTGGAAGTTAAGCAGGATCGGGCCTGGTTAGTACTTGGATGGGAGACCGCCTGGGAACACCAGGTGCTGTAGGCTTGGGAGATGCCTACTCCCAACCCACAAAAGTCAATCCGCCATTGAAAACCCTATGGATAGCAGAGAAGCACTGACAATGGTGTTTCGCCTGTTGTACGTAGGGTTGCTATGAGTCAGACACCTACTCGATGGCATCTAACAACAAGAACAAACAACATCCTAAAAGAGAGTTTCAAATACAAGCTCAAAATGTATTTCTTACATTGGCATTGGAGATAAGCTGACAACTTTGCAACTACCTAAAACCAAGTCTGCATAGAACCCTGTAAAGTGGGTATTGTTCTCCAGTCTGATTAATGAGGGGATTAAAGACCCGAATAGGTTAACTGATTTGTCCACAGACCCATGAATGAGGTGCACCCGCTTGAGTTCTGTACAGGAGCATCCAAATCCAAGGCTCATACCCTTTGTTCTAACCACCCTCCTCTAGGGATACCAAATCACATAACAAAATGGCCCTTCCTTACCAACAATTATTCAGCTCCCAAATCATCATGATACCCATGCATTTCCTTCTCAAAAACCTGGAAAGCGGGTTCCTCGGGATGCGGTGTGATGCGGTATGCCTCTGTTGTAAGAGAAGGATGCTCCTCCACTCCAGGTCCTCTCCATTCTGGCATCCATGTTCTTCTAAGTGTAAAGGGAGCTGGTGGTGCCCTGAGGCCCAGCCTGCCAAAGAGGCTGCCCGCTGCAGGTGGTCACCGAGGTCTCCTCATTGTGCTACGAATCTCCCCAGGTGTCCTCCCAGGACCAGCAAGTGAAGAAGTCCCTGAATGTTCCCCTCCTCCTGCAGGAGTAGATGAGGGGGAATAAGGCTGATGACATGGAATGGAAGGGGAGGGTGGGGAGCAGGCCGCCTCACATAGAAGGGATCTTAGGCGCAGGCCCAGCAGCAGGGATGCGCTTCTCACCCTCAGCAACCAATAGGCAGGGAGGTGAGACGAAGCAGCCATGTGCAGGGCAGGAACGGCTGGACAGCAGGCCTCCAACCATAACAACACAGCGGTTTTCCAGAGTCACCTTCCCAGCTCTGCCCCAGACCCACTGAATGAGAATCTCAGGGCAGGCTGACCCCAGGTGACTCTGATGGGCAGAGAACTTGAAAGCCTCTAAGCCAGCACGCAAAGTCAGGATCGGTTCTTTAAACTCATGAGTATTTATTAAGAACTCTTATGTGCCAGTCTGTAGCCATACCACTGTGGCATCCGATCCCGCCTGGTGCTGCAGGCTTGGGAGAAGGACCCAGCAACCCACTCCCACAAAACAATCAACCACTGAAAACCCTATGAATAGCAGAGAAGCACTGACAATAGTGTTTCACCTGTTATACATAGGGTTGCTATGAGTCGGACACTGACTGGACAGCACCTAACAACAACAACCTATGTGCCAGACCTTGAGCTAGTCACAGGAAAGAGGGATGAGCACAGAAACAAGACCTTGTCCTTGAGCTTATGTTCGTTGGAGGAAATGGCCTTAGACGACTAAACACAGAAACACACGTGCACTTACTGACCCTTCCCCTCACCTACAGCCAAGTCTGTCTGCCCACAGCTGAATGGACTGAATTTCCCAGGGCCTGAGAAATTCAGCTCTAGAAAGTAAGAGGAGCTGCATTTTAAAAAGGCATAACCTGAAAGGAGGAAAGCACCCTCTTGTGGCCCTCCGGGTGGTGGCACCTGGAAGAACCACAGTACAGGTAGGAGATTGCTGCAGATAGGCAGCCCAGGCAGGTGTCCCAGAGTAATCAGGAGTGGCAGGCAGCCCGGTTTTATTTCAGTCATAAATCTCTCTTCGGCATCAAATCAGTCATGGTGTAAGCAGACATCCTCCCTCTCTCCTCTGCTGAGGAGTCTCAGTCTGAACATCTGTACTCTGTTGTTGGAGTCAAGTAACACATTCTACAGACAAGGCATGGCTGTGAGGGCCAATCCACGCTCCCCACAACTCAACCCCGCACAGGGACTGCAACAGGGAGGCGCTCAATAAACGTACACAACCAGCCTGACACGGCTTGCTTTGTAGGATCTTGGGAAGGTTGGACAAATAATCACGGTGGTTACATCCCTGAAGTCTCTGAAAATAAATGACTTCTTAAAATATTTAAATATAATCTATGTCCTTCCTAAGAGTCTCTATGAAAAGAATAATATTCATAAGGGGTATACTTTGTGCTTGGAGCTAAGCCTGGTATAGCTTAATTTGCAGTAAAGTAACATGTAAATTTATGAGAATAAATTATATTATTTAAATGAAATTATAAAAATAAAAGTAGCTCACTCATATTCAACTTTCATGAATGCTGACACCTCTTGAGGAACATGGTGGTGAGATTTGTATTCAGGCCTGGATACCAGCAGGAGCCATAAGAACCCAGGGACTGTGGGTTTAAAGTAGGTACATGAGAAGCCCGCTGGGTACTCATATGGTACAGTTAGCAATTCTAGCACATCTTCACTCAAGAGGCCCAGAAGAATCCACCCAGTACAGGGCTCGGAGTTAGGAGATGGTGCCAACCAAATCACTCAATGCCATTTCTCAGAGGTCTCCAGGGAAGAAGGGCATAACTAAAGGGTACAGAAAGGGAACACATTCAAGGTTATGATGAGGAAGATGGAGAGGGCAGAGGGGACAGAATAAAAAAATAATAATTCAAAGAACTCTTTGCAACAGTGCTTAATCCACAGAATGCAAAAGCAAACAAATAAGTCTGTGGCCTCTGAGGGAGAGAATTGATTTGGAGACATGTTGATTCTGCTTCTAACTCTGAAGCTTGTGAAATTCTCTACTGAAGTAGTAAATACCAGTGAGTGCAAAGTACTTCTGGCCAAAGACTTAATCCTAGTTGAAAGTCTGTAGCACATAGGCAACGAGATGGTTGGCCACGTAGTGTCTCCCTGCACAGCCAAGGTTCCTCAATGGGTCCCACATATGGAGCTGAGAGTCTCCTCCACACAGGGCATGTGACTGAGCCCAGGGTATCAGCCTTAAGCTCTATGTCTGAGAGCTGCTTTGCAAGGGCTGACACTGACCAGAGAGACAGCACATTCACTTTGAGATGAATGACACCCAGTCCTTATCAGTTGCAATTTTGGATCAGGTCTTTGAGGTTTGTTGCAATTTAGTAAGCCTATATTACTCCCAGTCACCATTCCTGTAAAATACATGGTAGTGGTCAAAAATATTAGCTTTGAATTCAGAGATGCAAGGGTTAGAATCCTGAGTTTGCCAATTAATAGCCATGCAACCTTAAATTTATTTACCTCTGTGAGCCTTAATTTCTTCTGGGTGAAAATACAAATTATAATATCATCTACCAAATATAATAATATCTACCTCATAGGCTTATGGTAAAAAGCCAAATGATATAACATATATAAATCTGCTGTCAGACACCTAGTAAACAGTAAGCTTTCAATAATTTTTTAAAATTTCTTACCTGAATCCAGAGTGCTCCTTGGAAGCAAGAACCATCAGACTGCATCTTGTATATTTTGGACATGTAGTCAGGAGAGATCAATCCCTGGAGAAAGATATCATGTTTGGGAGAGTGGCAGGTCAATGAAAAAAAGGAAAACCCTCCACCAGATGGATTGACACAGTGTCTGCAACAATGGGCTTAAACATAAATAAAATGGTGTACCTGGCAAAGAATCGGGAAGTGTTTCAATCTGCTAAACATAAGGTTGCTGTGAGTTGGACTCGACTCAATGTCACCTAACAACAACAACAACAACAACAACCTGAATCCAAAGATATAAAATCATTTCCCTGAGTTCACATTGAAGTAATCCAGTATCATTTGCTCCTACATATCATGAAGCAGTTTTAATTACTGCTTTTATTATAAACAGTATTATTTATCTCCTCATCTAGTCTATTAGTAAACGTGTAATATTTTAAAAGAGGCTTGCTTTATCTCTCCTAAATGTTTTGACCTCTTTGGAGAAATAGTTATTAATCATCATTCTCTGTTCCTAAACATTCACTTAGGCTGACATCCAAATGTCAAAGGTTCAGACCTGTAAATGTTGAAAGTATTTTACCAGGAAAATTTCATGAGTCTCTACATAAAGTGTTCCAATTAACTCCACTTTTGCTAGATGGGATCTTAATCCTCAAAATAGTAATTAATCTCAACTAGTGGTGCTCAATGTTCTGGGTTTTTCTTGGTTTTGCTTTTGTTTTGTTTTGTTTTGTTTCATCAAAATTCAAACACCCTTGAAGTATGGGGTTGCGGCTTCCACTTCCCTCATCTGCCCCATCTCTGGCATGGTATCAGGCCTAAGAGGATGTTTGATCTACTGTCTGATTAGATATCTCCTTGGTATCAATGAACACAACTATGACAACTTCTACTTCAGGAACAAGGAATAAACCAAGTCCCTTTCTCAAATGAAAGCTATTTTCAAAAACTTAAGAGAGCTGCTGCAAATAGGGCAACTACTTTGTGACCGCCATGACAAGTTGAGACCACACAGACAGAATGGACCAGCCTCCTTGAGATCCTTGACCTGCCATGCTTGCAGAGAACACACAGTGAGGAGAGGCTCTTCTTTTTGTTACAACTGTTGTTGTTGTTGTTGTTGTTGTTGTTGTTCGGTGCTGTTGAGTCGAGTCCAACTCATAGCAATCATATGTACAACTGAACAAAACACTCCTTGACACTGTGTCATGCCTGGCACTGTCAGTACTTCTCTGCTATTCATAGGGTTTTCAGTGGCTGATTGTCTTTTGGGAGTGGGCTGCTGGGTCCGTCTCCCAAGCCTACAGTACCTGGTGGGCCAGGTCATCTCCTATCCAAAGACTAAGGCTTAGCTTCTGAGATCAGATGGGATCAGATGCCAGGGTGGTATGGCTGTAGATATTCAAATGTTGTTGTTGTTGTTGTTGTTGTTGTTGTTGTTAGGTGCCATCAAGTTGGTGTCTGACTTATAGAGACCCTACGTACAACAGGCGAAACACTATTGTCAGTGCTTCTCTGCTCTTTATAGAGTTTTCAACGGTGTGTTGTTTTTTTGGGAGTGGGTTGCTGGTTCCTTCTCCCAAGCCTACAGTGCCTGGTGTTCCCAGGCAGTCTCCCATCCAGGTACTAACCAGGCTCAACCCTGCTTAACTTCCAAGATCTGACGGGATGGGATGCCATAGTGCTACGGCTGCAGGCATTAAAACATTAGCAGTAATTAAAGCATTTAATCTAAATGCCCAGCTTTCATCAGCCTTTGGGTACACATGAGATATCGCTGATAATATCTCCTCTCCCCTTTGACTAGCTCACTGTAATTTGAATAATGAAGGGCCTCAACAATGTCACTCCTGCCCTGCTTTTCTAGTTACATGGCGGTTACCACGTGTGACCACAGACAGTCCTCCAGTGGCCTTTACTCAGCCTACCCTTTGCACTACACTTGAAATCACAGAACACAAGCCCCTTGCCAGTCCATGAAAATCTTAGTTCCTTGCCTAGCATTCTACGCCTAGTGTTCACAGATCTGTAAATGCTCCAGATGCCAACATGGTACCATCTTCCCTTCAGTGCTCACTTGAGCCCAGCCACACAGTGGTTCTCATAGTGCAGAGGAGAATGCCACATCCTGGGGGTCCTCACTTACCAAGCCCATGTTTTTCATGGCATTGTGGTTGGACACTTGTGCCCCAGGGCCAGGCCTCCTAGAAGGGAATCCTGGCTCCAGTACTCACAACTCCATCAATATAGTAAATTCCTGAGCCTGACTCAGCTGCGGATTCTTTATCTGTAACATGAGGAAGAAGCAATGACCTTACAGGAAAGTGAATGAGACAAGGTGATTACAGCTGGTATAGATGGCACATAGGGAGCACTCAATCACTGCTCATTATTGTCACACCCTAAGAGTTACGTCCTAGCATATTTCTTTATGGCTAGATGCCCTCACTGCAGGGAAACCTCAAAGAGAATCTTATTTTTTTTACCAGGCATTATACCCAGCTCTATCAGATAGTTGAATATTCACCAACACTGAAGTAAGTATTATTATCACTGTTTCTATATGACTTAGAGAATTTACTATGCAAAGTTAACTTATCTACACAGGATAACTAATAGCTGTCCAAAGCCCCTGTTTCCTCCCCTCAGTCACAATGCCTCTCTCATGCTTATGAAAACTTTGCAGCCTTTTCATTGGTACTATGTTGTTGTTGTCATTAGGTGCCATCAAGTCGAGTCCAAGTCATAGCAATCCTATGTACAGCAGAGCAAAACACTATCCCACACTGTGCCATGCACATGAGCTTTTTTCATGTTTGGACCCATTGTAGACACTGTTTCTTCTCATTTTCAGTCACGCCACATCAGCAAAAGGAGATCTCAGGGGCTTTGCTCCATTCCTGTCATTAAGGTTGATTCTACTTTGAGGAGGCAACTCTTTCCTAGTGGTCTTTTGAATGCCTTCAAGCCTGGGAGGCTCATTTTCCAGCACTCTACTATTGATAGGGTTTTTAATGGCTAATTGTTTCAGGAGTGGGCTGCCAGGTCCTTCTCCCTAGTCTGTCTTAATCTGGAAATTCAGCTGAAACCTGCTCACCATGGGTGGTCCTGATGGTATCTGAAATACCATCAGCATAGCTTTCAGCATCACAGCAACATGCAGGCCCACTGCATGACAAGCTGACAGACACGTGGAGGATTGGTGCTATAGTTACACTGAAATCAGCAACACACTCATAGATTTAATATGTGGTCCAGAAAGTTACTCTGACCCCTGCCCATTTCAGTTTCTACCTACAGTTCATAAGGACACAATCATCCACACAGCTGCTAAGCCAACCAAGGGTGTTTCTCTACAAAAGTAATGGCCTTGACCCTCAGGCACTACTATCACCTCCCAACAGGGAGCCTAGTGGTTGGTTTACCATAAAGACTTTGGACTTCTGATTCTTCCAAACCTCATTACGAGAAAGGCTCTAAATCAGTTAATCCTTCCTGAATTATTGACTTCCGAACTAGGGTTAAGGGCTGCCTTGTTTGGAGGAGAAAGCGAGGGATGAGGACTAAGAAGTTTCTTTCAGCCTCTGGCTTGGGACATCCACTGGGGTTGGGAATGTGCATCCCCTGCTCCCCAGTTACTAAAACCTCCACCACCCTCAGCTCTGCGCTCACCCCTCATCTGTGCCCCTTTCTTGGTTTTCTCACCATTAGGAAGTGTCATTTTGACTTATTTCTTCTCTTTATTTCTTTCTTTCTTTCCTTCTTTTGGGTTTTTTGTTTGTTTGTTTTTAGATTTTTCTGTACTCAAGAGTAGAGCCCAGGGCCTTGCATGTGCTAAGCACGCTAAGCACGTGCTCTACCATTAAGCTGTACCTCCAGCCCCTTTTCTGTTTTTATCTTTTATCTTGAGACAGAATCTAAATTGCACTGGCTGCCTCTGTCCTCAAGCTTGCGATCCTCCTGCCACTGCCTCCAGAATCACTGGGATTATAGGTGTGTCACCATGCCCAGCTGGGAAATGTCATTTTCTATACTTCAGAGGCTCAATTCCAGCAAGACTTTTCTCAATTTCTTCACATCCCTACTGATAGAAGGACATGTTGAAAGTGTGCTCCCAGAGACTCCTTAGAGTTTCTTCTCTAGAAGAAAGAGTGTATTCTCTTCAGGTCAAGGAATGAAGTTTTCACTCATTCATTTCTGAATCCTGAATGTGTGGTACAATAGATGTGTTCACTTGATGTGGACATAGTTCCTTTTTTCTCAAAAATTCTTATGATTTCAATGCTGCATCTATATTTGCAAACTGCTTAAGAGTCTGTAACAGCCAAAGGAAAGCAATACCTTCCTCTGGGCTCCCTTGGTATCTCATATGTTCCTCCATTACTGTTTTTAAGAACATCTAAAGCCAGGCACCATGGCACATGCTTGTAATCACAGTGACTCTGGGGGGAAGGCTGAGGCAGGAGGATCACAAGTTCTAGGCCAGAGGCAGTCTGTACAACTTAGTGAGACCCTGTCTCAAGATAAAAAAGAAAGAGAAAAATGGGCCAGGAGTGCAGCTCAGTTTTAGAGTACTTCCCTAGCATGTGCAAGAGCCTGGGTTTGGACCCCCAACTTTAGAACCCAAGGACTTGGGTGGGGGGAGATTTTTTTTCTCCAACTAGTCTGCAAAATGCCATAAGGGCTAGAACTTGGTTCTGTTCATCTTTGTAGTCGCAGCAAAATGCTCAGTTCCTGAAATTGTGACCAACAAATGTTTGTATGCATAGATGGGTGGAAAGATGGGTGAAGAGATGGTTAGATGGGTGGATAGAGGTACGGATTGAATGAAAACCTCAACAGAATCTATGCAGAAGCAGGGTCCTGAGAAAAATCTAACCTGAATTTCTCTTTTTTTATGCTACCATCTTGTCTTTGGACTCCCATCAAGTTTAGCTATTATAAGAATGACAATACAGTCAACCAACTTCTCCTATTCTAGCTTTCCTTTGTGGTTCTCCTAGCTATTCAAGGGGCATGAAGAATCCCAGTTTCCCCCATACCACCATGCACATCTACACCTCGATCTAGATCTATATTAGTCAGGTATTGCATTGCTGTGGCAGAGAAACTGACCAAAGCAAACTTATGGGAGAAAATATTTTTGGGGGGCTCATGGTTAGAGGATCAGCCCATAAAGATGACAGGGCAGGCATGGCAGTAGCAGATGGCAGAGGCTGTGACAGAGAACCTCATATCTTCACAATTAGGAAACAGAGAGAAACTGGAGCTGTGGGTCTGAATAAAGAGCTCCAAAGCCCACCCCTAGTGACCATTTCTACAAAGCTGAGTCCTGCCTCCCAAAGTTCTATGATCTCCACAAACAGCACCACCAGTTGGGGACCAAACATTCAAACATATAACATTTGGGGGATATTTGAGATTTAAATCATAATGCACCATCCCTGGCCCCCAAAGGTCCATAGTCATCTCATAAATTCAAAATACATTCAGTCCAACTTTAAGAGGCCCCAAAGTCTTACCAGTCCCAATTGTGTTCAAAATTCCAAGTCCAAAGTCTCCACTGAGACTCAAGGCAAACTTAGCCGTGAGCCCCTGAAAAACAAAAACAAGTTATATATTCACAATATACAATGACACAAGGTAAGCATTCCCATTCCAAAAAGGAGGAATGGGGTCACAGAAAGGAAAGATCAGTCTTTAGCAAGACCAATAACCTGCTCGATAAACAAATCCTATGGCCCCATGTCTGGCATCCAGCACACATGACATCATATAGTGTTTGGCATCTAATATCATCTGGGTTTGAACAGGCTTGGATGGCTCCACTCCCATGGTCCTCTTGGGCTAGCTTTACATGTTTCTGGCAGCTTGCTTCCAGATGTCTCATGGCGCTAGCATCTCCAATATCCTAGAGTCTTCATGGTAACTTAGGCTTCATCCTCAAAGCGTCATGCTTCAGCCCTTTGCAGGCTCTCCAAAGGGCACCTGACCCTGGTAAACATTGCCTGGCTTTGTTGGCTATTTCCCGCAACCTTAGTGACAGGCTCATTAACCCCTTAACTCTTACATTCTGCATGACTGCACCATACAGATCACACCAAGATTTACTGCCAGCTCAAGAGGTAGCACTGTCCTTTTTGAACCACACCTGCAGTGGCAGCCTCTGTATGCTCAGACTGAGAAGCCATTTTGCTGGGTGTTCTCCTTGCAGCAGGGCCTCCTGGAGACATTCATTTTTCAGACATTCTCCTTTCAAATAAGTTTTTAGTTTCACATCCTGGAGTGGAGATGGGAGGGATCTAGCTAAGTCCTTCTGTGCCCCAGGGGATTTCTATTGTCCTTGTGGAAAAGGTCAAGGCCTTTATTGTTGCTTATCTTTTTAACAACTAAGGCCTCCTTGCCCAAAAAGCCAAAACCTTAGACAAACCACAGCTTTTTCCCCTCTTTAAACTGCAGATTTTTTTCAGATCTTTATATTCTGCCCTTTTCTCTTATTTTTCCATCATAAATCTTGCTGAAAGCAGCAAGCAACAACCAAGCCATGACCTCAGCACTATTTTTCTCTAATATTTTTTTCCACCAGGGTCATTAGACCATTACATTTGATTTCAGCCTCACTTAAATCTTCAGGACATGGACAAACTGCAGGCAAGCTCTTTGCTGAACTATAACACAAATTGCCTTTAGTCCTGTTCCAAATAAAGTCCCTGTTTTCCTCTGAACCCCTATGATCCCCACCCACATTTCTATCAGAGGCAGTGTTCTTGTCTTCCAAATGCTCAGCAGAACTTAAGCATTGCTCACAACATTCCAAGGCTTCTCTTGCCCACATCTCTTACTTCATCCAAATTCCTCCCACAAACAAGTTCCAATGGCCTAAGAACCAGATGGTCAAGTTTCTAAACAACAACCACTCTACTCTCCTGTACCAATTTTCTGTATTAATCAGGTGGTGGGTCACCGTGGCAGAAAAACCAACCGAGCAAACTTATAGGAGAAAATGTTTATTGGGGATTCATGATTAGAAGATCAGTTCATAATGGTAGCAGGGCAAGCATGGTGGTAGCAGACAGCAGGGCCTATGGCAGAGAACCTTACATCTTTGTGATCAGGAAGCAGAGAGCAACTAGAGCTGTGGGTCTGGGTAAAGACCTCCAAAAGCCCCAGGGATTCCTTCCACACAGCTGAGCCCTGACTCCCAAAGTTCCATGACCCCACAAACAGTGCTGCCTGCTGAGGACCAAACTTTTAAATAGATAACCATGTTTCCCTAAAGGATATCCTTAGCCTTTTCCAAGTTTGTTGTTGTTAGGTGCCATCAAGTCGGTATCCGACTCATAGCGACCCTCATAGGGTTTTCAATGGCTGACTGTTTCGGGATTGCCTTGGGAATGGATTGCCAGGTCCTTCTCCCGTTTTTGTGGCGCTGAGAATTGAACTCAGGACCTCAGAGACTGCAGTGCAGCGCTCTACCAACTGAGCTAAATCCCAGCCCTTTCCAAGTTTAGGAGCTTTTAAAATGACATCTCAATTCCATCCTGAAAAGTCCAACCCTGCAAACCTTTGTGATATTGATATTGACAGTAATTAAATAGCTAACACTTATTAAGAGGTATTCCATGCCAGGTACTATGTTTTGGCTTTACATACATTGTCTCCTGTAATCCTCATGACAACTCTGTAAGGCTTGTAAGGCTCAGACAGGTTAGTAGCTTCCACAAGATGACACACCTAGTAAGTGGCAGAGTCAGATTTAAACTCAGACTGTTCAACTTTAGGGTCTTACTGGTTTAATCTAATCTCTGATGAAATTATCTTTCTCATATTGCTATTTGGAGTTTGATTCTTAAAAATCAACTGCTTTTATCTTACCCCAGTTGTAAAATATTTCAAATATGTTAATGCAAATTATTAAGCAGGACATATCTAGACAATAATTTTTATTTCTAAATTAATCCCATGAAATGGGAGAAACTTCTCTCACAAAGTGTCTTTGAAATAAAAAATAGAACAGGAAAGGACATGGAAACCAAGGTGCCCATGGTCTTTGCTGACTGCACCAGGCAGGACTTATCCTTTGGAGGGAGCAGTGAAGTCACGGGGGATCATCCACTCTGTGTAAGATAACACGTCTTGATTAAATTTTTAAAAGGAAGAAAAGGAAAGTGTAGGCTCTGGACAGCCTACTTGAAGGTTACGACATCTGCAAGTGGCTGATGTTTTCTCTTACTGGCTTGAAATGTATCTTGTAACCTGCCCCTATATAGGAATCTACATTTGGGAAAGGAATTCCTATCTATGAATTCCTAAGAACTGGCTTTACTAACATCTTGGGACATTCAATTGCATCTAAGCTAATTATCCATTCTATTTTCAACCACTAACTCACTCCAATGACTAAAATAAAACAATCTTTGGAAAATTCCAGTGGCACGCTCATCAAAGAGGGACATGACCTTCAAAAGGCTCACCGAAACACGTGACCAGCACTCTCTCTTCTCAAACCCCCTCACGAGCCTGTGCAACTCAGACTATTTACAATCTCTGCCATCTCAAATTTTTTACTCACCCCTGCCAGTTTGACAAAAGGCATTCCCTACCACAACATGCTATAATTTGTACAAAGAACTCCACCTAATTAGAAATACCACTTTGACTGTGACTAGGAATGAGTTGTGCCAGGTGTTCACATGTCTTTAATGCCAGCCATGTTTGGTTATTTATAATACAAAGTCAGGCCAATGGAATGCCTAGTCTTCCTGGCTGCTAATCTGGTCACTACATTGCATTTCAATTCATACCACTGAAAACTTACAGGCACTAAAAGACATAACTTTTAGCTCAAATTTTCAAAGAGAAGAGTAGGAAAAAGTCTAAAATGTATTGGATTCCTTCTAAAGGCCAGGCCTTGTGCTGGACCCAGGATTTATGTTACCTCTTTAATTCCTACTACAATCATATGAGGGAGGTATTGCTATCCCCATCTCACAGATAAGGAAATGCAACCTCTGAAGGATTAAATGTCCTGCCTGGGTAAGAGGTAAAGCCAGGATGGGAACCAAGACCTTGTGGACCCAAATCCCATCTTCATTTTCACTGCCAGGTCTAACTTTCCCCTACACCACCTCGTCCAGTAGCAGATGCATGACAGTTACTGTTTCAAAGGTATGGCTCCTGGTATCAGGCTTTCCGTGTGTTTAATCTCCTCCATTTATTTTAGATGTGTGATCTTGTCAGGCTATTTTCTCTCCCTAAACCTCAGTTCCCTCATCTTAAAAAATAGAGATCCTGGCTGAGTGTGTTGGCTCACAGCGATTTGGGAGGCTGAGGCAGGAGAATTGCAAGTTTGAGGCCCAGAGGCAGCATGGGTAATTTAATGAGACCCTATCCGAAGATAAAAAGTAAAAAAGAGGGCTGGGGGTGGAGTTCAGTGGTAGGGTACTTACAAAGCATGCCTGAGGCCCTGGGTTCAATCCCCAAGTACCACACACACACACACACACACACACACAAATTAGAGATCCTTATAATGCTAGTTCATAAATTTTAAATATTTGACAAGAATGATGACAATGGCCATTTTCTTTTCTACCAGATCTCCCCATATGTTAAAGAGAGCCATAATAAGTAGCTAATGGGTTGTTTTTGTTCATTTGTTTGTTGGTTGGGTTTTTTTTTTTTTTCTTTTTTCAGTATTTGGGGGTTGAACCCAGGGCCTTATGCATGCTCAAGCTTCTTGCAAGCCCTCTACTTCTGAGCCACATTTTTTATTTTGTATTTTGAGTCAGGGGGGCTGGAGTTTAGCTCAGTTGGTAGAGTGCCTCTCTGCATTCTCTGAGGCCCTGGGTTCGATTCCCAGCACCACAAAAATGAGAGAAGGATGTGGCAGTCCACTCCTGAAACAATCAGCCATTGAAAACCTAAAGAGTGTCACTATAAGTCAGACATGACTCCATGGCACCTAACAACAACATTTTGTGTCAGGGTCTCACTAAATTACAGAGGCTCCCTCTGGCTTTGAACTTGCAATCCTGCTTCCACCTCTTAAGTCACTTGCATTACCTGTGTGAGCCACTGCACTTAGTTTAACAATATTGTTGTTGTTAGGTGCCATCAAGTCAAGTCCGACTCATAGTGCAACAGTACCACTGTGGCATCCAATCCCATCAGATCTCAGAAGCTAAGCAGGGTCAGGCCTAGTTAGTACTTGGATGGGAGACCACCTGGGAACACCAGGTGCTGTAGGCTTTGGAGAAGGACCTGGCAACCCACTCCCCCCCCAAAAAAAAAAATCAGCCACTGAAAACCCTATGAATAGCACAGAAGCACTAACAATAGGGTTTTGCCTGTTGTATGTAGGGTCGCTATGAGTTGGACACCGACTGGATGGCACCTAACAACAACACCATTTAATGACTGCTTATTACAGGCCAGATACTACACTGAGGGTTTCACATAAGTTGTTTTTTTTAAATTTTACTTTATTTTGCTTTTTTGGGGAGGTGGGATTTGAGACAATGTCACTCTGTGTAGCCTAGCGTACGCTGGAACTTACTATGCAGCCCAGGCTGGCCTCAAACTTGCATCAATCCTCCTTCCTCTGCCTCCCGAATGCTGGGATTCCAGGCCTGTGCTGCCATACCCAGCTTTATTTTGTTGAGATGGTCTCATTATATAGCTCAGGCTGGCCTGGAACTCACCATGTAGACAAAGCTGGCCTCAATCTCAACACCCTCCTGCCCCCACCTCCCAAGAGCTAGGATTACGGGCATGTACTGCCACTTCCTGAACACTCCCTACACACCACAATCTGTTTTAATCACTTAATTCATATTAACCACCTAACAACAACAACAACTAGTGAATGATTAGTGACTACTCATATTCACTAGAGTGTAGCCAGGGCAGGTAACATTGATGCCCCAATTTTATGAATATTGAAATGGAAGTTCAGAGAGAATCAGTAAACCACCCATGGTCACACAACTAGAAAAACACGAAGCGGTGCAAAGAACTCAGGAACCGGACTTAGAAGTTCACAGCCTCAGCCTCCACTGTCAGGCCAGGCCATAAAGGAAATGTCTGGTTAAGTACTTCTGCTGAGGAAGCTCCCAAATGTATTGAAGCCGCATGACCTACATGTTTAACACATGAGGCTGCTATAATACTTGGCAACAGCAACAACAACAACAACAGCCAAATGTCTAAAATATGCTAAATACTGCCGAGCACAGTACAGCACACCTATAATCCCAGTGAGTTGGGAGGCTGAGGCAGGAGGATCCTGAGTTTAAGGCCAGATACAGCCTGTGTAATTTAGTGAGACCCTAACACAAGATAAAAATAAATAAAAAAGGGAGCTGGCAGTACAGCTCAGTAGCATGCCCAAGATGCTGAGTTCAACCCCCAGTAATGGGGGGAAAATTTTTTAAACTAGGCAAAATGCACAGTAAGGGCCATGGAGGCTAAATGAGAGGGTGAGGAGGCCTGAAGGATCTGGGGAAGCCCTCCTGGAGAACACACCTTTTACCTGGAGCCTTACCGGGGGTTTGTCAGGAGACAGGTGGGAAGGAACTATCTCAGGAGATACCCGGAAAGCGTAGACAAGTAGACATGAGGTACATTTGGAGAAGAACAGGGAGACGGGGATGACTAAAGGTAGGTTTCATGTAGGAAAGCAGAGATAAAATTAGACATGAGGAGAAGGACAGGTTACAGAAGACCTTGACAGCATTTGAACGTGGGGACATCACTTACGAGGAGCAGTAGGAGGCATCAGATTCTGGAGGGGAGAGCAATGACAAGAGGGCGCTGCGCAGCACGGCTGAGGCTGGGAGACTCGGGAGATGGGAGGTTCCTGCAGGCACCTCGTTTTGACAAAGTGACAGCAGTGGGAAAGAGGAAAAGGGACCAAAGCTGAGACGCTGTGAGGACAGAATAAGCAGCTTGGTGGCAGAGCTGGGCAGGAGATGTTTAGAGAACGCGCACCCTGTCAGGCCTAGATCTGGTTCCAGCAATCCCGTAGCCCCACACCTGGCTCTGCTAATGACTGGCCCACACATGGTAGACTCCGCAAACGCATTTGTTAAATAAATGAATGAGTCATCCAGCTTCCAGACTAGGCCCTTCATTTTGCACATGAGCAAACAGATCCTGAAGTTTATATGAATTAACCAAGATTACGTAAGTGTGAACAGCAGAATATAAATTAAACTCCCAAATCTTGACAACTTTTCCAGACTTTTTTTTTTCTGCTAGAACTTGCACTCAATTCAGGAAACCTTGGGGCCTACACCATTACTAACAGGGGACATCAATAACAGAAGTTGAGGGGCCAGGAGAGATTGTTCAGGTTCTCAGATAATCTTAATTTGGTTTTTCCATATAAACACCAATGAGATGGCAGAATTTCCACCTAGACCTGGGAGCAGTTTCAGTTTGAGACTGGAATATAAATGAGAATTAATGATGGGAGATAGATATATTGGAGGATCACAAACAGAATTATTAGTTGAAGGCACGAGAAACACATTTTTGTGATATCATGAATAAAAATGTTTTTGGTTTCTCATTACTGTAATTAAATATTTTTTCATCTCCAGAAGAATTGTTGAACAAGCAGTGCTCTTAGCTGCAATCAGCATGTTAATGTTGTTGGAAGCACTTCATTTGCTCATGTCAATCTTTGATTTCCCTGCATACACAATGACTCAGGGGCTGCTACATTGGCCAAGCTACATTGGTGTCCCCTGAAAATCATTGCCAGGGCTCCAGATCTGCCTGCGGGTCCTTTTGCAATCTTTATTCTGCAACTCTTCTTAGATCTCATCAACTATTGTTCCTAACAGCAAAGAAAAGATCTTGAAAATTTTCTGAGGATTTTAGGGCCATAAATGAACCACAAGAAGCCCTGGATACTACTGCCATTAGGATTTTTCCTTTAAGGTTCCTAAGTGCAAAGAGACAAACCAAATGAGTAGATTAAGCCTACTGATTAAGCTTGTTGTTGTTGTTAGGTGCCGTCGAGTTGGTGTCCGACTCATAGCAACCCTATGTACAACAGGCATACAACAGGCAAAACAGTATTGTTAGTGCTTCTCTCCTATTCATAGGGTTTTCAGTGGCTGATTGTTTTTTGGGAGTGGGTTGCTGGGTCCTTCTCCCAATTGATGAAGCTAACCATTGCTAAATTACTAAATTACTATCATTTAAATTACACCTATTTTCTTCACATGAGCTCTAGATAATTCCCTACTTACTGCACACTGAGTGCTCTACACTGCTTTATCAAAAGGGCAAAGCACTCTAAACCATGTGTACACATACACACACACACACACACACACACGAAGAGATAATCTGGTTCACTGAATCAAAAAATTTTAAATCTTTTGGAGTTTGAATGGTGAATAGTGGGTTCAATGGATACCCAAAAGTATGCCCACCCAGAACCTGGGAATGTGACATTATTTATTCAGAAGATTTTTAAAGATATAATTAAGAATCCTGAGACAAACTCATCCTGGACTATGCAGGTGGGCCTTAAATGTCCTTGGAAGAAACAGAAAAGGAGAAGACACAAACACAGAGGACAAGTTATGTAAACGTGGAGGCAGATGTTAGAGTTATCGGTCACAAGCCAAGGAACACCTGCAGCCACCAAAAGCTGGAAAACGCAAGAAAGAATTTCTCCCTGGAGCCCTCAGAAGGAGCTCATCCCTGCTGACACCTTGACTTTGGACCTCTGATCCAGAAGGATGAGAGAACAGATTCTTGTTATTTTAAGCCAACATGTTTGTAATTTATTATAGCAACCCACAGGAAGTTAGTACCAAGCTTATTAAGTAAAAGACTTTCACTTCTTTGGACCATGGGAACAAAGATCTCAATCTTACATCCAGTAATTCAATCCTTCAGAAATTCTACTCTTACCTCCCAACAAATAAACATTATTTTTAAGTTAAAGTCATTTTCAGGGTAAAGGCCAAAAGGTAGAGATTGTATCTATATTGATAATTTTCCTCCATGAGAAAAGTATAGGAAGTTCAGAGTTCACATCTCATATGCCAATTGAGGGATCACACACAATAGGAATCAACTGCCTATTGGGCATGCTCATCTGCGTTTTCTATGACACTTTCAAATTCAACTCCCAACTGAACATTTTCCTCACACAATCAACTTTTCCATCCCAGAGAAGGGTACCACCACCTACCCAGTCCCCTACTCCACTCCTCCTTCCCATTAATTTTCCTTCTTAAATATTTCTTGTGCCAATTACTCCTTTTCTGAATCCCCAGTGGGTGATTTAATTTAGACCCTAATGATTTTTTCCCTAGACCACAGCCTCCTAAATGTTCTGTCTCTGCCATTAGCCTCAACACTTTCACACCAAAGCTCCCTTTGGCAGCCAGAGGAATCTTCCTAAAATGGAAACCATTCTCTTGCTTAAATCATTCAGTGGCTCCACACCACCTACTAACCATTTGTTGTTGTCATTGTTAGGTGCCATCGAGTCAAATCCAACACGTAGTGACCCTAAGTATAGCAGAACAAAACACTACCCAGCACTGTGCCATGTACACAATCTTTATATGCCTGATCCCACTGTTGCAGCCCCTGTGTTCCTTCTCATTTTGAGTTGTACCACATCAGGAAAGGAGATCCTAAGAGTTTCACTCCAATCCTGTCATTAAGATTGACTCTACTTTGACGAGGCAACTCTTCCACAGTCATCTTTTGAATGCTTTCCAACCTAGGGAGCTCATTTTCTGGCACTATGTTTGGTACTGCTTCTCTGCTATTCATAGCATTTTCAATGGCTAACCACTTAGCATCACTTATAAAATCATTTGATATCTGACTTCTGCCAATATTTCTAACTTAATTTATTATCATTCTTCCTTTAAGCCCCTATTGTTATGCCAAACAAATTGTACTCCCTATATAAAATATATCTGATACATCTTTCCCTTGAACTAGCTGGTCTATGCCTGAAATGTCCTTTTCCACCCTTGTGCTGCCTTACAACCTCATCAATGATGAGTCAACCTCTGCACCCTCTTATCCGGGAAGTTTTACCTAAGCCCAATCCCTGACCCTCATAGCCACCTCCACTCTCTTCCTTCCTCCAGTAAGTAGCCTTAGTACATTTCAGCTATAATGTATGGCATGCTGTTTTGTAACTGCTTCTGTGTATATGTTCTCAACTACTCAATGTGTAGGTACATAAAAGGAAGCATCTGTAAGCATCTTCATGACATCAGTGCCAGTACACAGCAGAAACACAATTCATTTTGATTGAACATCTGATCATCTGAGGAGTCAAGGTAAAGTTGGCCTAGCAGTTTGCAGGAAGAAGCCATGTCCACTCAGATTCATTCTGGCAAGAAGGAGGAATTCTTTCCCAATCAGAGAATCCCACAGAAGGTGGGGGAGCCCAGCATATGTGCAGGGAAGGAGGGAAATGACCTGACTAGAACAGAAGGCATTGTTAGAGAGGGAAGGGAGATAAAGTTAGGTAGATAGGGTGGGAACGGTTTGTGGGGTTTTATAGAAGTACAACCAAGACTCTGTGTACTGTTTCCTATTGCTGCTATAACAAATCAGAATAAACTTAGTGGCTTAAAATAATAGAAATCTATTATTTTACACTTATGGAAGCCAGAAGTCAGAAACGGTTCCCATGGGCGAAAATCAAGGGCTGCCTTCCTCTCTGGAGTTTCTCTGGGAGAATCCACTGCCTGGCCTTTGCCAGCTCCATTCTTTGGCGCATGTCCCTCTTCCAATTTCAAAACCAGCAATGGGCAGCTGAATCTCTCACAGCACAACACAGTGACAATTTCTTCTGCCTCCTCTTTCACCTTGAAGGACCTTGTGCTCACACTGGGTCTACCCAGATGATCCAGGATAATCTCTCCATCTCAAGGTCAGCTGGTGGTGACATTATCTCATGTGAGCCTTCATTCCCCTTTGTCATATAAATTATCATACGCACAGGCTGAGGATTACTACCTGACATCGTTGAGGGGTCACCGTTCTGCCTACCATAGTCAGCAGCTACTGTTGGGAAGCATCTGTCCAGAGCCTAAGCCTTAAATACCCTGGTAAAAGCACAATGCTCCCAACTGATCTAAATCGCCTCTCTGAAATCTTGTACAACTGAGTTATGAGGAGTTTTTTACTGGCTTTTGTGCAAAAGGAATTTTTTAGGTGCCCAGCCATCTTCTGCTGTGCCACTCTGCTGCCTATATGTGCACAATGTTTTTTAAATAGCAGAAACACATTGGGTGCTTCAGTGATACACATACACAGATAACAAAATCATTTTGAGCCTTTCTCTGTGTATAGATAAGGTTCCTAAGAAATGGGCCAGTGGTCATACTGGGATACTCACATGCATACTATTTTGAATGATTTTTATTCATTTACTAGGATCTGAGTTCCCACTAATCTGGCAGATTCTGTGACTCCCATGACTCTCACATGACTGTGTGATTCTTTCACCTTTGCATAACACTAATTAATAGTGACAACAGAACTATCTCGAATGTGGTTATCTTTCTTTTAGCTCAAAGAGCTTTATAGAATTTATCTTTTCCTTTCAAAAATATTCCAATGAGATTACCAACTATAGAATTACCATTTGAGATTAAAATGAGGAGTAATTTTCCAACATCAAAGGCCAAAGGGAATTTATAAATAAAATGATCTAATTGAAAAAATAATCACAATGTTTAATCCCATATATGTAAATTGTGGACTCAATGATACTTACATAAAGCTTTCCAAAGTTGACTACTTCTATCTTCAAAGCATAGAGGACCACGTTGGCTTTCTTTCATTCTTTCAACAAGTATCTTGTATAAAGTCCTAGGTCCCAGATTCCATTCTAGGCATAAAGATTCAATAAAAACAAGACAAAGTCATTGTAGGAGATAAATCATACACTTTTAACAAACATATAAACAAACACTTCATCTTTTAGGTAGTGATAATTACTTGGAATAATTAAAAAAAAGAAAACAGGGCAAGATAAAAAAAGAGAGATAGAGAAAAAGAAAAGTAAGTTAGGGTAATTAGAGAAGGTCTGAGCAGGTATTTGAATAAGGTGCAAGCCATGTGAAGAAATGAGAAAATATAACATGCCAATTTGATTCCATTGAATAAATAGGAATTAAGCATAGACTATTTACTACTCATCATTGGTGCTGGGGAGAAAATAGGTATAAATACACTGTCTGAGGCAGCACAAGCCTGAATCGATTAGCAAACAACAAAAATATGTATGTACCATTGAGTTGTATCAATACATACCTTTATCAAACACATTTATCTCTTAGTTATTTGACAAGTGAAATAATTCTCAAAAGTACAAAATCCTAGTAGTAGGAGTCAGCCTATCCATCTTCATAGATCTGTAGCTTCAAATTATTGCAATAGAAACATTTGTTTAAATAAAAGTCTCATGTGGAATTCCAACCTATCAAACAAATAAGTTGTCTTCTCTGTTAAAGGATTTGTCACCTACCCCTACCTATTCTTCCTGCCCTTAAAGCCCCTACCACCATGTTGTAGCAATGTTAATTTCTTGATAATTGTACCATGGTTGTATAAAATGCTGATATTAGGAGAACCTGAAGGGAGGGTACACAGGACTTCCATGTACTAGCTTTGAGACTCTTCCATAAGCATAAAATTATTTCAAAGTGGAAAGTTGAAAGAAAAACAAACCTACCATCATCACTACCAAGCACCCCATCTTAGGGTTCTGGGATACCATCAGAAGCCATTAATCCTGATCAAGCCTTGTTTGATTTAACCTGTCATTTACTGATGAAGATCAAAAAACACAGCCTTCAGTATGGATTGCGCCTCAACATCAACAAAACAAAAATCCTTACAACTGGGTCAGTAAGCAACTTCATGGTAAATGGAAAAAAGATTGAGGTTATTTTGCTTTCCTTGGTTCTACAATCAACACTCATGGAAGCAGCAGTTCCGAAACCAAAAGATGCATTGCACTGGGAAAAGCTGTGACAAAAGATCTCTTTAAAGTGTTGAAAAGTAAAGATGTCACATTGAAGACAAAGGTGCGCCTGATTCATGCCATGGTATTTTCAGTTGCGTCATATAGTTGTGAAAGCCGGACATTGAACAAGGCAGACAGGAGAAGAATTGATGCTTTTGAATTATGGTGTTGGTGAAGAATATCAACTATACCACAGACTGCCAAAAGAACCATCAGATGTGTCCTAGAAGAAGTACAACCAGAGTGCTCCTTGGAAGCTAGGGTGGCCAGCCTGCATCTTATGTATTTTGGACACGTTGTTAGAAGAGACCAATCCCTGGAAAAGGACATCATGTTTGGGAGAGTGGCAGATCAATGAAAAAGAAGAAGATCCTCAACTAGATGGATTGACACAGTAGCTGAAACAATACGCTTAAACATAAAAAAGATCTTGTGCCTGGCACAGAATCAGGGAGTGTTTCATTCTGTTGTACATAGAGTCGCTATGAGTCATACTCAACAGCACCTAACAACATCTGTAAGTGACCTTCAGAAGCAGGGAGGTCCTTTCTGGGTAGATTATTCTGGTTTTTAACCATCCTCCATACCTGGGAATTCTTTCCTATGACTCTTTAAACTCTTCATGCTCTGGGATAAACCCACTTTTTCAAGTTCTGTCTTCAAAAGAAAATTAAACTGTCTTCTACAAAATAATACTTAGGGATATATTTACAGACCGCTTAAGTTTCTGTCTTCCTACAAGTTCATAGTAAAACCTTCATCTTTTCTAATGTTTCTTTTTCCCTATTTGACTCATTAAGGAGACTGTCCACTTTAAGTTCTTTTGGACCTTCATATATTATGGGGTCCACAGCTCATCACTGAATTTTTAATAAATAGATAAAAATTAAATTAGAAGAGGACCGCCTATGTTAGGTGAGAAGAGTGTATTCTCACTCAGACTTTACATGTAATATTCTCATTGGATATTATTGCCATAACAACCTCTCCGCATTACCATATTTTGTTTTTTCTTACACGTTTTTTCACACTGCTTATGACAGTCATTAAGCCAAGTGCCCTAGGCATTTGCTCTTAACCAATGAACAGCCAGACTGAGAACTTCAAGTCTTTCAGCAAGTCGCAAAGTGCCAAAAATGCTCTCTCGCCAGGAGACAAACTCCCAGAGTAATACAGAGCAGAAATTTGTTCTGATATCATTCAACTGCTATCACTCCATGACAAGCAAACTGCCCAGGTCTACGACCCTGTGCGTTAGCCCTCTCCATGCCTGAAAAGTGAGGATAAGAGTGTTTGCCAACTTTGCAGCCATGTTTCAAGTGTTGATTAACATTTTTATGGCACCATCGGAAGAGAGGCTATGTGCTCATGTCACCCAAGGCATCAGAGGCGGTGAGAGGCCTGAGCTCCTCCAAGGCACGCTGGAAGCTCGGTACCATGACTGTAGGTGACTTGCTGTGGCTCATAACGAGGATGGCCCCCACTGCACTTTCAGACATGCATGCCGAGCGCCAGTGAGGCTATCACCCAAAGCTGAGAAGCAGTTTTTCTAATGCTGCAGGCTCATGCACAAGGCACCAAAATAGCACCAGAAATACTATACCCATATTGCTTTATCCTAGACATCTGACACTTGTAAAGCTGATGCCAAATTTCTTGTCACATATGTGTCTGGAAGCCTTCGTGCTGAGAGGCATTTCTTATCTCCTGACATTTCAGAGAGCTGCATGGAGCTAGACAAGTACAGAGCCTCCTTCAAAAAGGCACGAGACAAAGGCAAGCATTCTTTTAAGGTGACCTCCATGGCCCTTACTGGGGCAGATCCAAGACACCCTGAGCCCATCTGCAATCCTCAAGATATTCCAAATGACTGAGTTTGTAGCTTCCAGCTAGTACTAGCCCAACTGCCCTGGCGCTCCAAGGTCATCTGGAAACAATATGCCCATCAGCCAAATGAGGAACTGCTACTGTAGGCAAATCAATCACAAGATCAAACAATCCTCAGGGGCGAAGAGGCCCAGATGCTGTGTCTCTGGTGACACTGGCCACCCTTCTCTATTACAATCAAGCTCCCGGTCGATGCTAATGAAGCCTGTGACTGACTCCCTCGCCCCAGCAGAAACAGAAGTAGGATTTTTACACGACTCTCTAGTAGATAATTTCTAGTGATCCTCTTCCCTTCTGAACTCGCCTACATAACCTGCCTGGCAAAATCGGTGCCAGGGAGCCCCTGCCCCAGGCACCCAAGAGCAGGGGTTGCTCCTGGAACACAAAGTGTGTCAGAATAACCTGGTTTCAAATGCAAATTCCTGGGCCCTATTCCAGACCTTTGAATCAGAACCTCCAGCAAATGGGAGCCAAGAATCTGCATTTTAAACAGATCCCCCAGATGAGCTGTTTTTAAACTTTGCATCCTCTCAGATAATTTTTTGTACACAGTAAAGTTTTCAGAAACCTGACAGAATTTTCCAGTAGATTAAAACACACAAACTCTCAGCTTGTCAGGAGAAATCTCTGGCCACAGGCCTCTACTTAGAGGCCAGTGAGTCACCGCCTCTGAGCTCATCCCCAGGCAAACCACCCTGCGCCCGAGAGCAGGAATGTGCTTCATGATTTCTTCCTTCTCCCGGCCTCATTGCTCATGCCCCTCTTTTGGAATAATAAACACTGCCATATGATGATTCTGGCATCAACTGCTTTGTATTGTTTCTGTATTAGCTTTTTTATTGCTGCCATAACAGAATCCTAAAACTTGGCACAAATGAATTACCTTCCAACTCTGCAGGTTAGAAGCCCACTACAGATGTCACTGGGCTAAAATCAAGGTGTCAGGATAGCCATGGTCCGTCTGGAGGCTTCAGGGGAGATTCCATTTTCTTGCCTTTTCGGGCTTCTAGAGGCCACCCGCTCTCTTTGGCACACAGCCCTCGCCCTCCATCTTCGAAGCCAGCAATGCTGCGTCGCTCTGACTATTCTTCACATTTCCTTCTGGCTCTCTCCTTCTGCCTCCCTCTTTCATTTTTAAGGACCCTTGCAATTACATTAAGGCCACCCAGATAATCCACGGTAACCTTCCAATCTCAAGGGTCTTAATATGCGACTGCATATGTGACCACATCTGCAAAGCCCCTTCGCCATGTAAAGTAACAATTTAATTTTACTTATTTATATTTATATTTATATTTATATTTTATTTTATTTGAGGTACTTGGGGGATTGAACCCCGGGCCTTGTACATACTTTGCAAGCGCTTTCCCACTGAGATGCTCCGCCAACCCATTTTTTATTTTTTTTTATCTTGAGACAGGGTCCCGCTAAGTTATGGAGGCTGCCTCTGGCCTCAAACCTGCAATCCTCCAGCCTCCTGCCTGCACCTCCTGGGTCACTGGGATTACAGGAGTGTGCCGCTGCCCACCCCCTAAAGTAACATTTTTATAGACTCTGGGGATTAGGAGGCAGACATCTTCAGGGCAGGGTGGAGGTGATATGCCTACCACCTTTCATCTGTACTATGAAAGATGTCTTCCTTTGGGTCTCACCAAAAGCAGATTCTGACACCAGGATTTGAGCAGAAGTTCCAGAAAGCCCAGCCAGAGAGTGGACGTCAGGCATTACCGCAAATGATGAGAGAATTAATACGCAGGATTCCACTACAGGCAACTGGACTGAATCTGCCAGGGACTGCGCAGAACATACCTTAGAATCAGTCCCCCAAGGGACAGAGAAACGGGGACATTTATCCACCGATCGCCGTCATTTATTAGTCAAGGATCACATTAACTCCTGGGCACTTCCAGTGCTCGCTGTCTCCCGAGGTGTGGAGGGGCTCTCCAGCTACAGAGCGTCCTTGGGAGAGACACAGAGAGGGCCACAGCTTACTCCATCTGCAGGGCTCCTCTATGGGCAGGGCGTCGGCAGTGTCTGAGTCAAGAGGGCTGGCTTCTCCAACAGTGCAGCATCATGCATTAAAAGTTTCAATGCTCGGATTCTTTTGTCCAGCAATTCTACCTCCAGGAATTTATGCTAATGGTAGAACTGTACACATACCCAACGACTCCATATAATATTTTAAAGAATTGGAACTAATTTAAATTTCTGCCAATAGGGGATTGCTTAAATAAATTATAGTGATATAATGGAATATTCTGCTACAATTAAAAATAATGATGTCAGTCTACATTTATTGATGGAGAAACCAGTTCCTGACATACTGCTGAGTGGGAAAAAAAAGCAGGTTACAAATAGTAAGTATATTATAAATCCAGTTATGTAAAAATGTGTATGTATAATATATGGTGTGTGTATGCATAGCAAGATGTCTTGAAAAATGTTCATCAAAACTCTAACAATAGTTATTTCTAAGAAGCAGAATTTATCATCCTTTGTACTTTCTTCTTCATTCCACTCTATATTACAAAAAAATATTACAAGGGATGTGTTATTTATTACAAATTTCTATTACAAAGAAACTTTTCATTTTAAAAAAAAACTTCAAGTTTGTCCTAAAAGATAAGCTTCTGTATAATTCTAACATGATAATGTCGATTTGTTTATATATATGTTCCCATTTTAAAGCTACATGAGGCTAAGGAACAAGTATCGCACAGAATACTGAAGGCAGATTTTTGAACCCAGCAAGTGCCTCGTAAATATTCCTTAATTGGTCATTATCAGTATAAAATTCAGTAAAACAACACACTTAACAAATTGGGTCACAGAAAGATTTTCACACCCTAGAAGCCATGAGCCTGGCGTGGCCTTATCAGGCAGATCTGCACTTAGTGAGACCCTGTCTCAAGATAAAAAAAAAAAAAAAATGGGTTGGCGGAGCATCTCAGTGGGAAAGGCCTGCACAAGTAAGAGAAGGCCTTCCTCATGGACATGCCCACTCCATCCCAGAGATGCTAGCAAGAGCCCCACTCACCCTGTTGTTTGTTGTTAGGTGTTATGGAGTCAGGACCCCACGTACAACAGGACAAAACACTCCCTGACACTGTGCCAGGCACACGGTCTTATTTATGCTTATGCCCATTGTTGCAGCCACTGTGTCAATCTATCCATTTGAGGCTTTTCCTTTTTATTGTTGACCTGCCACTTTCCCAAACATGATGTCCTTCTCCAGGAACTGGTCCCACATGACAACATGTCCAAAATATGTAAGATACAGTCTAGCCATCCTTGCTTCCAAGGAGCACCCTGGTTGCTCTTCCAGGATGGATCGTTGGTTCTTCCGGAAGTCCATGGTATCTTCAATATTCAACTCCAGCACCATAACTCAAAAGCATCTATTCTTCTGTCTCCTTTATTCACCATCCAGCTCTCACAAGCATATGGTGCAACCTGCTCACCTTTGTAGGACTGAAAAACAGTGGAAGGGCAGCCTTGCTGTATTAAAGCACAAACATGATGAGCGGAATCTGCATCGATCTGTTCAAAATTAATGCCACAGTTTGTCCCTGAGACACTGGGACCTCCACAGAAGCAGTACTGCACTTCCAGTTATGCCCAAGAGAACTGCAGAGAGGAAGACAAGTGGGAGAAGAAGTCGTGCTGTCCCCACAGGGTAGCAAGAATAACAATATCTACCTTGATGCCCCATAGTCTTCCCCTTCCCCCCAAACCCCATGTCTCCCCTTTATGTCTAAAGGGGGAAACTTCACACCTGCCTGGGTTGCTCCTGAATTCCCCCTTGATGCTCTGAGTCTAAATAGCAAACAGCGAGAAAACAACAAAGTGGACAGGACCCCCTGATTTATATGTTAAAGATCTGAGGGAGGCAGCCAGAGGAAAGAGGAGGGAGTGAGATCAACAAATCAGGTGGAATGGGTGCCAGGGAGAGTGTGTAGAATTGGGAGGTATCAGAGCTTCGGGGAGCCCCTGATATCCATGTGGAAAAGAATGAGGATGACATTTAAGCAGGGAGAATCTAAGATGCTTTTCTGTATGAAGAAGGCACACCCCATCCTAACATCTATTCAATTATATAGTTTAAAGGGATGATTTGTGTGGTCAATAAAATTTTTAAAAAAAGAATACCCCTCAAAATGTCCTCCCCACATGGGTTGTTTATAGAGAGAATGCAAAAATATCAGAAGAACTCTAAATAAGTTTTAAACATCAGGCCATTTATTTGAATTCATTCCTGTACACAACCGAGCCATGTGGGTCTTTGATTATGTTTGGGTTATAAGAGGTTACAGAAAGGACCCTTAAATATATGTGGTGTGAGTGAAAAATACAGTGACACGTTTAAATAAATTATTATAGTAAAAGACACATTGCCATTGTTGTTGTTGCTGTTGGTGCCATCGAGTCAGGTCTGACTCATGACAGCCCTCATATGGTTTTCAATGCCTGATTGTTTTGGGATTGCTTCAGGAGTGGATTGCCACATCCTTCTCCCGTTTTTACAGTTCTGGGGATTAAAATCCGGTCTTCAGAGAGTATGGAGTAGCACTCTACCAACTGAGCTAAACCCCAGCCCTGTTGTTGTTATTAGGTGCTGTCAAGTTGGGTCCGACTCATAGCAACCCTATGAACAACAGAACGAAACACTCCCCAACATTGTGCAATGCACATGATCTTTTTTGTGTTTAAACCCAATGTTGCAGCCACTGTGTCAATCCATCCCATCAAAATATTCCTCCTAGCTTCAAACACACTTATCCCATCATTCTTGCCACTTTCTGAAGCAGTTCTGGAAGTCTCTTTTATTTTATTCTTTTTTTATTTTTTGTGAGTGTCTTTAATTTCATCCTCCATCACGACAATACTCCATGTCACATCTCATTTCTGGTTTGGCAATTTTTGTCAAATAAAAACCATTGCAATGTGTCCTCACCCATCTTATCCACCACATTAAGCACTGTGCAGCTTTTGACTCTTCCCCAAAGTCAAAATGACCAAGAAAAACATTTACATATTTTGCATCAATTCAGGACATCGAGGCAGCCATGGCATCTCAACTAAAGACACTCACGAAAGACGACTTCCAGAGCTGCTTCAGAGAGTGGGCAAGAATGATGGGATAAGCGTGTTTGGGGCAAGGGGAGTAGTTTGAGGGGGATTACTGGCAATGTGTCTTTGACTATAATAAATTCTTTTAAATTTAAATATTCACCATATTTCTTAATCACACATCATATATATATTTTATATTCATCCTTGGTATTCTTCTTCATGCCTCTCTGTATTGCCAGGAAAATTTTACAACAAGGAATGTGTTATTTGTTAGTCAGTTTATTGCAAGGAAAACACACACACACACACACACACATACACACACACATAAATACATATACTTGTTGTTGTTGTTAGGTGCCGTCGAGTCGGTATCCGACTCATAGCGACCCTCATAGGGTTTTCAATGCTGACTGTTTTGGGATTGCCTTGGGAGTGGATTGCCAGGCCCTTCTCCCATAAATACATATACTGGGTTAGAAAAAAGGCCCTGTAATCCAAAACTCTTATTTCAAAAGTAGGGAAATTAAACTCATTTCAAAGTAAACTTGCATTGTTAGGGAGTAGTAAAAGCTGGCAACTTATGGAAGTCTGAAATCCACTACCCCACCCATACGCAACAGTCTTCCTGCTATTGTTTACAAAAAGAAATAATTTGGTAGTAAATATGATTATAACACAGTTATTATTCCCATGGCTCAGTTCAGTTTTTCTGGCCTTTGGAACAAATCAGTCAGCCTGGCATGGATCCAGTTGGTTGTACGCTATTGCCCAGCTAACAGCCCTGGCCATAGAGAGCCACCCTTTCTGCCCTTAGCCTGGAGAATAATCAGTCTTCACAATGGCAATGTTGCTCCCATTTCCTCTTGGAAAACAATAGTAAAATAACAATAGTTATCATTCACTGGGCACTACCCGATGGATCAATGTGGGCAAGTCAGTCACAGGCTTATGACATGGAGGTTGACAGAGTTCAAATTTTAAGCAACAATTTAGCCGGGCACAGTGGCACACACCTGTAATCCCAGTGGCTTGGGAGGCAGAGGCAGGAGGATTGCAAGTTTGAGACCAGAAGCAGTCTGCGTAACTTAGTGAGACCCTGTCTCAAAAAGTAAAACAAATGGGCTAGGGGTGCTTCTCAGTGGTCCAGCACTTGCAAAGTATGCAAGGGCAAGGCCCTGGGTTCAACCCCCAGTACCACAAAAAAAAAAAATTAAAAATTACTATATGTTGCCAGGAGACAGAAGCAGGAAGATCTTGAGTCTGAGGCCAGAGGCAGTCTGAATAACTTGGTGAGACCATGACTCAAGATAAAAAATTTAAAAAGGCTGCAGGGCACAGTGGAACACACCTGTAATCCCAGCAACTCAGGAAGCAAAGTAGGAGGATCGCAAGTTGGAAGCCAGAAGCAGCCTGCACAACTTAGCAAAACCCTGTTTCACAATAAAAAGTAACAAATGGGCTGGGGTTACAGCTCAGGGGTACAGTGCTTGTAACACATGTGTGAAACCCTGGGTTAAAGCCCCACTACTGCAAATAAATAAGTAAATAGATAAATAGACAAACAAGGGGTGAGAGTGCACCCCACTGATAGAGCATTTGTACAGTGTACATAAGGCCCTGGGGTCAGTTCCCAAGTACCATAAAAAATAAAGAAATAAAAATTACTAGATGTCACTAATGTAGATAACATCCATCTGCGAATCACATCAGAAATTTACAAAGTTAATTATGGAGTGGAGTTTCTGATACTCCCCAGGATGGCTCTGGCACCTGCTATGTGGTAGGTGCAGGTCTAGACATTTTACTTATGGCATGTCTTTTAATCCCCACAATATTCTATTGCCCCATTTTGCAAATTAGAAGAGAGAGAAAAAAAAAAAAAGAACCTGCAAACACAATAGGAGCGGGACCAAGCAAGTAAGAGACAGGTTTGGCCATCAAGGTGATATCCTGGGACTCAAGAAGGGAAGTCTTCATGCTGGAACCCATGGCTGTGCAGAAAGAATTCCTCTCTATTCTAAGGGTCACCCCACACTCGTCATTCCGTCTGTCCTTACTTTCATTCATTTATGACAAATGGCCTTAGCAATCACCTGGAAGATTAAAAACATCCCTAAGTGTTAACCAGAGTAAGCAATTCTATGCTGCAGAATAAACTGGAATCTCAGCCCAACAAAACCATCTCTTGCTCATGCAGAGTCAGATACAGATGCTGTGAGTCCTTTAAGGGCATTGGGAATCAAATAAAAAAAGCATGGGAGATGGCACAGGATATTTTAGATGCAGGGCATGGAAGATCACGCAGGCTTACCAGTGGAGCCCACCATGTCCACCCACATTCCACTAGCAGACCTTGGTCACATGGGCAACATAGCTTCATGGGAGGCTGAGAAGTGCAGGGAAGCAGAGGTGGGTGAGCATCAAAACCTCTGCCACAGGAGGATTGCACATTCGAGACCAGAGGAAGTCTGCATAACTTAGCGAGACCTTGTCTCTAAAAGTAAAAAAAAAAAATGGGCTGAGGATGCAGCTCAGGGGTCCAGCACTTGCAAAGCATGCAAGCACAAGGCCCTGGGTTCAACCCCTAGTACTGAAAAAAAATAAAATAAAATAAAAAATAAAAACTCTGCCACAGTCCCCAAAGAGCTATAGCTTTTGTTTTTTAACTGTCAGTACATCTGTTCACAAGAGTCAGTTGTAATAGGCACAAGTGGTACCAAAGGAGTCTCTTTTTCAGGACAGGACTAGAAAGGAAGAGGTGGAAAATACGCAATGGCAGAGACACAAGCACATGCTTAACAATTTTGTTGGGTTTTGTCTAATTTAAAAGATCAACCTACTGAACTTCATTGTGTCTCCAGCTCATTGGATGATGCTTCCACTGGCTCTGGTTGGGTGATGAATTAGAACTTAAGTTTTGCAAAATTAAGTTCTCTCAGAAACATCAGAAATAAAATTGTCTATTCATTTTATTCATAAAGGCAAATAGGTATTTTGAGAGATACAACTAACAGAATAAATGTTCTCCTGACAAATTGATAGTAGTGGATTTCAATAAGCTAATACATTCCTTCCCATATATTTCTACCATGAGTTCAACAACAATAACAGAACAATTTGGTCCCAAAATGAAACCACAATCAAATTTAGGAATTAATCAAATTTTAAAATCATGTATTTAAAAGAAAAATTGCATCTTACCAAAACCTAATAATGACTATTGGTACATTACCCAGACAATTAGTGCAGAAACTTGGCCTGAAAACTTCCTCTTCACTCAGTCCAATCAAAAAGCATCAACTGCTTTTGATTTTTGTCTCCAAAATCTCTCTCAAGTTCATCATCTTCCTTCATCCTTCTGTCCCCATTGTCACTGCCTCATACTTTCTCCCTGGAGCATCATGTCACCTCCTACATGATCTCCCCAAATTCAGTCTTGCTCACCCACGCAATCTCACACTGGAAAGCAGTGAGTTTGAAATTATGGGGTGCAAAAGCATTCTCTTGGAAGCTCATTGAACATATAGATTCCCAAGCTTTCCCCCAGAAACTCTGATAAGTAAACCAGGATTAGAGTTCAGGGCTCTGAAATTTAACAAGCACTGCAAAAGTATTTATTGTGTGTAATCCTATGAGTAGAAGAAAGTGGCTCCACACAAAATGTCATCAAGAATCCTAAATTTCAACTATCAATCCTGGGTTCAAAGCAATTGAATGGCTGATCAGTTGGCGACTGTATAAACCCAGCCCCTTATTTTAGAACAGAAAGCCTCTATGACCCAGGCTGTGAACATCTTTTGCCCCTCATATTTCACTATTCCACCTCAAAACTTCCCCCACGTGTCTGTCAGCTTGTTGCCTTGTAGGGGCTTGCATGTTACTGTGACACTGAAAGCTATGTCACCAGTATCTCAGAAACCAACAGGGCCACCCATGGTGGACAGGTCTCAGCTGAGCTTCCAGACTAAGACAGACTAAGGAGAAGGATCCATCAGCCCACTTCCCAAACAATCAGCCATTGAAAATAATATGAATAGCAGAGAAGCACTGTCAGATATAGTTCTGGAAAATGAGCCCCCCCCACTGGAAGTTGTTGTTGTTGTTGTTGTTGTTGTTGTTGTTGTTGTTAGATGCCATCAAGTTGAGTCTGGCTCATAGAGACCCTATGTACAACAGAATGAAACACTTTCCAGCACTGTGCCAGACACTACTGTCAGTGCTTCTCTGTTATTCATAAGGTTCTCAATGGTGGATTTTTTCAGGAGTGGCTTGCTAGATCCTTCTCCCTAACTTGCAGCAGCTGGTATTCCCAGGTGGTCTCCCATCCACGGACTAACCAGGCTGACCCTGCTTAGCTTGAAGATCAAGTGGGATGCGATCCCAGGGTTCTATGGCTGCAGACCAGGCTAGAAGGCATTCAAGAATCAACTAGAGAAGCATTTCCTCCTCAAAGTACAGTCAATCTTAAAGAAGAGAATAGAGTAAAGCCCCTAGGAACTCCATTTGCTGACATTTTCATGATGCAAAATGAGAAGAAATATAGTATCTGCAACAATGGGCTCAACATAAAAAGATCATGTGCATGGCACAGTGTTGGGTAATGTTTCATTCAGTTGTATGTAGGGTTTCTATGAGTTGGATGCAGCTCAATGGCACCTAACCACAACAACAACCTCAAACCTTATACTTCCAGAATCACCATTGCCAACAATCTGTATTTCCCCACTGCATTGTTTCCTACCTCCATTTCTTAGCCCTGTATGTTCTGGTTGCCCAGAGATTCATTGCCCATTGTCTTCCCAATGAGCCAGAATTTACCTCCCAAACTGAACTCAAGTTGTTTCTTTTGTTTGCTTGCTCTGATATGCCACCATTAAGAGAGTTCATTGCTTCCTCCTCTTGGCTCCTCCCTTCTGCTTCTGACCTTTGTGCCTGCTTCTCCCACTGCACGTCTTCATTTACATTCTTCTCATTCCCTGCGTGCTCATCAGCTCACCTCCTTGCCTTATCTCAGTTCCTGGCACACATGTTGTTGTTGTTAGGTGCCCTCATAGGGTTTTAGGTGTTGTTAGGTGCCCTCATAGCGACCCTCATAGGGTTTTCAATGGCTGAGGGCTCCGGGATTGTCTTGGGAGTGGATTGCCAGGCCCTTCTCCCATTTTTGCAGTGCTGGGAATTGAACTCGGGGCCTCAGAGACTGCAGCGCAGCGCTCTACCCACGGAGCTAAATCCCAGCCTGGCACACATAGGAGGTACTAAATAATCGTTGTGGAGCTACAGGTAAACACAAAATGTGAGCACTCTTGGAAACAGCCATGAATAAGATTCCTCTTTAGGTTATCTGGTCTTTTTAAATAGTTCAGTTCAGTTCAGTGTATAGCAGTTTCTCTTTCCTACATTATTCAAGTTAATTTGACAAGCATTTTCTGAAATCCCACTATGTATGTCATTGTATAGTAGTGCTTCCTAAAACCTAATGTTTATATGTTAAAAAAAACAAAACAAAAAAACTATCAGATAGAGGTGGGAGAAGGACCTGGCAGTCCACTCCTAAAATAATCCTAAAACAAAATAGCCATTGAAAACCCTATGAATAGCAGAGAAGCACTGACATAGTGCTGGGCATGGCACAGTGACAGAATATTTTGTTCTGTTATACATAGGATCGCCATGAGTCAGGCCTGACACAACAGTACCAAACAACAATCAGATATAGGCTTTCTTTGTCTTTTGTTCCCTTTTTGTCTATAGTTTGTCTATAGTTCTCTCCTTAATTTTCGTATATAACTCATGGTTTCTATCCCATTTAGGTGAACTATTCGCATTTTGAAGACTGGCATCTTTTGAGATATTTTACACTTGTGACAAATATTTGCCTACAGCCACACCACTGTGGCATTCAATCCTGTTAGATTTTGGAAGCTAAGCAGGGTCAGGTCTGGTTAGTATTTGGATGGGAGACTGCCTGGGAACCAGGTGCTGTAAGCTTGGGAGAAGGACCCTGCAACCCACTCCCAAAAAACAATCAGCCATTAAAAACCCTATAAATAGCAGAGATGCACAACAATAGTCTTTCATCTGCTGTACATGGGGTCACTATGAGTGGGACACCTACTCAATGGCACCTAACAACAACAGCAACAATAAATATTTCCTTCCAAACAAAGATCAAATTTTATTTCAAAAAATATAGTATCAGGGAGTGTTAAAAGTTTTCCAAACATTTGTCTCTACCTAGTGGGCTTCTTTATGGGAGAAGGATGTGACAATCCACTCTCAAGGCAATCTCGAAACAATCAGTCTTTAAAAACCCTGTGAGGGTCACTATGAGTCGGACACAACTCCAGGGCACCTAACAACAACAACAACAACAACAACAGTGGGCTTCTTTGGGAAATATATGAGAAAGGTAACAGCAGCCTAATGCAGCCTACTGCTTAACCCACAACCTTAATCAATTAATAAGGGCTTTTTAAAAATTTTTTTTAATTGCACCATGTAAGCACCTAACTCACACCCTAAGGGAGATTACTAGGCACAGAGAGAATGGACCACTGTCTTTCTATATTTATCTCTGAATCTTTGTACTTAACTCAAACACCTCATCCAGATTCTGAAACCAGTCTATAACAGTGGAAAATGTAGTTTAAATTTTATAGCCTTGATCAGCCCTAGGCAGAATCTTAAGCCTGAACAAAACAATGTACTTAAACATTGCGGCTTTATACAATTCCTCATATATTTTATTGTGCAAATTTGCCTCTCAATACAGAAAATATTATAATATCATAAAACAGACAGTCAAATTCTTAAACTTGCCAAAATGCTACAATCTAAAATCATTTTCTAACTGAGGAAGTCACTGCTTCCTTTTAGCCAAAGAGAATAGAAATGTATTCCTTCTGACAACAAAACAGAAAGAATGATTACTTATCCAATATTTGTTGGCATGGAGTTATTTGGATGTGGTAAAAAAAAAAAAAAAAAACTCTCCAAGAACAGTCTTCACTCCAGCTATAAACCTGTAAATCTTCCCTACAAAATGAAAACCGTCCATAGCAATCAACATTAGCACTCCAATCGGATACTCCCAGACATCCACACAGCTCAATGCCGGAGCACATGGCCAGCATTAACCAGGGACTCTCACAAAGCACCATAAGCCCTGTGCCAATGAAAGGAGTAGATCAAAAATCAAAGCTGTCCCACAAAATAAGGTAATAAATAAGAATGTGGAGTTATAAATATGCCCCACAGAGGGATAAGAACTTATACCAAAGATTAAAATCATCTGTAGAGTAGAGGCTTGCATGTTGCTGTGATACTGAAAGCTATGCCATTGGTATCTCAGATACCAGCCCCCATACTGGACAGGTTTCAGCTGAGCTTCCAGACTACAACAGACTAGGAAAAAGGACCCAGAAGACCACTCCCCAAATAATCAGCCATTGAAAACCCTATGAATAGCAAAGAAGCACTGTCAAATATAGTGCCAGAGAATGAGTCTCCCAGTCTGGAAGGCATTGACTGAGGAAGGGTTGCCTCCTCAACGAAGAGTTTCCCTTAATGATGGGAATGGAGTAAAGCCCCTGGGATCTCCTTTTGCTGACATGGCACCACTCAAAATGAGAAGATATTGACTGCAACAATGGGCTCAAACATAAAGAGACTGTGTGCATGGCACAGTGTTGGGTAGTGCTTTGGTCTGTTGAACATAGGGTCCCTGAGTCACACCTGACTCAATGGCACCCAACAACAACATCATAATAATCTATATTCTTTTAAAAAAACTGAAAGTAGAAAGGGGGCTACTTAGAAAATGGAAGTAGAACATGGGGAGGAGAAAAATGGGGTGAAAAAAGGGTAACAAGAGCAGTGAATAGGCTCAAAATACATTACATACATGCCTGAAAATTGTCTGGGAACAAAGAGCCCCAGGGAAGGCCCCAAGGTCAAAATGAGACCAAAATACCAAGTGACCCAACATTCAAAACAAACTGGCCCCTAAGGTGAGAATATCTTTGATACCAAGAGCCAGGTGCCAACTCTCCAAAAACATACCCACTTCCTTTTTTCAGAGAGAAACTTCCCCTGCCCATGCTTCACAGCAAGGTCCCACCAGCCATAAAACCCCAAGCCTCCCTCAGCACAGCACAGCCACCCCATTAAATGTGGGTCCACCCCCGCCCCAGCTGCTCTGAGATAAACTTGCTTCTTGGCAGGTCAGAGTGTTCTCTCATGTCTGAGCCTCCATCACAGGATTTTTTTCTATCAAAAGTGTCATAATGAAACCCATTATTTTGTACAACTAATATATGTGGATAAAAAAATTTTTAAATAAGTGTTGGTGAAGATATGGAATAACTGGAAATCTCACACAGTGCTGGTGGGTCTGTAAAACAGTGTAGCCTTTTGATGGCTCCTCAATAAGTCAAACAGAATTACCACATAATCCAGTAATTTTACTCCTAAGTATATGCCCCAAAGAATTGAAAAAAAAGACTCAAATACTTATATACCAATATTCATAGCTATTCACACTAACCAAAGGATGGGAAAAATGCAAATGTTTATTAACTAATGAATGGATAAATAAAATGTGGTACACCCATATAGTGGAGTATTATTCAGGCTTAAAAAGGAATTAAGTACGGATACATGTTTCAACATACATGAACCTTGAAAACATTTTAAATGAAAAGGCAAATTTCAAACAGCCACTATTGTATGACTCTACTTACAGGAAATAGCAAAGGTTAGGTAAACCCATAATGACAGAAAAATGATTAGTGGTTGCCAGGGGCTGTAGGTAGCTGAGAATAGAAGGTAACTATTTAATGTCTCCTGTTACTTTTGGGGATAATGAAAATTCTCTGGAACTAGACAGTGGTGACAACTGTACAACATTGTGAATGTCTTAAATGCCACTGACTTGCATACTTAGAAATGGTTCAAATAGTCAATTATATATTATATGTGAATTTTACCACAATAGAAAATAATTTGTCAATTAAATAAATTTTAAAGATGTGATGCAATTCTAAGATATTCCACAGTAAAAATATTTTAATTAAAGTATACTTATCAATACAAACATTTATAAATTGTTTGAATTATCAATTTCAGCCTTGTTTCATTCCTAAATAAATTTTCTGTTGCAGTAGAATTTTAGAAAAACTTGAAAATAGAAGATATTTTATGAATAATTTTTGTAGTGAGCTGAAGAGTAGCAAAATTGCTAAGGCAAATAACACAAACCCCAAATACATTGCTTGGTAAGGTAAAATGGCTATGAAATTTTATGGTTAAACAACTAGAAGACTATAACTCTCAGAAGTCTGAAAGAAATTAATGTTCTATTTTGAAAATCAATAAGCTTTCAGGATCCCAAAGAACTACTGCTTATAGTATTATTCAGCATTACTTATAAATATGAAGATTCATTTAGCATCATTTACACTGAGTACTTAGAACATGCTAGACAGTATTCTAGGCACTGTAAAGCTGAAAGTTATTTAGGCAAGTTTCTTGCTCCGAAAGATCTTATGAATATAATGGAAACCATGCATGTTTTACATATTGCAATTTGATGTATGCCAATAACCTCACACAGAAATAGTAAGGGGTGGATGGGCACCCAGAGTCAACAGTAAGTGTAGACAAATATCTAAGTGGTATTTAAAGCAAAGCACCAATAAGTAAGGATCATCATGTTGTCATACAGACAACTGCTACAAAACATCATGCTGGATATTTGAGTTGGTGATCATATTTTTCTAAACTCCTAAGCTCTGTTTTATTTATGTCCCCTCAATTAATCAGAGGAATGAATAAATCATTTCAAGCTACTATCAACAAGAATAGAAATGTTTGAGCCAAAGAACTCTGCACCAGGCACCATTGATGACTCAAAGTTAATAGATGATAGCCCTACCTCTGTGTAGCTTATCATCTGACTGGGTAAACAAAATGCCCATCAAAACTATTCAAAAGCAATTACAGATTGACATACATCTAAACACACGTGAGTTGATCTAGTATACACCAAGCTTAGGTGCTATGAGAATGTGAAATATGAATGCTTCACAACCAGAGCACTAACACAGCACCCACGGCCCTTCTGATAGAGAATAGCCTATGTTGTACATGTTTCCTTGGAGCCTAGAAATACTGATAGTTCTAACATGGATCTATTTTCTTCTTATATGTAGGGGGCAGGGAAAGGAAATCCAGCACCTTCTATGTTGCCAGGCATTTTGGTAAGCACTTTTACATTTACCCTTACAAAACTCTGAGCTGAATTACCACCACCACCACCACCACCATCCCTATCCTCACTTAGTACCTGCAAAAGGTCACACAGCAACTAAGTGTTATATTTGCAGAGGTGTCATGGGACCCAGGTTTAATTTCAAAGACTATTTTTTCCTACCTATTCTGCTCCACCATACCACACTTCTAGATCATATTCTGAGTGTTGTGCCTCAAAGTAGCAACTCTTTTCCAAAGATTCTTCTCAGAATTACCATAGGGACTTTATCAAAATATATATCATACCCAGATATATAAGTCAGAAATTCTAGGGTTGAGACCTGGGAATGTATATCTTAAAAATTCCCAGGTAATTTCATACACTTCCCTAGTTAAGAAGCTCTGCTTTAAAGCATGCCCCAGGAGGAAAACATCAATTACATAATTCAAGAACATTTCCCAGAACTGAAGGACATAAATTTCCAGATTAAAAGAGCTTGCCAAATGCCTGGCCTAATTGATGAAAATAGATCCACAGCAACACACACAGCTCTATGAAATGGTAGAGCATTGAGAAAAAAGAGAAGCTCCAATGAACTCTAAAGAGACTTATTTTTAAAATCATTTAGAAAGAACATGGAATCAGAATGTCTTTATACCTCTAAATAACAATATTAGAAGCTAGAAGCTTCTGAAACAATACCAGAGAAGGAATAATACTTCCCTTTGGGTACTTGGTATCTCCAAACATTTATATGTTATTCTCATAAGACAGTACCTTTTTGAGGGACTCAATGCTACTGCATTTATAAGCAAATGTTAAAAGTTCTACTCAGGCCCTTCATCCTGGATCAATATTTAGCTACAGTTTATGGCCTTACTACATTGTCAGCTGAAAGCTATGTCCTCCTTGTAAATATGCACCCCTGAAATTTAATAAACACATGGGAATCTGAGGTCGACAATCCTATACATATTTACTAAGGAATTTTCTCAGAGAGGAAAATGATGTAGCATCTTTTTCAAAACAGAACCAGCAATGGTCCATTTACAGGTCTGTTGAACCAGGAATATGAACAAGAGTTCACGCCTTTCCTAACAGCAAGAAGGAAATGCTCCCTAGTGAGACATCTGCTTACTCTTTAATGCATATGATTGGACTGCATGTCAATGTGTCATCAGGAAAGAAAGATGGTTCCAGTGATGGACTAGAGTTGAAAGGGTCAACCACAGCCATCAAGTCCTAAGTGGGATGTTGTGACTCAGGGGAAATACAGTAGGAATGTAAATATGTGGGTATAAACACTATCAAAGGGCAGACAGGCTGATTTGTGTCTGGAACAGCTCCTAATAAATTTGGGGGTACCTTTTACAGCCTTGACAAACTAGCTGTTCTAAACACAGCAGCTTTGTCACCTGACTTAAGTAGACTACATTATTAATTCTTAACACAATGAGGAACTGGGGCCAGGATAAAAACTACAAACACAGTCAGAATGTTGGTAAGGGTTTTAAGCAAGCACTGGGAGGAACATGAAACAGGCTAAGCATTCAGAAGTGTGCTAAATGGGAGCTATGGTGAAGAAAAGATAATATTTCCATCAATGCATTTAAAGTCAGAAAAAGAAGTACTGCATATTCCCAATCCTAATCTGTGTACTTTCAAGAATTTTAGAGGGCTACAATATCAGATGTGCATTATAATCACATGTGGATTAGGTTCTCATGAGAGTTCTTTCAACCATGATCCAATCTACACAAAATTGTAATCCACATGTGATTTTCTAGCCCTCTAAGACTCTTGAAAAGGGGACTTCCAGTTTAAGATGGTAGATTAAAGGGAAGCTTCGTGTGACCTGGTAAAACAAAGGAGTTAGAATAGGAAAAGGTAGACCCTTTTCCAAAGAAAGAAGATCTAGAAAAGCACAAAGACCACAGAGGAGACTATGAGATAGTCCCAGTTTGCAGAAAGAAGCTCAGCAGCGAGAGTGAACAGGACACATCTCCAGCCACAGCTTCCCATGGCAGAAGGGAAACGGAGACTTCATTCAAAGAGGTGAGCCGGACAGCCCTGGCAGTCCCACAGGACAAACTGGCAATCCTACAAGACAAGCCCACAGTCCTTGAAGCCCTTGTACTCTTCTGGGAATTTGGAGAGACAGTGGCTCTTCCTAACTAGGGGGGTTCAACATTGGAGAAGTAACTCTCTTTCCTATGGTCCCTGTCTCAGAGGGCCATGACCTGGTGCCATCTTGAAAAGGAAACTGTTGTATCAGACTGAGCTACACGGGGGTACCTGAAAACAAAGAATTATCACTGGTGGAGAGTGTGGGGGTGACCTGCCACAGTCCCAGTGGGATACACAGTGGCAGAGGCAGATATAGTATGGAGGGTGGGAGGACACACTGACTGACTGAGAGGTTCAGGAAGCAAGAGGCTTGGGAAAGTTGCTCAGAAGTAAGCCCCACTCCCCAGGGAGAGGAGACAACTCCATCTCCTGAGCAGAACTACAGACTGTCAACTCTGAGCCATGGTGAGATAAAAGGACTCCATCCTCAACTGACCACCAACTCCATCTCTACCTAACAGACCCCAATATTACTGGCCACAGAAAGAAGCCCCTCCAGTACTTTGTCTTTTTCTATCTTTTCCTTTCTTCCTATGATGTTAGGGATTGAACCCAGGGATTTGCATGGGGGTAAGTGCTGTGCCACTGTGCAGGATGCGCAGCCTTTATTTTATTTTTGCTTGGACATAGAATCACACTGAATTACAGAGGCTGCCTTTGACCTGGGGTTCAAGATCCTCCTGCCTCAGCTCTCAGAGAAGCTGCGGTTGCAGGGGAGCAAGTCAGTGTCCCACCCTTTTTTCCTTTTTCTTTCTTCTATTCTTCTCTCTTTTCACTGTTAACTTTCATTTCCTCATTTCTCTTTATTCTAATGTAACTTTTAAAATATTTTTTAGTTTTTAATCTTTTTCTGCCTCTGTATCTCTCTTTTTCTATTTATACTTTAAATCTCTTAGGCTTACTACTTCCTAGTGCTCTGCTTGTGTTTACCTAATTCTGTTTATGTGTCTTTTTTCTAACCATGCATTTTTCAGATCTTTTGCTCCTTTTCCTCCCTCTTCCTGACATTCATTTCCTTTCTAGACCTCCATTTTCCTTTTATTAAACCCTTGAAACATCCTTCTGTCTCCCCTTTCTCTTTCTCTTCTTCTTCCTGCAGGCTAATACTATATATACCCTCACCCTAAATATTTTATAACTCCATATCTTGTTGTTAGGTACCGTCTAGTCCAGTCTGACCCTGTATACAATAGGAAGAAACACTCCCCAGTGCCATGACCAACACTATGTCAGTGCTTCTTTGCTATTCATAAGGTTTTCAATGTCTGATTATTTTGGGATTGCTTTGGGTGTGGGCTTCCATGTCCTTCTCCCAACTTCATATCTAATTCTCTATTGCCATTCTTTGTTCTATGGGGACAGGTGGTACAGCAGTTGACTTTAAGTGATTTTAAGTATATTTCTATACTGGATTTGCTCAGATGTTGTACTGATTATTGTGGTTTGTCTTCCTCTCTGGGAGTGACACTAGAGATTGTGATCCCAAGAGAAAGCCACTCACTAAGACCCTCAAATAAAATAGGAAGTAACAGCCACCCTGACAGATGCACAAATCAGAAACATGAAAAAGCAAGGCAACATGTCTGCTCCAAAAGACCATGATTCTTTAACCATTTAAGCCAAAGATACCAAAATAGTACAAATGTCAGACGAAGAATTTAAAAGTCTACTTTTAAAAATGATCAGTGATTTCAAACAGGACACAAACAGGAAAATGAATGGTGTAAGGAAATCAATACAGGACTTAGGTCAGAAAGTCATCAATGTAGAAAACAAAGTCACCAAAGTGGATGATAAATTCAGCAAAGAAATTGATATTTTGAAAAAAGCAAACAAACAGAGATGTTAGAAAGGAAGAACTTAATAAGCCAAATAAAAAATACCGTGGACAGCATCATTTGTAGACTAGATGAAGCACAAGGTAGAATATCAGGGATGGAAGACAAGATTGAGGAAATACTACATTCACATGTCAACAAAGAAAAAAAATTTTTAATGACCACAATTTTCAAGAAGTTTGGGACATGATCATGAAACCAAATTTAAGAATCCATGGTGAAGAAGAAGGAACTGAAATAAAAACTAAAGGCATCAAAAATATATTCAGTGAAATTCTAGCAGAAAACTTCTCAAATCTAGTGGAAAAGATGGACATCCAACCAAAAGCGGCACTTAGAACCTCAAACAGATATGACTAGAAAAGAACCTCCCCATGACACATAATAATTAAAATGCCAAAATTACAAAGAAACAATACCAAAAGCTGCAAGAGAAAAACAAAACTCACTTACAAAGGAAAACTCTTAACAATTACATCATTCTTCTCCACACAAACAATAAAATCTAGGAAAGTATTGAATGATATATTTCAAACCCTGAAAGTAAATAATTGCCAACCAAGATTATTATATCCATCAAAGTTATTTAAACTTAATGGAGAAATAAAGACATTGCAAGACAAGTACATAGTAAAGCAATACATGACCACCAAACCAGCATTGCAGAAAATATTTAAAAGAATCCTACATACACACAGCAGGAAGAAAGACTATCTCCACCACAAGAGCACAGCAAAGAATAAACTTCAAGGGAGGGACAAACTAAAGAGAACTAGGAAATAATCAGTCATGTTTAACAAAAAAACAGCAAACCCTGAACATAAATAAGGGAAAAAGAAAAGAAGGAATAGTAAATGACTCAACCTGCAAAACATTCAACAAAATTACAAGAGCCAGGAACCCCTTTCAGTAATAACCTTAAACATAAATGGTCTTATCTCTCCAATTAAAAGACATAGATTATCAGACTGGATTAAAAAACAAGATCCAACAAATTGTTATCTGCACCATACCTCTTTGGCAAGGAAAGCCACAGGCTGAAAGTAAAACGATGGAAATTGATGGAAGGAGTATCCATCCCTATATCCATCACAAATGGAAGGAGTATCCATCCTTATATCAAAGTAGACTGTAAATTAAACTAGTCTGAAGAGACAAAGAAGGTCATTACATGTTCATAAAGGGAACAATTGATCAAGAAAGCATAACAATTGTAAATGCATATGCAACAAACATCTGTGCATCCAACTTCATTTAAAAAACACTAATAGACTTAAGGGAACAAATAGGTCCAATAATTGTAGATGGCTTAAATATCCAACTCTCATCAATAGATTAAACATCCACACAAAAAATAAAAGAAACTTCAGAGTTAAACATTACAATAGGTCAAATGGATCTAACAGACATCTACAGAATATCCCACCCAAAAGCTACAGAATATACATCCTTCTCAGCAGAAATTTCTCTAAAATAGATCACATTTTAGGCTATAAATCAAATCTTAACAAATACAGAAAGATTGAAGTAGTATCATGTATCTTATCAGATCATAATGGAACAAAACTAGAAATGAATAGCAAGAGAAAGAGCAGAAACTACAAACATATGAAGAACGAACAATACACTCTTAAATGATAAATGAGTACTTGAAGAGATCAGAGAGGAAACTTAAACATTTTTAGAATCCAATGAAAATGAAAACTCAACCTACCAAAACCTTTGGGATATAGCCAAGGTGGTTCTAAGAGGGAAGTTTATAGCAATAAGCGTCTACATTAAAAAATCAGAGCAGGCTCAAACAAATAATTTAACCATGCACTCAAGCTCTTAGAAGAACAAGAACAACAACAACAAAAAAAAAACAGTATATGGAAAGAAACAATAAAATCAGAGCAGAAATTAATGAAATAGAGACTAAAAAACAATTAAAAATTTATTAAATAAAGAGCTGGTTCTTTGAAAAGATAAAATCAACAAACCCTTATCCAAACTAACCAAAGGAAAGAGAGAGAAGACTCAAATTCACAAAATTAGAGATTAAAAATGGAACATTACAACAGATAGCAATGAAATCCAGAGAATCATTAGGGAATACTTTGAAAAATTATATTCCAAAATCGGGAAAACAGATTAGATAAGTAAATACCTAGACACACATGACCTGCAAAAATTATGTTAATAGGTTATAAACCACTTAAACAGACCTATAAGGAGCAGCAAGATTGAAGTAGTAAAAAAGAATGTCCCAACAAAGAAAGGCCCAGGACCAGATACCAGATGGATTCACTGCTGAATTCTATCAGAACTTTAAAGAAGTAATAGCAATTCTTCTCAAACTATTCCATAAAAAAAAAAAAAAAAAAGGAAGGAACAGTACCATGCTCATTCTGTGAAGCCAGTATTACCCTGATACCAAAATCAGATAAGGATACAACAAAAAAGGAAAACTATATACCAATTTCCCTGATGAACCCAGATGCAAAAATCCTTAATAAAATACTTAGACATCGACTACAACAACACATTAAAAAGATCCTACATTATGATGAAGTTTGTTTAATTCCAGGGACACAACTCTGCTTCAACATACACAAGACAACAAATGAATAAATAGATTCAGAAAAAGAAATCACATGATTCCCTCAATAGATGCAGAAAAGGCCCTCAATACAGTTCAGCATGCTTTTATGATAAAAGCCTTAAAGTAACTAGGATTTAAAGGAACAAATATCAACATAATAAAAGCAATATATGAAAAAACTATAGCCAACATCATACTAAATGGGGGAAAAAGTGAAAGCCTTTCCCCTAAAATTAGGAGGAAGGCAGGAATGTCCACTATCTCCACTGGTGTACAATGTACTAATTGGACTATTGTTGTTGTTGTTGTTTGGTGCCATCGAGTCAGGTCCAACTTATAGTGACCATATGTACAACAGAATGAAACACTACTTGACACCGTGCCATGCACACACTTTTTTATGTTTAAGACCATTGTTGCACCACAATGTCAGTTCATCTAGTTGAGGGTCTTCCTTTTTCTTCGTTGACCTGCCACTCTCCCAAACACCATGTCCTTCTCCAGGGATTGGCCTCTCCTGACTACATGTCCAAAATACATAAGATGCAATCTAACCATCCTTGCTTCCAAGGAGCACTTTGGTTGCACTTCTTCTACAATAGATCTGTTGGTTCTTTTGGTAGTCCACAGTAGAATATTCTTCTTCAGCACTATAATTCAAAAGCATTGACTCTCCCTTATCACTGGCCAGCATATGATGCAAGTGAAAGCACTATATCATGAGTCAGGTGCACCTTTGTCTTTGATGTAACATCTTTATTTTCAACACTTTATGAAGGTCTTTAGCAAGTTTTTCCCAATGCAATGTGTCTTTTGATTTCTTAACTGCTGTTTGCATGAGTGTTGACTGTAGAACTAAGTAAAGCAAAATCTTGGACAACCTCAATCTTTTCTCCATTTATTACAAACTTGCTAAATGACCCAGGTGTAAGGATTTTTGTTTTCTTGGTGTCAGGGCACAATCCATACTGAAGGCTGTGCTCTTTGATCGTTATCAGTAAATGTTTCAAATCCTTTTCACTTTCAGCAAGCAAGGTCGTGTTATATGCATAACACAGGTTGTTAATAAGTCTTCCTCCAATTCTGATGTCATGTTTTTCTTCATAAAGTCCAGCTCCTCAGTGTAGAGATTGAAGAAGTACAGTGAAAGGATACAGCCCTGAAGCACATCTTTCCTGACTTTGAAATCCTCTGTTTACTTCTTTAACTTCATCATGTCTTCCTTTTACTTTGGCTTTTGACATTCAAAGGCAAGTTCAGAGTCTCTTTTGATATGTAATATGTTTTTTTCTTTTTTCTGTCATTTTAATACTTTTTGCTTACTTCATGATTGATGTCTTTGATGTCATGTCATAGCTCATCTGGTCTTTGATCATTAGTGCCTAATGCATCAAATCTGTTCTTGAGATGGTCTCTGAACTCAGGTGGGATATACTCAAGATCATACCTTGGCTCTCGTACACTTGTTGTAATTTTCTTCAGTTTCAGTTTGAATCAGCATGTAAGCAGTAGATGGTATGATCCACAATCAGCACTTTGTCTTGTTCTGACTTCTGATATTGAGATTTCCATCATCTTTTTCTACAAAGGTAGTTAGTTTGGTTCCTGTATGTTCCATCTGGTGAATTCCATGTGTATAGTCACCATTTATGCTGGTGAAGAAATGTATTCACAATGAAAAGTCATTGGTCTGACAAAATTGTATCATGCAATCTCCAGCATCATTTCTGTCACCAAGGCACTAATATAACACATTACTTTCTCCATAAATTCACAAAGAGAAATGTGTTATATTAGTGCCTTGGTGATAGAAATCATTTTCCTACTCCAAAGATAAAGGAAGAGTCATACAAACATTACCTTTTGGGGAGGCTAAAATTTACTCTCCCCCACACATCTGTCAGCTTGTTGTGCTGTGGGTGTTTGTGTGTTGCCATGATGCTGAAAGCTATGCCACTGGTATTTCAGATACACACAGGGCCACCCATGGTGGACAGGTTTCAGCTGAGCTTTCACACTAAGACAGACTAGGGAGAAGGACCCAGCAGTCCACTCCAAAAACTATTAGCCATTGAAAGCCCTATGAATAGCAGACAAGCACTACAAATATAATGCCAGAAAATGAGCCCCTCAAACTGGAAGGCATTCAAAAGATGACTGGGGAAGAATTACCTCCTCAAAGTAGAGTACACCTTAATGATGAGAATGAAATACAGCCCCTAGGACCTCCATTTGCTGATGTGGCACAAATCTTAATGAGAAGAAACACAATGTCTGCAACAATGGGCTCAAACATAAGAAAAGATCATGTGTATGACACAGTGTCAGGTAGTGTTTCATTTTGTTATACACAGGGTCACTATGAGTCAGACCCAACTCACCAACACCAACAACAATAACAAAATTTACTCCTAGAAGAAAATGAAAGGCTAACATGCTACAAATCATGCCTGCCAGACCAGGCCTGTGGATGAAAGAAAAGGCCTGTACCATAGGGCTGGTAAACATTTTCAGTGAGTCCCAGGAGGGTGATACAAAAATATCAAGTGAGGACTCAACTAGGGTCATATGAGTAACTCTACCTTTTTTTTTTTTTTTTTTTTTTTTTTGGATAGTATAAATGCCCTTTATTCTTTTAGAAAATATCTATTGAGTATCTACTCCACATCAAGTACTGCTTTAGACCTAAAGATACACTGGTGGGAAATTCAAAGCCCCAGCCTTTACTACCAGTGGTAGTCCTGACCATTCCTTCTTCACACCTCTATTATCCAGCATCCTACCTTATTTTTGATGTCTACCATATCCCTTCCTCCTTTATGTTTCCTTCCAGAGTCAGCACATTCACTCAGGCCCACACCATTTCACACCTAAACCAGTTTCCTGACAAATCTCACAGTCTTCTTGCAATCTAAAATGTACACCATGGCCTGATCATAGTTCCAAAAAGTATAATTTATCCTGGTGAGTTCCATTCTCAAAAGCTCCAAATGGTTCCACACAATCTACCTCAAATTCCCCAGGCATCCTAGTCTTCAAGTTCTGGTTCCACCTCTTCTTTCCAAACTTAATTAGAAATATTACTACTTAGAAGCAATTTTAAACTGTACTAATGTTTTTGACCACATATCCCGTATGTTTACACTCAGAGAAGACTTATGAGACAAGTGATTCTTTCATTTAAGAGCCTGTAAAGTTATTTAAATCAACAAAACATAAATGGAGTTTAATTGTCCCATAGAACCCATGTTATTATAAAAATGAATTTCACTGTGATCAAAAGGCTAATGCCTAGCATTTTCATTACAGGTCAAGATTAATAGAAAAAAGTGCTATAAGTCAAAGTGTTGTAAGTAGAAAGTTATTTTCCACAGAAATAACTATAGTTCTAGCCAGGCTTCTACTAAGCAGCCCTTTGTGGAAACCATGATCACCATATATTATCAGTTATAGTTCAACCACCTGTGCACTGTAAAACACAGTGCTTTCTAAGGTTTATGTAAGTAATCAAGATGATATAATCACAAGAATGCATTTGCTAGGACATGGTATCAAAACTTACACAATCTTCTTTGCTTATTGGATAACTTCCACTTTATTTTCACTACAGTAAATCAGAAGGTGAGATCCACCTTTACCAAGGACATAGAATTTGGAAGGATTAATCTACTAACTACTTCGATAGTATGTTTGAGACTGATCTGGAGCTACATGTGACTTTTTTTCAGTGATATGAACACAGAGTTATCTAAGTTGTTGGTGCCCCTTTTCTTCTCTGAAAAAAATATTCTTATAGTGACTTAAGCACTAGAAGTTAAACTAAAAGTTCTTTATATGTTTGAAAATTTTCATGAGCAGCAATATTACTAGTTCAATTCTCCTAAAATACAAGCACTTTGTGCTTGAGTCTCTTAATTAGGTAAAATTTTGATCTCTTACCATTTCTTACCTTACAATGTTAAAAAAGCTCAGTGTCAGGGGCAAAACCAAGCCCCAAAATCATAGTACTAAGTTTAATTTGGCTCAAGTAAATCTCTCCAACTTAGTCACAATTGAGGTGCTGGCTTATAGTTCTGGAAGGCAGCCAATGCCTCACACGTAATCAGTCAGTTAAGTGAATTTTTATAGATAGATCATGTCCTTGGATTAATGGCTAAATTTTTCCACAAATATATGAAATTGTTAAATACAAATGTTTTTGCTCCACTGTGTACCAAAAGCTTTTAAAATATATGTGCCTAATGTTTAATTATAGACTTAACAATTTCACTTATAGTAATTTTTCTACCCCAAAGTATCTGCCAGCTTGTCATGCTGTGGGGGCTTGTATATTGCTATGATGTGAAAGCTATGACACTGGGTATCTCAGATACTAGCAGGGCCACCCATGGTGGACAGGTTTCAGCTGAGCTTTTGGACTAAGACAGACTAGGGAAAAGGACTCAGCAGCCCACTCCTGACACAATTAGCCATTGAAAACCCTATGAATAGGAGAAAAGTACTGTCAATTATAGTGCTAGAAAATGAGCCCCCCAGGATGGAAGGCATTCAACAGATGATTGGGGAAGAATTGCCTCCTCAAAATAGAGTCTATCTTAATGATAGGAATGGAGTAAAGTCCCTGGGACTTCCTTTTGCTAATGTGGCATGACTTAAAATGAGAAGAAACACAGCGTCTGCAACAATGGGTTCAAACATAAAAAGATCATGTGCATGGCACAGTGTTGGGTATTGTTTCATTCTGTTGTACATAGGGTCACTATGGGTCATAACAACAACAACTTTTTCTAAAGAAATACACAAAGATATATTTCCAAGAATGTGCATCACAACATTTTGTATAACAATGGAAAGGGGAAATTATCTAAATGTCCTTCAATAAAGAAATAATTACTATGTTAAGATGCAGTGCAAGTTATCTTAGCCTGGGTCCCAGCCACAAAGCAGAAGCCAAAGATTTGTAGGCAGATAGTTTCTTCTGGGAAGTGAATCCTGGGAATAATAGTGTGGAACCAGGACAAGTGGAACAGGAAAGAAGGAAACTCCACAATGGAGGCATATTATCAAACAAGAAACTCTGATAAACTGGAGCTTGATCAAACTGGTGGCCTCTAAGGAACCATAAGAGAATGTGCTCCTTTGAATTGCCAGTCTCCCAGGTAGTACTAGGGAGCACTTAAACACTGCCTCGCATCCCCTGTTGGTTAAGGTTTTTCCAGGGAGAATTAACACCCTCGCACTTCCAAGTCTGCACATACTCAAGCGCTAAATGGGTCTCCTTGGGTTTTCCACATGGGATGTGAGAAGCCCCACGGCAGAAACTGAGACATACCTGGTGCAGCTACAGCAGTACCAGTAAGGTATCACCTGTGCAGTGGCCAGAGGAAAACTAGGACCAAAAGGGCATGAAATGTGGGAGGGACAGGTGTCTCAATGCAAATGACATGTGCACAAAAGCAGTGCTGCAGTTCTGTTACCCACTGACATGACAGATGCCTGGTCTAGCTTGAGAAGAGACTAAACCAAGTTACAAAAGGCTATGTATAATGTGATCCCATTGGTTTCCATTAGTGAGGCTTAGTTTCTAGTAACAGAGTTTCTCCAGGTGGCTTTTAAAGGAAAGAGGGTGGTTTAGTGAAAGAATCAATGGAGCAATAAGGAAATGAAGATGGCTGGGGAACCATGGTGCAGCAGCCTTCAGGGGACTAAGGAGCCACCGAACATGGAGACAGCTGGAATACTGAGTACTCCCTCCACCTGGCTCTATTCATGACCTAGTTCTGCCCCTCTGACTCATGGCTATGCTCCCTCAGGCTCCCCTGTGTCCCCAGGAACCTCTGTGTCTTAGGAGGCATGGTTTCTGCTTCCTTCCGACCCTGGTGCACACATTTCCCATCAGAGCTCTCCAGCTCCGGTCCTCCAGATGCCAAGAACTCCAGGGCTGGCTCCCTCTGGAAACTCTTCCCTCCTCCTTTCTCTCCTCGGAGGTGATCCCCTCTCAGGGAATGTCATTATCATGTACATATCACCCTGTTGCCCACTTCAAACTCTCACAGCTTCTCAATGAACACGGGACAAAAGCCACACTCCGATGGTGGCACTCTTGGCTCTATAACATAGAGATCTTGCCACCCTCTCCCTCACCATGCCACCCCCAGGTCACCTACTCCTCCTTGCTCTGCTCTCTTCCTGGAACTCACTTCCTCCAGCTCTTCCCCTGATTCAAGTTCAACCATCACCTTCTGAGAGAAGCCCTCTCAACTCAGGCTAGATAACACAGCCATCCACTTTCTACCAAACTGGCCTGTTTTAATCCTTTCAGAGCACTTTCAGCCCCTGAAATTACCCTGTTTGGTGGTTTATTATCCTTCTTTCCTGCAAGCTACAGGACACTGGGCAGAATTGGATCTACACTAGGTACTCAGTAACCGTAGCTCAACCCCCTGAATGAATACATTGGTATTCCTGGTATAAGTTCCAAGAGGAGAAAACTGATTGGCTGAGCTTGTGCTTTTTATCAGGTCACATGGTAGTCCCTGGCCAATGTCTGATGAGTCCTAAATCTAGGAATCCTTTCCTAGTTCAGTAGGTTCTAACAGGCAGAGGTAGGTTTTGTGGCACAAAACATGAGTATCTTGTCCTCTTCAGCAGAGATGATGGGCAGAGAAGTAGAATTACCAAAAATCCTAACATGCCTCGGTTCGGTGTGCAATCCTTTCTAACTTGGACATCCAAGCAATTCGGTTCCAGAGAAATGTCAGAGCCATATCCTTGCCCTTGTAAAGGAATGGTAAAGTGAATGCAGATGCACAGTCCAGAGGGACAGATTAAAGTCTCTTGTCCTGCCTCTCCATTCTTCATCTCTCTGAGATTCTCTGGAATCTCTTTTTTGGACCCCAAGAAATTCTCTCATGCATTCCATTTCCTCTCCATCTCTCCCTCACCCTGTTTCTTCTTCCTCGCCCTCATTCCTCTCACCCTTGAAGATTCTTCTCCTATCGGGTGACACCCGCTGATGTGTGATTTCCCAACAGGTATAAAATGTCTTCCTCTTTCACTCTTTATCTCTCAAGAACACACTCCAATTTTTGCACACTCTCTATCTCTGTCCCCACCCCCATTCCTATCTTCATTGGGAGGGTTGGGAACAGGAGGCTGTGGAAATTCACTACTACTAATATCTCTGTTCTCATTATACAGGCCCATATGTGGGGCTCCTGTTCAGCTGTGTTCCAGGACAGCCATACTAGTTGTTTATGGTTGACATTTACTCTGGTAGATGAATAATGTCATATCACTTGTTAAATGTGTTTTAATATCACCTGTGCATGCACACACTTGCATACACACATGCAGGTGTATACATGCACACACACAAATATTACATACTTATGGAGGGGAGAAGAGACATGTAAGGAAACAGTGAAAGAATCAGAGAAGAACCTGTACCAGAGCCAGTGGAGGAAGCTGTGGCTGTCAGTGCACACAGAAATGCACAGTTTACGTATACAGCAGCAATACTTCCACATAGAGGAGCTGCCTTCAGCCCAGTGCCAGAAATAACTCTTGCTCCTTTGGGTCTAAACATAGACTGTGGTTAGCAAAAGGAAGGGAGAACCTGAAGAAATTTGTTCTTTCCATCTCCAGAGAATGTGTGTATCCTGGGAGCAAGTTGTAAATAAAATAATACATTAATATATCTTTCTATAATAGAGAAAAGCAATCAGGTGCTCAAACCCTCATAATTAAATTCATGAGAGCCAGGAAACATAGAGTTCTCACAGAAGCATTACCTTTGAGAATTAGATGGTGACCCAGACAATAAGAAACCTAAAAGAGAAGAATTTTTTGACTCATTTTAGCATGTTCTAGCACCTAATAAGCACTCAACATTAGTAAATATTCTATTAAAAATCTTGAGTGCTTTAGTTAGGGCATAAATTTTAACCAACTAATGCCTTCCCTTCGGTCTCACACCATATGGTTTAGATGGCTTTTCCTCTCTTAAATCCAGTGTGATCCATGACTAGACAAAGTTAATCCTTAGATTCAATCCTCTTACTCAGAGTAATTGATTCAAGGATAGGCACATGACCCAATTCAGGCCATTGAGAACTGAGGTCAAGAAGTATTCTCTTCCCCATAGACCTCAAGTCTTGGCAGTATAAAGTCTTGGTAGCCTTTCTTGCAACCATAAGGGGGACCCTGTCTGAGAATGGGGCCAACATGGGGAAAAGATTGAAGCTGAGGTGAGGTCTTATCCTAGAGATATTTCTGGAGCACTTGTGTCAAGCAACAGGTAAGGCAGCCTCCTCACTGGACTTGCCAATTGCAAAAGCCAGTGCATTTTTTAATTAAGTCCAATTAGGTTGAGCTTTCTTTTCAGCCAAAAGAAACTTACTGATACACTACTTATGATTTGTTTGCATGCTTTCAACTTTAAGAATATAGAGAAAGCAGACCCAGCCAACAGTAAACCTTTCCAATAAAGGCTGAGGTGGGCATGCTACCTCATTTTGACCACTACAGACACCTAAATCTTAAGTTTGATTAATTAAGTTGGATCCTCACAGTACAATTTTTCTATGAAAAGGCTTTATATGAGTCTTAATATCAGAACTTAATAAAGACAGACTTATTAAGAATGATAACCTAACTTATAGAATGAGAAATATAAATATTTAACCATGTTGCTGTTGTTAAGTGAAATCGGGTCAGGTCTGACTCCTAGCAACCCTCATAGGGTTTTCAATGGCTGATTGTTTAGGGATTGCTTCAGGAGTGGATTGCCATGTCCTTCTCCTATTATTTAACTATACAGTACAGTTAATATAAATAGTTATCTAGCACCTACAAATGTAGTTCTAATGTTAAAATTTTAACTTCCATACTCGCCAGGGAATTGGCTTTTTAAAAAAAAATATGAACTTAACTTGGCCACCAAAACAGTTACTATTTTTGCTCAGATTTCTCTTATTCTTGCATTGTTCAGGCCAGTTCCCAGCCTTTTTCATACTAGGTGAGGAACAGGCCATTGCTTCTAGGTCCTAGGACCTTCATTCATATCCACTGCAGTTGTTTGTGATCTCTATCTACCTTGCCTCCAAGTTCATTTTTAAAATACCAAGTCCTCATTAATAACACTCCTCAAGAGGTCTCACAAGGCTTTCTTAGTGCTTCAGACAATTTTTAGCTCTATGGTTCTTCCCAATTTAAAAACAAAATGAATTTCACAAACAGAATTGAAATGTCAAATTTTACTACCATCTGGATTTAAAGACTGCAAGAAAAACTAGGTTTGGGTTGTTTTATTTTTGTAGCTAAAGTGAATGTATTACAGTACATTTGTTTTCAGACCATTTACCTCTCTATTTCTACACATTTCACTCCGGGGAAATAAGGTATTCAAGTGAAAAAGAGGAAACCGTCCAGAAAATTCTAAGAAGACCCTATAACATTCAGTAGTTCCATTTGATATAATGGAAGAAAAATCTCCCAATTCCTCTTCATCATCATGATGAGGATAAACCTGATCTGCTCACTGCACTGAATTTAGAACCGTGAATGTGAGTTAACAACTTGGCTCTGTTCCTCTGGGGGTTTACAATCTGATATATGTACAGACATAAAGGATATATGGGCAACTTAACAAAGGCTTTATGGTCCATCCATTTAAAACACAAGGCAGCTCCATTGCCTCCATGGCAAGAGAAAGAATAGCGGCAGCTGAGATACATTAGGTCTGACATGGAGAGAGGTGATAGGGATAAAGGTGAACTGAAGTCACTCAGCATCACAGCAAAGACGTCACCTCAAGTGGGAGACCAGGACTATGCCACTTGCAAAAGGTAGCTGAGTAATTCCTGTACTAGAAGACCCCCTACCAAGTGCATCATTCTGACCTCTCAAGAACACCAACAAGAGGCTGGCTAAATACTCTCCACCACATTTCAAAGATGTGGAGACTAAGACCCTGAGACGTTCTGATTTGGCTTAGAAGCCTTGTAAGAAGCAAAGTTGGGACCTGTGCCACATTGGCTTTTGGCAAATAGTCCCTGAATGGAAATCTGACAATGAATAGCTTGGTTTCTCTCCCACCCCAGGTACTTCTCAGACGCTCATTCATTGAGCCCTAACAAATAATCCTACTGTGTTCCACAAGCCCTGCTAGATGCTGGGGACACTGCAGTGACAAAAACAGACAAGGACCCTGTCCCCACAGAGCAGGGAATATAGGTTTTCTTTTTAATTTGCCTCTTTATTATGTTAATGACATACAGAACAGAAAATGTACCATTTTAATCACTCTTAGGTAAACAGGGCAGTGGCATGAAATATTCTCACACTGTCAGGCAAACATCACCACGGACCATCTCCAGAATTTTCTTCATCTAACTGAACTGAAATTCTGTACCCACTAAACAGCAACTCCCATTCCTCTCTCCCTTCAATCCCTAGAAAGGTTCATTTTTTTGTCTCTATGAATTGGACTATTCTAGGTACCTCGTAAAGGTGGAATCATACAATATTTATGTTTTTGTATCTGACTTATTTCACTTAGCATAACATCATCAAGGTTCATGTTGTAGTATGTGTCAAAATTTCACTCCATTTTAAGTATGAATAATTCTATTATGTGTTCACATACACACCATATTTTGATCAACATTCATCCATTGATGGACATTTGGGTCCTTTTAGCTATTGTGAATAATGTTGGTATGAACACCGATGTCCCATTATCTGTTTGAGTTCCTGCTTTCCATTCTTTTGGATATGCCCAGAAGTGGAATTGCTGGAATATATAGTGAGTCTATTTTTAGTTTTTTGAGGAAAATTTCTTCACAGTGGCTGCACAATTTTACAACCCACCAGCAATCCACAAGTGTTCTACTTTCTCTGCGTCCTTACCAATACATGTTATTTTCTCAATTTTTGTTTGCCTGATTGATTTTTTTAAAATAGCCAGCTTTCTGTTGGACAGGAGTGTTGTTGTTAGGTGCCGTCAAGTTGGGTCTGACTCATAGTAACCCTATGTACAGCAGAATGAAATACTCCCCAATTCTGTGCCAGTTACACAATCTTATTTATGTTTAAACCCATTGTTGCAGACACTGTATCAATCCATCTGTGGAGGGTTTTCTTTTTGTTGTTATTGTTGACCTGCCACTCTCCCAACACGAGGTCCTTCTCCATGAATGGGTTCCTCATGACTACGTGTCCAAAATACATAAGATGCAGTCTAACCATCCTTGCTTCCAAGGAGCACTCTGGTTGCCCTTATTCTAGGAAAGACCTATTGGTTCTTTTGGCAGTCAATGCTATATTCAGTATTGGTCTCTAGCACCATAATTCAAAAGCATCAATTCTTCTCCAGTTTCCCTTGTTCAATATCCAGCTTTCACAACCATATAATGCGATGGAAAATACCATGGCATGAGTCAGGCGCACCTTCATCCTCAATGTGACATCTTTACTTTTCAGTACTTTAAAGAGATCTTTTGCCACAGCTTTTCCCAAAGCAATGCATCTTTTGATTTCTTGGCTGCTGCTTCCACAGGTGTTGATTGTAGAAACAAGTAAAGCAAAATCGTGCACAACCTCAATCTTTTCTGCATTTATTATGAAGTTGCATATTGGCCCAGTTGTAAGGAATTTTGCTTTGTTGATGTTTAGCCATAATCCATGCTGAAGGCTCTGTTCTTTGATCTCCATCAGTAAATGTTTCAAATCTTCTCCACCTTTAGCAAGCAGAGTTGTGTCATCTGCATAACACAGGTTGCTAATGAGTCTTCCTCCAATCATGATGCCACATTGTTCTTCATAAAGTCCAGCTTCTCAGATTATTTGTTCAGCATAGAAATTGAAGAGATATGGTGAAAGGATACAGCCCTGATGCACACCTTTCTCAACTTTAAAACAAGCAGTGTTTCCTTGTTTTGTTCAAATAACTGTCTCCTGGTCCATGTACAGATTCCTCATGATTACAATTAGGTGCTCTGGTATTCCCATTCTTCACAATGTTATCCATAATTTGTTGTGATCCACACAGTCAAATTCCTTTGCATAATCAATAAAACACAGGTAGACATCTTTCTGATATTCTCTGCTTTCAGCTAATATCAGTCTGACATCAGCAATAATGTCCCTGGTTCCTGACCCTGTTCTGAATCCGGCTTGATTTTCCAGCAGTTCCCTGTCTATATACTGCTACAGTTGCTTTTGAATCATCTTTAGTAAAGTTTTACTTGTTTGTGATATTAATGATATCGTTCAATAGTTTCTACGTTCAACTGGATCCTCTTTCTTGGGAATAGGTACAAATATGTATCTCTTCCAGTCAGTTGGCCAGGGAGCTGTTTTCCAAATCTCTTGGCATAAACAAGTGAACACCTCCAGTTCTGCATCTGTTTATTGAGACATCTCTATTGGTATTCCATCAACTCTTGGAGCCTTGTGTCTCACCAATTCCTTCAAGTCAGCTTCCGTTTCATCCTTCATTACCATTAGTTCCTCTTCATATGCAACCTCTTGAAATGTTCAAGAGGTTCAACAACCTCTTGAAATTCTTTTTTGTATAATGACTCTGTGTATTCCTTCTATCTTATTTTGATGTTCCCTGCATCACTTAATGTTTTCCCTGTAGAATCTTTCACTATTGCCACTCAAGGCTTGAATTTTTTCTCCAATTCCTTGAGCTTGAGAAAAACAGAGTGTGTTCTTCCCTTTTGGTTTTCTATCTCCAGCTCTTTGCACATGTCATTATAATATTTGATTTGTCTTCTCAAGATGCCTTTTGAAATCTTTTGTTTGGTTCCTTAACTTCATGTCTTCCTATTACTTTAGCTGATTGATGTTCAAGGACAAGTTTCAGAGTCTCTTTTGGCTTATAATTTAGTCATTTCTTTTTTCCTGTCTTTATAATAACATTTTGCTTTCCTCATGAATGATATCTTTGATGTCAAACCACACCTCATCTGGTCTTGTATAATTTATGTCTAATGCATTAAACCTGTTCTTGAGGTGGTCTCTAAACTCAGATGGGATATACTCAGGTCATACTTTAGCTCTTGTATCCTTGTTTTAATTTTCTTCAGTTTAAGTTTGAACTTGCATATGAGCAGTAAATGGTTTGATCCACAGTCAGCACCTGGTCTTGTTCTGACATTTGATATGGAGCTTTTCAATCATTTCTTTCCACAAGTGTAGTCAGTTTTGTTCCTGTATGTTCCACCTGGTAAAGTCCATGTGTATAGTCTCTGTTTATGTTGGTGAAAAAAAATGTATTTCCTATGAAAAGGTTATTGGTCTGACAAAATTCTATCATGAGATCTCCAGCATTGCTTTGGTCACCAAGGCCATATTTTCTGACTACTGAGCTTTCTTTTTTGTTTCCAACTTTTGCATTCCAGTCACCAGTAATTATCAGTATGTCCTGATTGCATGTTTGATCTATTTCAGATTGCAGAAGCTAGTAGAAATCTTCCTTATCTTCATTTGTAGCCTTAGTGGTGGGTGCATAAATTTGAACAATAGTCATATTAACTGGCCTTCCTTGTAGACATGTAGATATTATTCTATCACTGACAGCATTATATTTCAGGACAGATCTTGAGATGTCTTTTTTGATGATGACTACAACTCCATTTCTCTTTAGTTTGTCATTCTCAGCATAGTAGACTATATGATTATCTGACTCAAAATGGTCCATTTTAGCTCATTGATGCCTAGGATGAGTATTATACCACTTCCTTTTTGACTCCTTCCATGTGTGGTATGGGCCTTATTCTCTGTGCATGCACACATTCCCTACATGGCAGGAAAAAGGGCCACCAACCCTCATTAATGGCATTTTCTATTTTATGATCCCAAAGGCAAGTCTCCTTCCACCTTAGCACCAAATAAAAGAGCCTAGGAAATAATATCTACCATTAACACTTACTATTGTTAGATAGTATAATCTGCTCATTAATTCACTTAGTCCTTGAAACATCTGTAGAAAGCATGTATTATGATCTTCCATGTTTTTTGTTTGTTGTGTGTGATTTTGTTTTTGTTGTTGTTTATTCATTTTGAGACAGTGTCTCAATATGTATTTCAAACTGGCCTTGAACTCACAATCCTCCTGTCAAGGTCATACAGTTATAGGAATTGACAGAGTCAGACTTTAAACCCAAGCAATTGGACTTCAGAGTATATATCCCCAATGTTGGTGTATCCCAAGATTGAGGAACCAGCAAAAGTCTCAAAAGGGTTAGAAAGAAAATCAGAGGAAATCTGGAGGAAAATATGGTGGCTTAGAGAAGAAAAGATTTCAAGAAGGAAGGAGATATTTATCTACTCAATGAGAAACCAGCCAGCTCTTCAAAATACATCATATATTCAACTATCTCCCAGGTAACTTATTAAGATGTCTCAAAGGAATGAAAAAACTATATTATGAAAGAGTTGAAGTGAGTTGTGAGTAGGCTTTCCTTATCTATTAACAATCATATCTTCACAATTATTGACTTACATGCTTCATTTGTGAGGCAAACAATAAATATCACTAAACATGAAAGAAGTAGAAGGAAGAAGAGGAGAAGAAAGAGAGATCTACTACTTCAGATGCTAGTAAGAGGTTGAAAAAGATTAGCACAGAAAATTGTCCATTATCTTAGATGCTACTGAAAAGCTAGATAAGGCTGGATACAGTGGCTCACACCTGCAATCCCAGTGACTCAGGAGGTAAAGGCTGGAGGATCACAGGTTCAAGACCACAGGCAGACTTCATAACTTAGAGAGACTCTGTCTCAAGAGAAAAAATTAAAAATGGGCTGAGGGTACAGCCCAGTGGTAGAGTGCTTGGTAACAACGTGTGAGGGTCCTGGGCTCAACTCCCAAGTACCACACAAAAAAATAATAAACAAACAAACAAACTACACAAGAACTATTTCAGGATGGGTACAAAAAAAGTGAATTTGGAATGGACTTATGAAAAAGTGGTAAGTGAGAAAATAGAGACAGAAGTATAGACAAATAGTCTGAGGATTATGTGAAGAGAGGTGTAAATGTGTAAATGCAACACATGAGAGGGATTGGGGGCCCAAGGATTTATTTTTAAAGATGATTAATAACACATTTGTGTATTGATATGAAGACAAAAGTGTGCCTGATTCATGTCATGGTATTTTCAGTCACATCATATGCTTGTGAAAGCTGGACAGTGAATAAGGGAGATGGAAGAACTGATGTTTTTGAATTCCAGTACTGGAGACGAATATTGAATATACCAAGGACTGCTAAAAGAACCAACAGATCCATCCTAGAAGTGCAACCAGAGTGCTCCTTGGAAGCAAGAATGGCTAGACTGCGTCTGACATTTTTTGGACATGTTGTCAGAGGTACCAATCCCTGGAGAAGGACATCATGTTCAGGAGAGTGGCAAGTCAGCAAAAAAGAAAAAAAAAAAAAAAAAAGGAAGACCCTGTACTAGATGGATTGACAAAGTGGCTTCAACAACGGGCTTAAACATTAAAAAGATCATGTTGCATGGCACAGTTCAGATAATGTTTCATTCTGTCCTATATACAGTCACTATGAGTCGGACCTGACTCAATTGCACTTAACAACCACCTATTGTTATGAATAATTTGATAATCAAAGAAATATGAGAGAATATCTCCAGTATTGAGGCCCTTGAGTAAGCAAATGTGGACCAGATTAAAGACACTAAAGCAAAGCAGGATGCGATGGTATGCCTGTAATCCTAGCAACTTGGGAGGCTGAGGCAGGATGATTGGGAGTTCAAGACCAGAGGCAGCCTGTCCAACTAAGGGAGAGTCTGTCTCAAAATGAAAAATAAAATGTGGCTAGGGGTGTATATCAGTAGCAGAGCACTTGTCTTGCATGCACCAGGCCCTAGGTTCAACCCCCAGAACAGAAAAAAAAAAAAAAAAAAAGAACCAAAGGAGGAGTTGGGTGTTAGGAGTAGAAACATTACTTCCAGTGTAAGGAAAGGAAAAGTACAATATGTGGAGGGCACAGACGCAGGTAGGTTGGTAGTCTAGTGATGGGAAGATGAGGTAGTTCTCAGTAAAACTGCATTAAATTGGTTAAGGTCATTGGCTGAGAGTAAATGGAAGGAAAAGAAGAGTTGAGAAAAGAGGTTGTCCTGGAGTGTTGGAGTGTGAATGTAGGAAGGAGGTATAACAGCAATGAATGTCTGGCAGCATTGGATACCATCTGGGATTTAGGGTAGAAAACTTTAAGGAAGTCCAGATACCATGGTTTTGAATTTTTTCTACTAACATCAGTTTCTCACATACAGTCATAGCATAGAAAGAGAACTGGGTTTCACATGGGGTGCGATTTTTCAGGTGAGTGTCATGGAAAGGCAGGGAGAGGAAGGCAGTTCAGGTTTTCAGCAAGGATGAGGATAAAGTGCCAGATCATGGGCACTACCGGGGCAAAAAGATAAATGAAAACATGACATTAGGGAAAGGAAAACCTATGGGTAGATTTAATCAATTGAATGTCTCCACAAAATCAAAGAACAGTTCCAAGGGGACTGGCAGGAGTGAGGTTGAGGGTCAAAATATGGGGATTGGAGAGTAGGATGATGCCTTCCATCCAGAGACTTTGAAGGAGGTGAGGGTGTTAGTAATGACGATGAATAATGTCCCTGGTGTGTCCATGGGAATAGGCATGGCTGGCTGCGTTGGAGAGGAAGAGATTCTTGGAGTAGAGAAATTCAAGAAATTGTGATACAGGGGTTTTGGGTGGCTCATCACCAAACAAGACTGACAAGATTGATTGTAGGAATAAAGGAGGTAATAAACACAATAAACCAGATGACAAAGTCATTGAAGCAGGATGAGAGAGCAAAGAGGCTTTGGAAGATGACAACTATTCAGAGAGATCTGGGCTGGGAACAGTGGTGCACAACTGTAATCCCAGCAATTTGGGAGGCAGAGGCAGGAGGATCACAAGTTCGAGGCCAGAGGCAGCCTGCATAATTTAGCAATACCCTGTCTCAAACTAAAAAATAAAAGGACCAGGGGTGCAGCTCAGTGGGAGTGCATGCAGAAAAAGTATGCATGAGGCCCTGGGTTTAGCCTTCCAGTACTGAAAAAAAGAAAAAAAGTAGAGATCTTAGATGGTGAAGTCTGAAGACGTGAACTCAATGACCTTGGACTTCTCCAAGTTGAAAGAACAGATGGTTTGGAAGGATCAATTTGTTGTTGTTGTTGTTAGGTGCTGTCGAGTCGGTATCCGACTCATAGTGACCCTCATAGGGTTTTCAATGGCTGACTGTTTCGGGATTGCCTTGGGAGTGGATTGCCAGGTCCTTCTCCAGGAAGGATCAATAGGAACCAGAAAGATACTACTTCACTTACAGTTTCAGAGGCCACTGAGGGCTTGAAGGAAAAGATGTCTTCCCTTTGAGAGGAACCTGCCTAGGAAAGGTATTTCCTTGGGGGACAGCCACATTTCTACTGGAGGACAAAGGGGACACAAATGTTCAGAGAAAAGTGTGTGTGGGGGGGGTGTTGGTGATGGCAAAACAGAAACTCCAGAGTGCTGTGGAGGAGTTTGAGGTGTGAGAGAAGCTCAGGAGATGTGGTCTGATGTGGGAGGTGGGAGGCACCATTGAGACAAGACACACAAGATAATGACCTATGAGGTTCAGACTTGACTGCTGACTGAAGTCACTGGAATGTGGGGTGTGTTGGGAGAAGTCCTGAGAAACCAGAGGAAGGTGAATAACAGTGTCATCTAGAATATTTACAGAGGCCATGTGGGGCCATTGATGAGTCTGAGCCTCAGGGAGCAGACCAGGGCTTCTCAGGGGAACAGCTTACCACCAGCTTAGGGTGCTGGCTGAGCAGGGCTGACTGGGGAGGAGCCACCTCATAGGGAGCTCAGGTTGCTGTGGAGACCTCCAGACCCTGGTATTTCCCTTCATCGAGGTATTGTCACAGCCTTGACTCCAGTGAGGTCACCGGTGGCTCCCCCAGTGGGAGGCGAAGACAGAGGGGCCACAGTCAATCTCAGAAAATCCTGTGGCAATGGGGAAATGAGACACTGTGGGGTGGTGGGGCCATTAGTCTCTCCTTCTAGAGGGGAAAGAGGATTGTAATTCTTTTCTTGTCATCTGGAATTCTAGCCTCATCTTCAACCAGAAAGTATCCTTTGCTCCATTTATCCCTGTATCCTGAATTTTGTCCCTTTGAACCCCAGAAAAGTCCTCTTCTTCTCTGGCCATTATTTCAACAAATCATTCAAGCTAGGTAGGACTGAACTGCCTGCATTAACATTTCAAACAAACTCCATGATACCTGAGACTTCAGATAACTAGTTCTCCCTTAACAACCTTTGTTCCCATTCTCCTCAAAACAGAGTAGACAAAATGTAAGAAGACAAAGACCCTTTAACACATAGCTGAGAGATGATAAACTGTTGTATTAGACAAAAATACAGATTGATAGATGAATAGATTGTTGTTGTTGTTGTTGTTGTTAGGTGCTATGGAGTCAGGTCTGATTCATAGCAACCCTCATAGGGTTTTCAATGCCTGAGATGAATAGATAGATAATAGATTTTTAAAAGTAGGAAAAGGAAGGGATGGGAATGAAAAAAGAGAGGAGAAGTAGGTAAAACTGGGGTAACCCTTTGATTATTGCTAAAAGGTATATAAAAATTCATATCTTTTTTTATAAGAATAAAATTTACTTTGTTGTTGTTGTTGTTAGGTGCCATCGAGTCAGTATCCGACTCATAGCGAGCCTTATAGGGTTTTCAATGGCTGGCTGTTTCGGGATTGCCTTGGGAGTGGATTGCCAGGTCCTTCTCCCATTTTTGCAGTGCTGGGAATTGAACTCGGGACCTCAGAGACTGCAGCGCAGCGCTCTACCCACTGAGCTAAATCCCAGCCCAAAAATTTACTTTACATATTAAATTATTCTTTGAATTATCTTATTAATTTATGACAATTGTGAGGAAGTAGACTTTTTTCTATTTTATTTTATTTTGTTTTATTTTATTCTTTTATTGGTAAATGATGGTGGAGTACAGAGTAATACAGTATTGGCTTTTTCCATTATGCAACTATTATATCACTTTTGGTACACTTTTATCAATCTACAAAGTTTATGGAGCCTCATGACCAATATGTAGCAAAACTCAAATGCCTATTTGGGTTGTATCCCCCTATTTTTCCAATGTACTCATGAAGTTGCATTGTTTACAGTGAGATCATCCTCTTCCCCTTCATCTCTCTACCTTGATTCTCCTCCCCATCCCACCTTCCTCAATCTTCACTTCCCTCTGCTAGTTCCCTCCCTCCTTCTTTCTACTCTTTATATTGTCCCTTCTTCACTAAATTTAATTGTGCTTTTTAATATATCAACTTATGTATAGGATTTTTTCTTCCTTTAAGTAAGATTCAGCTCCCTCATATGAGTGAGAACATATGGTATTTCTCTTTTTGAGCTTGTGTTCATTTGCCTAAGATGATGTTCTCCAGTTCCATCCATTTGGCTGCACATGACATTATTTCATTTTTTGTTGCTGAGTAGTATTCCATTATGTATATGTACCATAGGTTTTTTTTTGTTGTTGTTTTAATCCATTCTCCTGTTGACGGGCACCTTGGTTGGTTCCATATCCTTGCTATTGTGAAAAGTGCTACACTGAATATGGAGATGCAGGTGTCTCTGTAGTATGATGACTCATCTCCCTTTGGGTATATTCTCAGTAGTGGTATAGCTGGATTGTATGGCAGTTCTATTTTTAATTTTCTGAGGTATCTCCATATTGATTTCCAGAGTGGCTGAACCAATTTACAGTCCCACCTACAGAGTAAGAGTGTTCCTTTTTCTCTACAACTTTGCCGGCATTTGTTATGATTTGTCTTGTTGATCTTGGCCATTCTTACTGGAGTTAGGTAGAATCTCAGAGTTGTTTTGATTTGCATTTCCCTAATGGTTACGGGTATTGAGCATTTTTTCCTGGGCTTCATAGTCTTATGAACTTCTTCATTTGAGAACTTTCTGTTCAATTCCTTTGCCCACTTATGTATTAGATTATTTGTTGTCTTGGGATTTGCTTTCTTGAGTTCTTTGTAAATAGAAATTCATTTCTATAATCTTATGAAAGGGATAATCTTACTTAAAACCTAATCAGCAAAATTGAAGCAACTTTTATAATTTCCCAACTTTTACACCCAAAACATTAGTGCAGCTCCCAGACAATGCAGATTTTAAGTAGGAAAGGCCTAAAAATTTAAGTAGGAAAGGCCTAAATTAGAAAGTCATAATAGAGCAGTCTGAACCTTTGAATCAGATACAATCTTGACACTGGTAAAATCACTTTGGAGGTAAAATCAGAACTCTTGTCCAAATGTCTGCTTTAAATAGAAGCTGAACCTTGACCTTGCCAGGAAAACAGGGTTCATCAGTTGGGAATAATCTCACTATAATGCAGAGGAACTGGCATTGTCTCTAAAAGAAAAAGGATCCTGGATTGTGGCAGCTCAAGAAGGGAGTCAGGAGCAGGGTGTTGAGAACACCTAAGGAGTCTTTTCTTAAAATTCTCATTATGAGTTTATCCCTCAGTGACCCATAGGACTTCCCCTACTTTCCCTTTAAATGATCACCATGATTTTATTCTTGGTTCATTGCAGAGAATCAGCTGAGAAAGTAAACACAGCCTTAACCACAATCTCAAACTCTGATGTCCTCTGAATTCCCCAGGGAGGAAAATCTCCACAGCAAGCTCCCAGGACCCTGCTCTCTCAGGCAATGGTTAGAAATGCCTCATCTCATTTCATCCTCATGTGCAGTCTCTAAGGCCATGTTGTTTTTACTCTCATTTTACAAATGAAGAAACTAAAGCTCAAGAAGGTTACGTACCTTCGCCACGTCACTCCGCTGTCACACGGGAGGGCTGGTCTTTTGTACAGGGCATCCGATGCCAGATCCCACGTGATCCTGGCTCCGTGAATACCAGCCTGTCTGCGTATAATCATAGAAGGGTTCTGCAGTTCAGAAGACAGGGGGTTATTTTAAAAGTTGGTTTGTTCTTGGCAAACTAACTCAGTGGTTTTCAAATTAAACAATACAAGTCCAAGTGGTTTTCCTATTAAGCAATACATAAACATGATACACACACAAGACTATTCTACCCCTTTTTAAGATGGCAGGGCAGATTTCCAAGCAAAATAGGAATTTCAAAAAATTCAACAGCATTTCAAAGAATGTTAAATTACACAAAAAGTGAGAAATATTCATCCAAGGGCACAGAATTGTTTATATAACTACCACAACGTTTAAAACAATGTTCACGTAAAATGATATTTGTTCCATTTAAAAACAAAAAACTCTCCTGACCTTTTCACGCTCATTGTTTCTTAATTAGTCAATCCAAAGTAAGCATCATAAGCACTGTTATACAATAGTACCATTCTTCATTCCAAAATATTTCTGTGGTATGACAGACTTGAGCTATATTTACTTAAGGAAGTTAGGTTTAGAACCACTTTAGAGCACATACAGACTTGTAATCCAGCCAGCATTCCCATGAACTCCCCGTCCCCTCCATCTTCCCCTCAAATCTGCTTCTATCATCCTTCCTGTTCTTTCTATTCCCACCACGATCACCATCTAAACATACCCTACGTACTGACCCTCCTATTTGACTTCATCTACTTTAATGTGTCCTGTATCTCTCCCCTCTACTATGAATAAGCATTCTCTATGCATTCTTGACACATCTCTCACACTGACTGCCTTGAATTCCAAAGCTGTATTTAATAACCTCTCCTTATTTCCACCCACGTGTCTGTCAGCTTGTCGTGCTGTGGGGGTTTATATGTTGCTGTGATTCTGAAAGCTATGCCACTGGTATTTCAGATTCCAGCAGGGCCACCTACGGTAGACAGGTTTCAGCTGAACTTCCAGACTAAGACAGACCAGGGAGAAGGACCCAGCATCCCACTCCTGAAACAATTAGCCATTGAAAACCCTATGAATAGCAGACAAGCACTGTCAAATATAATGCCAGGCAATGAGCCCCCAAAGCTGGAAGGCATTCAAGGAATGACTGGGGAATAGTTGTCTCCTCAAAGTAGAATCAACCTTAAAGATGGGAATGGAGTAAAGCCCCTGGGACCTCCTTTTGCTGATGTGGCATGACTCAAAATGAGAAGAAACATAGTGACTACAACATTGGACTCATAAAAAGATTGTGCTGCAACACTGGATATATAAAAAGTGTGTGCAGGGCACATTGTTCAGTAGTGTTTCATTCTGTTGTACTTAGGGTTGCTATGAGTAGGGTACAACTTGATGGCACCTAACAACTCTTTATTTCAGGTGAATTCACCTGATTTCCCCCACTATCTTCCATCCCTCTTCATGGTTGTCCATATGCCTAAAGGATCGTCCCCAATTTCTTTAGAACCAGGCTCTCTGTCTTCCTCCACACCGGTCCTGCACCAGCATCCCTGGATCCTCCTCTGCACTCAGTCCCTTTCCAACCCCTTTGGGAAGATCCATATACACTCATGACCCTGTCAGGATACTGGCCTTCCTCCTGTTCAATCCAGGCAAGTCCATTTTCATCCATCTCAACCTCCTCTCAGTATAGATTTCTTCATCATCCATACTGCCCCATTTCTAAGATCCCAAACTGAAATCCATTTTAAGACCATACCCTGTCATCTTTCCAACTTCCTCATTCTTTTTACCACCAACGCCCCAGTTATCCCATAATCTATCTCAGTTCATCTTGAAATCCCTCTCTATCAAGCCTAGTCCAAATATCAGACAATTTGCCACCTCCCCTTTATCCTTCACCCCTTGGTCTTCCCACTTTGTTGATCAGTCTCTCTCTCCCCTTGCTTGCCAAACTATCTCTGCCCATCATCTCCCTTTCTTCACCTGCTTATTCCCTAACTTTATTAACTCTAGATTCTACAACACTACTGTGCTGATGCTACTTTCTCCCAACTTTGTTGGAATCCATCTAACTAACTCACACCAAATTGATATATTTTATGTCCTTGACATTGATACTAAGTAAAAGATTCTTTCTTCCTATTCTAGCTCCCTCTCTTTGTGTTAGTCAGCTTTCAATTACTATAACAAAATACCTGAGACAATTAACTTAAAAATAGGAAAAGTTTATTTTTGCTGACAGTTTTGTTGGATCCAATTGCCAATGGTGAAGCATCACGGTGGGAAAATATAAAGAGAAGGCCCATTCACTTCATGGACAGGGTTTAAAAAGGAAGAAAAAGGAAAAAATGACCCACAACTCCTTTTGAAGGCACACTCCCAATGATCTAAAACCTCCCTGAGCCCCACCTCTTAAAGTGTTCACTACCTTCCTATACAGCCAAGCTGAAAACTAAATCTTTCACACATGGGCTTTCAGGGACATTCCAGCTCAAAACTCCAGCACTCCTCTTTTGAGGCAGGATGCCATCCTTATTCCCATCATCCCTCCACCTGTACCTTATATGCATTCTTCTGACCCTTTCCCCTCTTCCCTAACTCTCCAATACTTAATGTTTTTCTAGCATTGTATCTTCATCTTCTTTTCACTCTATATTTCTCCCCATCTAGATCTAATCTATTCCTCATTTCCTTCCATAGTAAGATTTGGGGTTTGAAGACAGATTTAACCTCAGTTTTGCCACTTACTAGAACAGGATCTGGCCCATAGTAAGTCCTCAATAGGTCAAGAGATAAATGAAGTGTGAGGACACGTGCATATCATCACCCTCTCAGGGGATGTTCCAGAGTGACGTTGTGTGGTTAGATGTCACAATTATAGAAAGAAATTTACCCAGGGACAAGAAAATAACAGGTATATAATAAATGTTTACCTGATCTCCCTACTTCCCAGCAAATAACTCCCAAACCTAAATCTATAAGCTATACTCACACCAGAAACCCAGACCCAAATGTACTATCTCCCATGATAACCAGCTGGCTCCTAAATATCAGTAATTTGAAAGTCCGTCATCATCTGTCTCAAACCAGTTTTTCTCCTTCTTCCCTGTGTCTGTAATTATGATGCCACTCTTCAAGTATTTAAGCTCCATGCTACATAAATCACTTTTAATTATTTTTTACCCTCTTGCCATATCCCAAAGACTAAATGCCCTTTAAAGCCCTTTGGACTCCTGCTGTCAGACCCCTTGTCTAGACTGGCACTGGCTCTCATTCAGAGCCCCACAGCACTTTTGGTGGTCTGTTCACTGCCGTCTCCTCCCATGTCAATTCTGCAAAGTTCTCCTTCCTAAAAACATCCCTGACTGTGTCCCATAGCTGTTCAAAAGCCTGTAGTAGACCCTTCTTGCTCACTGAGCAGATCAGGCTCCCTTGCCTGGCAATCACAGCCCTCCACAATAAGACCAAAGTTGCTACTATGTCTTTTCTAACACACTCTGTGTCTCTCACCTTTATGCTTTTGCTTCTGCACTTCCGGTTGCCTGCAGCATCATTCCCAACTGGAGCTACTGAAATCTGGTGAACCTCCAAGGTCTGGCTGAAGTCTTGGCAATTCTTCTCCAATCCTCTAAGTTGAATTTGATTTCTTTTTTTTTTTCAGTAGTTCCTCAACATTTTTATTTCTTATGGGTTTTGTTTTATTCTATTGTCATGAAAGGCATATCTGCCTTCTCTACTATGTAACAAGCTCTATGAAGACAAGCATCATGTCTTATTAATTTTTATATTTCCATAGGACTCAGTAAAATCCTTTGCACCTAGAATTCTTTGTGCATATCTATTAAATTTACATGTGTACATCTTTAGGAAATCACATACTGGAATTCAGTGTTTTTAAAATTGTTCATTATGACCATTTGTCTATATAGACAAAATGCCACTTTGGGGGCTTCTTAACGTCATGTCTCAGGAATTGACAGAGAAGCCTTAGAAGATAGGTGTTCATCACAGTCATGAAATATTTTGCCCACTCCCTTTGTCTTCTCTCTCAAATCACAGTGATGGTAGATCTTATGGATGAAATGATTGATCAATTTAGAAAGAAATAATTGTTATAATCTTCTTTCTTGGTTAAAAAGACAGGAAAATATTGCCTCCTTTGACTGGTGTACAAGATGAAAAACATGTCAACTTAGAAAAAGCAATGGCAGACATAATTTTTTAAGAACTTAGGATATTTTTTTTGAAACAACCTTGGACTTCCAGTCTCTGTGGCTATCAAGTCCCAGAAGCTACGTGGTGCAGCAGAAGGGGCTTGAATTTATTCCAGCTAAGCCACTGATCAACCCTGAGAACCAGTCAAAGTCATTTCTTCCTTTTGGCCTCAGTGTCCCTCTTTTAAGGTAAGAAGTTTAAAATATACTCACACAAAGGAATATTATTCAGCAGTAAAGAAGAATGAAATTATGTCATTTGCAACAAAATAGATGGAACTAGAGAATATCATTTTAAGCAAAATAATCCAGGCTCAAAAAGAAAAATATATGACATGTCCTTGCTCTTCCGCAAGGCTAAATTTACCTTAAAGGGAAAAAACGTATACATATATACATATATGCATACATAGATAAAGAAGAACAATATAGAGTGGCAAAGAGGGAGAGAAAAAAGATAAAATACAGAATGCAACTATATGAAAATACAAAAAGGAAAAAAATGTCAAAGAGTATAAGACATGGTTGCAAACACTGTCATTTCAAGTTAATTAAAATTCTTACTTTTTTCTGTTTATTTTGTCCTGTAAAATGTTTAAGGAGATGGATGCATTGAGAATACTGATTTGATAGTTGGATAATGAATATATCAATTGACATATTGCTCTGTAACCCACTAACATGTGGAAATAAAATACTAAAAAATTAAATACAATAAAATACTGGATGATTGTTGAGGTTCCTTCTCTCCCTGGCCTTCTCTGGCTCTCAGATGTGTCTCTGCATCCACAGCCCTCTGAAGCAATACAGCAAAGAGGTGAAGAATGTGAGTACCACAGTCATACTGCTGGAGTATAAATCCTACCTTGGTCCCTTCAGCTGTGTGACATCAGGGAAGAGGCATTCCTTTTCTGCTCTGTTCCTTCATCTGTAGAAAGGTTATGATATTAATAATAGTAATAGTAATGGCTCCATAGAGTTATCATAGCAATTAAAAGAAATGTGTAAATTAAAAGGCACAATGCCTGGTACATAGCAAGCACATGATGGACTTAATGATTAATAACTTAAATGAAATCTATTTTCAAAACCAGTAAATGTATCCTGAGAACCTACATCAACTACCTTCTGCAGGTATGTGTCCAAGTATGACCTAAGGCATCCAGGAAATGGCCTCAGACTGCCAAAGGCAGAGACTACAAACGGGCAACTCACAAGCTATATGTTTAACCAGTGCATTTTCTTGGTGTAAACAGTGCTACTGTTATTTAATTGAATTAGTTGCCAACATTTAAGAGCCAGTTTCTTTCTTCTGGCTTCTTCAAAAAAAAAAAAAAAAAAAAAGACCATCTGGCCACAGTGCACCTGCATCCCTAACCCGCACCTGTGACTAGCCCACCCCTTATGTTCTCATCCCTCCCTATTGCCCCGAGCCAGCCGGCTCCACTCACTTACACTGCAGCCATTTCAGTTTTTTGGTTTTGGTTCTGGTCTGTGATGCTGGGGATCAAACTGAAGGCCTTGTGATCTACACCCTCGACGCAGCTTTTCAGTTTTGATCCCTGTCCTGGGTGGTGAGGACAACCACTTTTCAGTAAAGAAAGCCCTTGTTTTCCTACCACATCCCGGGAGTCCATGAAGGAACTAATACACAGAGAGAAGTAGGGGGCTGGAGGAGCCCTATGTCATCATTCCATCCCTAGCTCCAGTGCGGGCTGGGGCCCTCACACCCTTCGACTTCTGGGTTTAATGAGTCATTGCATTCTTCTTTCAACCAACGTAGCTTTCTGTGGGGTTTTGTCCCTTGCAACCAAGACACATAATCAATTCCACGACTAGAGTGACCGACTTACCTTTGTTCATGGCATAAAGTCCTCAACCCATAAACCTCTCAGTTCCACACAGACTAGGATTGTCGTTCATCATGTTCTCAGCAGAGATGTGGCTCAAAGCCATTAGCTATCATCAAAGTCCATGCTTTCTACCTGTCCATACCTCTCATTTTCATTTCCAAAACCCATTACTATATTATCAAAGTATAGACCAGATCTTGGTTTCAAATACCATTCCCCTATAAAATTATGGTCTGCCGTTGAAAACCCTATGAAAAGCAGAGAAACACGAACAATAGTGTTTCACCTGTTGTATGTAGGGTCGCTATGAGTCAGATACCAACTCAACAGCACCTAACAATAACAACAACAATAAAATTATGATGCTGGAGACAAATATTGAATACATCATGGACTTCCAAAAGAACCAACAGGTCCATCCTAGAAGAAGGGCAACCAGAGTGCTCCTTGGGAAGCATGTATGGGTAGATCTTGTCTGATGTACTTTGAACATGTTGTCAGGAGGGACCAATCCCTGGAGAAGGACATCATGTTTGGGAAAATGGTGGGTCAATGAAAAAAAGGAACACCCTCAACTAGGTGGATTGACACAGTGGCTTCAATAATGGACTTAAACATAGAAGAGATCATGTGCATGGCACAGAGTTGAGGAATGTTTCATTTTGTTGTATATAGGGTTGTTATGAGTCAGACCCAGCTCAATGGCACCTCACAACAACAACGCAAAATGAACCAGAGACCCTTGCAGAAATGTGTGAATCTAAGGCTGGAGCAGAAAATACACAAGACACACATCTGCAGCATCTTGTAATACTAGAGAGTAAGTAACTTCTTAAAAACAAAATGCTAAGGGCATATCAAAGTCACACAGGAGCCAGCTGAAAGAGCTCTCAATGGCCAAAACTGCAATACTTTGAGCAATAAAATGACATAGTATTGAGATATAACCAAAACTATAAAGTAAATACCCACAAGTCTATGCTGATATAAATTAACGGTTGAATAAAATGGGAGAAAAGTTAAATCTCTCTTACAGAAAAATTCCAAGTAACTTATGTAGCTACTGTCCTGACATGTCATGATAGAATATAATCTTAATATGATTGAATGAGAATGTCACTACACAGCTCTGTGGTCTACCTCTCCAAAACTCTTACCTGCATGTAAACATGAGAAAAATGTGGAAGAAACTCAAACTGAGGGACATTCTGGAAAAAAAACCTGGTCAGTGATTCTCAAAACTGTCATAGTCATCAAAGACAGTCTGGAAAACTGTCATAGACCAGAGAGGCTATGGAGACATAAGGTCTTCCTTAGCCCATTTATTCTGCTTCAATGCCTGAATATTTTGCAAGGAAAACAAATCTATTGCCTCACAATTCTGGAGGCTGGGAAGTCCAGTACTGAGGTGCCAGCATCTGGTGAGGGCCTTCTTGCTGTGTCATGACACAGCAGAAGGCATCACAGGATAAAAGAGCAAAGAGAGGGCAGAAGAGGACAAAGTAGGGTGAACCCATCCTGAGATAGATCACAGAAACAGCCCATCATGTGAGTCTGGCTCTCATGTCCTGGGAACTTCTTAAAGGTCTCTTTTCCCAATACCATCACAATGGCAAGTAAATTTCAACATGATAGCCAGGTGTAGGGCTGCATGCCCAGAATCCCAGCACTCATGAGACTAAGACAGAAAGACTGTCAGTTTGAGTTCACACTGGGCTACACAGTGAGACTTTGTCTCAAAAATTAATTTTGGAAGGGACAAACATTCAAGTCCTAGTGCACGACTACTAAATATGATATGATGTTCTGTATAGGATCCTAGAGCAAACAGGAGGGGTTGACTGAACTATTTTTTGCAACTTTTCCAGAAATCTAAAACTCTTCTAAAATAAAAATCTATTAAAAAAAAACAATAAAAATGTTTGGACTTAAATCATAATCGGGATACACAGGTATGGAAAAATATTCCCATAAGAAGACATGCAAGTAGAAAGGAGGCCATTGGCCGGGGGGAAATGTGGGAGGAGGGGCACAAGAGGGTAAGTGGAAAGTTATATGTGCAATATATAATGAAACGCATACATGGAAATGTCACAATGAAATACATGTCAGAATGAAACATATTAAGTTGTACATTAAAAATTTCCAAAAAAATAATAATAGACCAATTCACATCGTAAAGAAAAGTCCCCCTGTGAAGAATGATGTGGATTCCAAGATTTTTTTTTAAATTATGAGAAGTTTACTTTAATAAAAGATATATGTACTTTATACATTTCCTATATAATGTAACAAACATTCTAGTATCAACTGTCTGGACATCTTAGTATAATTACAAATTAGTTGTACCATAAGATTCAATTGACCTATTTAGAATTTGGTTCTTCCAATTGTTCATTAAACTTACAAACTAAATTAATGCTTGTTCTTACATGTCTTGGCAGAACAAATTAATAGTATCTGAACAAATTAATAACCTTGGCTCCTAACTCCTGTGATTTTGGCAGATTATACTTACAGTTTCTACAGCCTATACATAGGGGAATCTTTGGATAAGGATACAAACATCCTATCTATATACATGTCAAGTTATCCATATGAGTATCCATCCATCCAATGAGTATTACAAGAATGCCCCAGAGGAAGAGCAGACCCCATTATACCTTCTTGTCAAAGCAATGAGAAGCTGGCCACATGCCCTATGGAAGACACTCAGATAGAAACATGAAATACAGATGGATTGGTAAAGAAGTGACTCATTCACTCCACAACACTTTTCTTAACACCTGCACTAAGAACATAGAAATGACAGACACAGAAGGGCTTCCATTCCTCCTCCAGGGGCAAATAGTAACACATTGTTAAGCGGGAAGTACAGAGATGTTAAGCAGATGAAACTGAGATGTTCTTGAAATACACAACTGGGCATTCAACTTGCACATCAGAAGTGGCAAGTGGTAGAAGTATATATACATTTCATGAACAAACACTGATCAATGCCTCACATTCATTGCCTCTTCAGGGACTAGCAGAGAATGCAGAAATGATTAGGCCACCATGTGCCCTCAGGTACATGTTCTGGTGCCTTTGTTGTTGTTAGATGCCATTCAGTCAGGTATAACTTATAACAACCCTATGTACAACAGAATGAAACATTCCCCAACACTGGGCATTGCACATGATCTTTGTTATGTTTAAGCCTATTGTAGCCACCTTATCAATCCATCTAGTTGAGGATCTTCCTTTTCTTGTTGACCTGCCACTCTCCCAAACACAATGTCCTCCTCTAGGAATTGGTCCCTCCTGACAACATGTCCAAAATACATAAGACACGGTCTAGCCATCCTTCCTTCCAAGGAGCACTCTGGTTTTACTTCCATGACAAATCTGTTGGTTCTTTTGGCAGTCTATTGTATATTCAATATTTGTCTCCAGCACCATGATTCAAAAGCATCAATTCTTCTCCTGTCTCCTTTATTCAACGTCTAGCTTTCACAACCATATGATGCAACTGAAAAACCAAGGCATGAGTCAGGTGCACCTTGGACTTCAGTGTGACATCTTTAGTTTTCAACACTTTAAAGAAGACTTTTGTAACAACTTTTCCCAATGCAATGCATCTTTTGATTTCTTGACTGCTGTTTCTGTGGGTGCTGATTGTAGAGCCAAGTACAGCAAAATCTTTTCTTCATTTATCATGAACTTGCATTCTGACCCAGTTGCAAGGATTTTTGTTTTCTTGATGTTGTGGTGCAATCCATACCGAAGGCTGTGTTCTTTGATCTTCATCGGTAAGTGTTTCAAATACTCTTCACTTTCAGCAAGCAAAGTTGTGTCATCTGCATAACACAGGTTGTTAATGAGTTTTCCTCCAATCCTGATGCCATGTTCTTCTTCATAAAGTCCACCTTCTCAGATTTTTGTTCAGCATAGAGATTGAAGCAGTACAGTGATAGGATACAACCCTGGCACACATCTTTCCTGACTTTAAACCAGGCAGTGTTTCCTTGTTCTGTTGGAGCAGCTGCCTCCTGGTCCATGTACAGAGTCCTCATGAGTACAGTTAAGTGCTCTGGTATTCCCATTCGTTGAAATATTACCCATAATTTGTTGTGATCCACATAGTCAAATGGCTTTGTATGGTCAATAAAACATAGACAGACATCTTTCTGGTGTTCTCTGCTTTTGGTTAATATCCATCTGATATCCACAATGATGTCCCTGGTTCCACTCCAGTCTTCTGAAACTGGCTTGATTTTCCAGCAGTTTTCTGTTAATATCCTGCTGCAGTCACTTTTGAATGATTTTTAGCAAAATTTTACTTGCATGAGGTATTACTCATTTCTTTCCATAAGTTCTTTCCCTTTTTTGGGACCCCCTTTCTTGGGAATAGGCACAAATGTGGATCCACTTTATTGGGAACAGGCACAAATATGGATCTCTTCCAGTCAGTTGGCCAGGTAGCCGTTTTCCAAATCTCTTGCATAAACAAGTGAGCACTTGCAGTGCTGCATCTGTTTGTTGAAACATCTCAACTGATATTCCATTAATTCCTGGGTCCTTGTGTTTTTACAATTCCTTCAAGGCAGCTTCCACTTCTTCCTTCACTACCATTGGTTCCTGATCATATGCAACTTCTTGAAATGGTCAATCATCCATCAGTTCTTTTTGGTATAATAACTCCGTATTCCTCACATCTTCTTTTGATGTTTCCTGCATTGTTTAATATTTTCCTTGTAGAATCCTTCACTATTGCCACTTGAGGCTTGAATTTTTCTTCAATTCCTTAAGCTTGAAAAAACAGAGTGTATGCTTCCCTTTTGGTTTTCTATCTCCAGCTCTTTGCACATGTCATTATAATATTTGATTTTGTCTTGTTGAGCTGCCCTTTGAAATCTTCTGTTTATTTAACTTCATTCTGTCTTCCTTTTACTTTAGCTGCTTGACATTCGAGAGGTACATTTAGAGTCTCTTTTGACATATAATTTGTTTTTTTCTTTCTTTCCTGTCTTTTTAACAATCTTTTGCATTCCTCATGATTGATGTCTTTTGATGTCATGCCACAGCTTGTCTGGTCTCCAGTCACTAGTGTCTAATATATCAAATCTGTTCTTGAGGTGGTCTCTGAACTCAGGTGGGATATAGTCAAGGTATACCTTGGCGCTCATCCTATTGTTCTCATTTTCTTCAGTTTCAGTCTGAATCTATATATGGACAGTTGATGGTCTAATCCACAATCAGCATGTGGTCTTATTCTGACTTTTGATATTGAGATTTTCCTTTATCATTTTCCACAAATATAGTCAATTTTGTTCCCATATGTTCCATCTGGTGAATTCTATGTGTATATTGTTGTTGTTAGGTGCCATCGAGTTGGTATCTGATTCATAGCAACCCTACATACCACAGATGAAACACTATTGTCAGTGCTTCTCTGCTATTCATAGGGTTTTTGATGGCTGATTATTTTGGGGGAGTGGGTTGCCAGGTCCTTCTCCCAAGCTTACAGGACATGGTGTTCCCAGGCAGTCTGCTAGCCAAGTACTAATCAGGTCTAACCCCGCTTAGTTTCCGAGATCTAACAGGATCAGACACCACAGTGCTATACCTGCAGGCTCCATGTGTATAGTCACCATTTATGTTGGTGGAAAAGTGTATTTGCAATGAAAAGGTCATTGATCTAACAACATTCTATCATGCAATCTGCAGCATCATTTTGGCCACCAAGGCCATATTTTCCAACTACTGAGCCTTCTTCTTTGTTTCCAACTTTTGCATTCCAGTCACCAATAATTATCAGTGCATCCTGATTGCCTGTTTGATAAATTTCAGACTGCAGAAGCTGGTAAAAATCTTGTCTTTCTTCATTTGTGGCCTTAGTGGTGGATGTGTGAATTTGAATAATAGTTATATTAACTGGCCTTCCCTGTAGACATATAGGTATTATTCTATCACTGACAGCATTGCATTTCAGGACAGATCTTGACATATCTTTTTGGATGATGAATGCAAACTCATTTTTCTTTAGGTTGTCATTGCCAGCATAGTAGACAGTATGATTATCTGACTCAAAATGGCCCATCCCAGCCCCTTTTAGCTCACTAATGCTGAGAATGTTGATGTTTATGTACTCCACTTCCCTTCTGATGATTTTTAATTTTCCTAGATTCATTGCTGGTATGGGCCTAGATTCATTCCTAGATTCACTATTGCTGGTATCTGTAATACACATGGCATAGCTTTCAGCATCATAGGGAACACAAAAACCCCCACAGTACAACAAACTGACAGACAAATGATGGATCTGGTGCCTAGGATAAAGAAACTGCACAAGTAGTTATAGCACATAGCAGAAGTTAATATGTGTCCCATGAAAACTACAAAGTGCCTCCAAAACTTTAAAAGGAAGACATTACATCTAATTACAGATAGTGAACTAGATAGCATTGTAAGATAGGCTTAAATTATAGTATAAACTACATAGGTTTCGATGGGGATATTACTGGCAAAATGACAGCCTCAGCAAAATCACGCAAGCTTTTCTGTTCACCTGGGGTATATGTGAACAAGTCTTGGGAAAAGCGGTTTTTACAAGGAACCAAGAGAGATGCTAAGTCTAGGGGAAGAGTGGCAGGAGGAGGAGCATGATATTTATATGCTCTTAACACATCCCCCATCAGATTGCTCAGAAAATAGTAACTGCACCATGGAGAAACCAGATAACACTTTATTTTTATTTTAACTACTTAGGGGTTAAACTCAGGGCCTTATACACTAGGCAAGTGCTCTTTCAATGACCTACACCCCCAACTCCCTTTTTTATTCTTTATTTTGAAACAAAGTCTTGCTAAATTATGCAGGCTATTTCTGGCCTTCAACTGGCAATTCTCCTCCTCAGATGCCCAAATTGCTGGGATTACAGGTTTTCACCATGGTGCCTGGCTTCCTGGCAACACTTTAACCAAATGACAGCAATAACACAATGAGGAGTAGGTGGACATCATGTGACTTCCCACGCAATACCCTGAGAAGGATACAACATTCATTTTGTAGTTTTATAGCCAGACACGTATTATTTGAAAGCAGTCATAAGAAAATGCCACACAAAACTAACCTGAGAAATATAAAGTAACTAGTTCACATTCTTCAAATATGTCTACATTGTAAAAGACAAAGAAAGGTGTGTATAGTCACATAAATGGTGACTATACACAAGGAACCTGCAGGTATAGCACTGTGGTGTCCGATCCTGTTAGATCTCGGAAACTAAGCGGGGTCGGACCTGATTAGTACTTGGCTAGGAGACCGCCTGGGAACACCAGGTCCTGTAAGCTTGGGAGAAGGACCTGGCAACCCACTCCCCAAGAAAATTAAAGAAACATTTGTCTTAGGTAACTGTAGTTACCTAAAATAATACCCCCATTTTTAGGAAGGACACACTGAAAGATTATTGGCTAAATTTGTATGGTATACATCATGCACTTTCAAATGATTCATTAAAAAGTATAATAACAGAGCTGAGTAGGGTAGCATGTGTCTGTGATCCCGGTACTCAGGAGGCTGGGGCTGCAGGATCATGAATTCAAGGCCTGGGCTACATAGAGAGTTTGAGGCCAGCCTGCATTTCACAGCAAGGCTCTATTTCAATACATATGTGGAAAGAGAAAGCAAATGATAAAACAAATGTAGCAAAATGGTAACAATCAGTGAATACAAATAAAGGGCATATGGAATCTTGAGGGGGAGACAGATCCTGCAACTTTTCCATAGTTTGAAATTATTTCAAAACAAAAGCTTTTTGTTGCTTTGTTTAGAATAAAGACCCCAGAAAGAAGCAAAATAAAAGTTATTTTCATGCATAAAAGTTTCATAATCAAGTTCTATTGAAGTATAAATATCTTTACATATCTATAAATTATTACTTATATAGTACTTGAAACTTCAGAACCTTTTATTTAATATTGTCTTATATAAACATGTCTGTATATCAATTTGGTCACATTGTATGAGTCAGCTCTTCCTTACTATAACAAAATACCTAAGATATGCAATAAATAGGAAATATACACTTTGTCTCAGTTTTGGAAGTTTCAGTCCATGCCTGGGCAGATCCACTGTTTTGGGGACTGTGGCAAGGTAGTACGTCATAGCTGGGATCATGTAATAGAAAAGGCCCATTCACCTCATGGCTAGGTACAAAAAGATAAAGAAACCAGTGTCCCACAATCCCTTTTGAAGACACACCCTTTTTAGGACATGACGTAACCCCTCACACACAAGGCATCATCTCTTAAGGTTCTACCACCTCCCAATCGGACTACAGGCTGAGGAACAAGCCTTTAACAGGCCTTTCTGGGGCATTCTAGATCCATACTATAGCAAATATCATCCATGCTTAGTAACAATATATTGTTATGTGCCATCTAGTTGGGTCAGAGTCATAGCGACTCTATGTACAAGCGAACAAAACACTACCCAAACTATGCCATGCACACAATCTTTTTTATGTTTGAGTCTATTGTTGCAGACACTGTTTCTTCTCATTTTGAGTCATGCCACATCAGCAAATGGAGGTCTCAGGAGGTTTACTCCATTCCCATCATTAAGGTTGCCCTACTTAGAGGAGGCAACTCTTCCCCGGTTATTTCTTGAGTGCCTTCCAGCTTGGGAGGAGGTCCATTTTCCTGCACTATATTTGACAGTGCTTCTCTGCTATGCATAGTGTTTTTAATGGCTGATTTTTTGGGAGTGGGCTGCCAAGTCCTTCTCCCTAGTCTGTCTTATACTGGAAGCCCAGCTGAAACCTGTCCACCTTGGGTAGCCCTGTTAGTGTCTGAAATACCAGGGGCATAGCTTTCAGTATCACAGCAACACGTAAGCCCCCACAGCACAACAAGCTGACAGACATGTGGGAGAGTAACTATATAGTTTCTCAATTATTTCATCATTCTGCTACTGAGCAGTTATGTGATTTCCAGTTTTTACAATTATTGAATCACTGCTATCAATATATCTGTAAAAACTACTTTATTTATTTGGGGAATATTTCCTAGGAGTTTTAGAATAATTTTATAGAAAAAATGAATAATTTTGTAGAACAAGATTAAAAGGGACTTTATTCTGGTTTAGATGTCAAAATTATATGGATTGAGATTACTCATGCCAGAGGACTGTTCCCAGGCTTGTAAATATAGTCAGTCTCAGAAATTCCTCACTGGCTCATTAGTACCATTGCTGGACCACAGCTGTCAGAGACACACACACACACACACACACACACACACACACACACACACCCCTAGAACCCACTAAGCCCAAGGGCCAAACCAAACAGGGAAAGAGAAGGATGCTCAAGTGGCCACGCTGACAGACTTGCTGGAAGACCGTTGCCCACTCAGGTGGAAAGCTTATTCAGTTAAAACAAGGCACTGCAGGTTGAAACTGCCACATTCAAAGGCTCTGGTTTTAATAAATATGTCTTATTCTTACAGACCCCCCCACATCTATCAGTTTGCCACCCTGTTGCGGCTTGCATGACTTTATGAGGAAGAATGCAGCATCAGGACTGGAGAAAAACTCATTAACAACCTGCGTTATGCAGATAACACAACTCTGCTTGCTGAAGAGGATTTAAAACATTTACTGATGAAGATCAAAGAACACAGCCTTCAGTATGGATTACGACTAAACATCAACAAAACAAAAATCCTTACAACTGGGTCAGTATGCAACTTCACAATACAGAGAGAAAAGATTGAGGCTGTCCATGATTTTGCTTGGTTCTACAATCAACACCCATGGAAGCAGCAGTCAAGAAATCAAAAGACTCATTGATTTGGGAAAAGCTGTGGCAAAAGACCTACTTAGAGTATTGAAAAGTAAAGATGTCACATTGAAGACGAAGGTGCACCTGACTCACACCATGGTAGTTTTAGTCGCATCATATGGTTGTGAAAGCTGGACACTGAACAAGGGAAACAGGAGAAAATTTGATACTTTTCAATTATGGTGCTGGAGACAATTATTGAATATACCATTAACTGCCAAAAGTATCAATAGATCTGTCCTAGAAGGACAACTAGAATGTTCCTTGTAAGCAAGAATGGCCAGACTGCTTCATACATATTTTGGACATGTAGTCAGGAGAGATCAATCCCTAGAGAAAGACATCATGTTTGGGAGAGTGACAGGTCAACGCAAAAGAGGAAAACCCTGTACCAGATGGACTGACACAGTGTCTGCAACAATAGGCTTAAATATAAATAAGATCATGTACCTGGCACAGAATGTTTCCTTCCACTATATGTAAGGTCACTATGAGTTGGACTCGACTTGATGGCACCTAACAACAATAAAAATTCTTACTGAACTTCCAAGATTTTAATATAGAAACTGCTTAGTTAAAAAGAAATGTACTTTGACTATAAATGTGTCTGGTGAGGTTGAGCATCAAATGAATAAAGAATAATTTGTATGTAATGGTAATTATGTCAGGCTAAAGACCAACTTGAGTTAATGTTTATAAATGTGGAACAGCAATTGCAGTTTTAGCAATTAGGAATTTGTTTGTAAAGAATAAGAAGAGCATAGGACTTTGTGAAAATTTTATTTCTGTATGTTTCTGTCTGGGAACTATAGAATGTGTGAATACATATAAAATGTAACCACTTAGATCCTTACTAATGCACACTAGTGAACAAAGGCAAAGTTTAAAATAAAAGGTTTAAAATAAAAGGTTTAAAATAAAATGCCTAGCACTTCAGAACATGATGGAAATGAGCTGTATCTTGGCTTCAGAGTCAGTTACATGGGAATATACCTTTCTCAAAATTCTCAGATTGTTTGCTTAAGAGTGTATATTTTATTCCATCTATGGTATATCATGCCTGCAGCCATACCACCCTGGCTTCCAATCCCATCAGATCTCGGAAGCTAAGCAGGGTCGGACCTGGTTGGTACTTGGATGGGAGACCGCCTGGGAACACCAGGTGCTGAAGGCTTGGGAGAAGGACCCAGCCACCCACTCCCAAAAAAAAACAATCAGCCATTGAAAATCCTATGAACAGCAGAGAGGCATGACAATAGTGTTTTGCTGGTCGTATGTAGGGTCACTATGAGTTGGACACTGACTCAACAGCACCTAACAACAACAACAACAGCAGCAGCAGCAGCAGCAGCAGCAGCAGCAGCAGCAGCAGCAGCAGCAAAGGTATATCTCAAAAAGTGCAGTAGAAATGTGCAAAATTGAGCATTACTAGACCTGCTCTATTGTTAACTGGTTCTCTGAGCTCAAGAAAGTCAGGTAGCTTCAGTTTCCTCATCTAAAAAATAAGGGGAGTAAGTTCAATGATCTCTAAGTTCTCTACGAGAGCTTTAAGGACCTAACTGACAAGTTTTAAAGTAGCAATGAATTTAAGGAAAGTATTAACCTAACTTAGGACTTTACCCATTTTAACTGAAAAAGTTTCAGTTACACTAAACAATATATGAATATATTATCATTATAAAAGGAAATTCAGATTGTATAAATAAGGCCCAAGTTCTCCCTGGCTCCCTTCCCATAATCCTAGATGGGCCCTGTCTTACCAGGCTGCAGTGAATTTGAGGTCTTCTATGTTGTTGGGGAGCCAACATGGCTCTATGGCAATGCATGAAGACTGTGGAATAATGGTGGCTGGGTCCTAAGCCCAGCAATGCCATTGGATAGCCTTGTCAAAGTCATCCAAACTTCCCATGATTCAGTTTCTCTAACTAAAAACTGCACCAAAAATGTCAACATCTGGGCATAATAGCACATGTTTGTAATCCCAGCACTCAGGGAGGCTGAGGCAGGAGTACTGTGAGTTCAAGGCCAGCCTTGGCTACATAGCAAACTCAAGGGCAGCGTGAACTACATAAGAAGACTTATCTAAAAAAAAAAAAATCCTGTTATGAAAAATGGCAACCTCTCTTGAGGTTGTTCTAAGAACTGGATACACATAAAACATTAGACCCTGCCACCCAGGAAGTATCAGTTATCACTGATAAATGTCTTACTGTTTCCTAATAAATTGTCTACTCATGTATTCCAATTCAGTTGAAGAATAAGTAATTCAAACATTCATTCTAACTCTGAGAAGCCACTCAAAGCACATCTAATGCAAATGCACTCAAGAAAATAGATCTCTTCTCTTGGAGTATTTCATTGTAGATCCTGAGCCAAAAGGATTCATGGATATCATCTGATACATCATATAGAGAAGGGAAACAAGGTTCATTCAAGTGCTGTTATTAACATTTCATGTTTTATTTAATATGAGAACTACTTAATGGGTGGGAGGAGGGTGAAAAATAAAATTCAAGAGAGTCACATCCAGCCTGTCCTGTCACTGAAAACCACAAGTCCTAATACCAAGGAACCAAAAGACTACTAAGAGCCTAACACATCTAAACACACTGCTTGATGAATGTCTGAGATTTGCTTCTATGGAAGAAAGTCCAATGGGCTTGCTCGACTACTCATTTAACATTTACTCTCTAAAAGATTTTCATTTCTTAATACAGAATCCTTTAAGGAAAGGAGAAAAGCCTGCCTAGTTAGATACGGATTTATTATTTTAGTGGCAGCAAAAGATATGGGGAGTTTCTGCTGAGAGAGAATAAAGTACCACATTTTCTTCCACTGAGCCCAGTCAATTTCTCACCTTTACACAGAGTGATAAGAGCCTATACTGTATGTTCTTGATTCTGTCTACAGGAAAGAGCGACAACTGACAGCTGCTTAGTCCATAAACCAACAGCCTTAAATAGTGAAAATTCAAGAACCCTGACTCTGGGTTGCAGGGTTGCAGCTCTGCTGAGGGAGAGACGCTCCCCCTGCTGTGGTGGACACCGCACCAGCAGTTGATCAAATTGTTCTTATGACAACTCACCCTGCAGAGTGCAGCCAGGCAGTGCCCTGCTGGAGATGAGAGACAAAGGGCAGGGAGCACAAGCCAGTCTTGCCCTTTAGCCAGATCCAACCGTGTTTCTCTGGCCTTCTTGGCTGAATGCCCTATCAACACATTTCCAAGATCAGAGGTTGACCTCCGGTAACAGTGTGAACTATGGCCATTGTGGTGTGATTCAAAGATCCCTTTGCCCCAGATTTCACCTCACTCTCCTTTAAAATTACTAGACTTCTCGAATTTGAGACTTACTTATTCATCTTTATAAGCATTGTCTTAGAATGCAAATATCCTTGGGAAAGTTAGCTAATGTCATAGACATCAACCCATCACGGTCACTCTGGCATGAATCCATTTCATCCATTCCTTTCTTTCTATTAGCTGGCTAAGGTCAACAAACCTAGAGGATGAGTGTTGGTGAGTTATCCTTTATTGTTGTTATTTCATTTAATCTTTTGACTCAGGAGAACTTAAAGGGGAGGAAAGGGTGACTTGGGAGCATGAGGCCCTGACAGGGAAGAACGGGGAGAAGAACAGACAGGGTGGGCTGATGGAGACCAGCAAAAGGCTCTGGTTCACTCAGGGTGACAGAGGAACCCAGCAAGCATGTGCAAAGCCAAAATAAGCCCCATTATTTCCCAACTTTGGGACCAGCCTACTTCAGGGAAGGCCACTCTAGCTCAGGGCAATGATCTGGAGTTTCATAAACTCTGCTTAGCTTTCAAATTAACAATTCAGTGATTGATGAGTGGGCAACTTTGCAGTGTATGAACTAATTAAAAACAACCCAGGAACCACATGGAAAAAGCATAAGGAAAAATTAAACACACATACACATGCCATAACATACAAATTATAACCGATGTGAGGAATGAGACTCCCAAATTGCAAACGACCCAGAGAAAATAACCCCACCTGTATTTCTTTCCCTTTTCACTGAGGCAGAGTGAAGGCTGTTGCTGTCCCCTGCATGATGGCTATGAGTAGAGAAGTTTGTCCTCCCCAGTGGTCCATCATCCTGTCCTGCATTTCATATGGCCACAGCTGAACTTGGGGTGGAGAAAGGAAGAGACCTGCAAAATTGTTGGTACCCTGAGGATGGGATGGCTGGCCATCTCTCCTCAAGGGTGGGCTGAACAAATTATGTGCTAGCAGCTAAGTACTGGCTTCAAAAAAATTAGTTTCCCAAATCTACCTGGGTTGTAAAAATTACACAGAATGCCGGCTTCAGCCAAGCCCTTAGATTTCTGAGTCAATAGGCATGGAAATGGCCCAGGAAATTATTTTTTTCACTTCTGATGATTTTTGAAATCAAGCAAATTTTGTAAACCAACAAAATCCAAACTTTCAGGAAGAAAACTAGGGGAAAAAAAGAGGCCAGAGGGAGTTGTTTCTCACCTACATTTGGGAATATGCATTGCTGCTCCATGTGAGGAATAAAACAAATCATTACTTCAGCCTCAATCCATTGTGTGTCTTGAGCTTTCCATGATGTCAACAGGACACAGGAATGCAAGATAAGGGGAATTCAGCGCTTGTGCACGAAGGCCTATTAATATCCACAAGCTCAGTAGCCTTTACAAATATACTACCGAGAAATCTCATGTCAGGCAGCTTAGTGTGACGTTCCTTGATGTAAGGTAGTAAAGTCACAGCACCACCACCACTGAAAACAAAAACAATAAAGGAATCTTGATACTTCAATGGTGCAGCCAGAGTTCTGATAATGAATTAAAACTGGACTGGTGAGCACAGCAAGGTAAAACATAATGCTGAGCTGGGCACTGAGGTGCAGGCCTATAATCCCAGCTACTCAGGAGGCTGAAACAAGAGGATCGCAAGTTCGAGGCCAGAGGCAGCCTGTGCAATTTAGTAAGACTTTGTGTAAAAATAAAAAACAGAAAGGGGCCTGGGGGTTCCACTCAGTGGTGGAGCACTTATCTAGCATGTGTGAAGCCCTGCGTTCAAGCTCAGTATATAAAAAAAAAAGAAGAAAGAAGGGGGGGAGTAAGGAAGGAAGGAAGGAAGTAAAGAATGAAGGGGGGGATGAGCTAACTTGAAGTACAAGACTCAAATTGAATTCAAATATTCACAAGAATTCCTTTCCCACAAACCTATATCCAGAACCCCATCCAGCAGCTTCACAATACATAACATAGTCCTGGAAGGGAACACAGGAAACAGAGTAATTATGCACAGCAAGAGAATTGCAAGTCAAGTTTTACTATATTTACTTCCTTTATTCTTATTTGAATATGGTTGTGATAACCAAGAAATTAGCAGTTGTTAATGCATTACTTGCCATTCATTCATGACTATTTTGTCAAAAACAAATGAAAATGCTTCCTAATGACAACTGAGTCAGTTTACTAATGCCTCTATTCACGCAGATACCATATTTCATCAACATATTCCTTTGTCATAAACTTTTCTTATTCATAGACACAATATAAGAGACATAAAGAGTCATGGCCCAATTTCAGGGGAAAAAAATACAGAATATGAAAACAGAATCAAAACAGCACCAGGCATTTTGGAAAAATTAAAACATGCCACAGAAGTCCCGGAAGTAAAGGGAGGGGAGAGGTTAAAGTTGAGGGCCTTAGGAAACAAGACAGGAAGGGCAGCCCAGCTGCCCCGGAATTACTTCCTCCAGGAGCCTTCCATCTGCAGAGGGGCCAATCGTTAGTCCTAGTCACCTTCTTCCCGGGACAGCAGGGCTCTCTGACAGAAAGGTACGCTTGGAATGTCCCATCTGAGCCTTGTGGTCCTCTCCTGTTTTGATAAAGGGAGAAGAGCAAGTGTCTAACATAAGCCTGGGAGAATTATCACAGAGGCCATGGGCTCCCGCATGGGAAATGGAAATGGCTGATAGGGGACGGAGAGCCGGCGTCCAGCATGAGATGGGGGAGAATTGTGGCTAAGGGAGGAAAGAGGCAGAGACAGAAAAGACGGGCCTGTGAGGACGTGCAGCCTTACTGCCCTGTACACTGTGCGTAGGCAGACAGCCAGGCAGGCAGGCAGGCAGACAGACACGCTACTGCCTGCAGGGGCTCCAGGACCTGTTCTCAGGCACGTTGGGCTGAGCTCAGGCACTCTCGCTCTGCACAGTGTAGGAGTATTCTCTCCTTTGTTTGGCCACAGCTGACAAAAGGATCTTTGCTACCAGAGGATTTCTTCTTTTTTCTCTTTTTTTCTTTAACTTTTTTTTTTTTTTTAATCTTGAGTCAGAGTCTCCCAAAATTTCGCAAGCAGAACTGCCTCTGGCCTCATATCTGCAATCCTGCCCCCGCCTCCGAAATTGCTGGGATAACAGCAATCCTAGCAACCCACTCCAAAGGATTTCTTAATGGAGACATAACTGCAAAAGAAAGGCGGGTGGGTAAGGCATGGTGTGCACATCTGTAATCCCCGCCCCCTCCCCCCACCCCCCGACTCAGCAGGAGGAGGCAAGAGGATTGCGAGATGAGACCACAGGCAGCCTGCACAAATTTAGGGAGACTTGTCTCAAGATAAAAAAAAAAAAAAATTAAAAAGCAACTGGGGTGCAGCTCAGTGGTAGAGCGCTTACAAAGTATGCCCGACATCCTGGGTTCAGTCCCCTAGTACAAAAAAAAAAAAAAAAAAGAAAGAAAGAAAGGAAAGGCAGGTGCTCCAGGCCACGCCAACAGGAAAAATCTGAACTTTCACATTGTTCCCAAAGCTTAAAAATAGGAGGTCTGGAATTTGGACTGAAGTTCAAGATGACATTTTCTTCCCACTGAACTACCCAGAGGATGAAAGGGCCGTTGGATGACAACTTTTCCGATTAATATTTTGACTCGAACTTAGACTAAAGCCAGAAATTGCTCCTTTTATATTTTGACTTGAGGTTTGATAGTCTCCTTTTCACAGTGGATGATGACTGCCTTTATGCTCGTATCTAATGAAGAGAGAGAAAAGAATGAAGAAGCTTGTAATTCTAGAATTTCATCCTCAGAGTCGGTCAGGATTCACACTCTCATGCAGAATTCAGCCTTCCATTGTAAGTGAGCGAGTCAGGACATCAAGGGGACACATTCGTTCCATGACTTTGGGACACCTCAGCCCAAACAGCCTCTCCCCTGGTTGCATTTCCTTATTCCTGCTTTAGTACTGTCAGCAGCAATTTGGGAAATAGGTGCATTTTCAAAGAATATGAGAGACTGAAATGGCTCGGTGAGTGGCTAATTTTTGAGGAGATCAGCAGAATCTACACATGTCCGTGACCTTGATGATGTAGCATGCTTTCATGTTGTTACGCATTGCAAAATAACAGCTCTCATGCACTGAGTGCCCACGTTGGGCTGGCTATCGGTATAAGTAGGTTAAGGGCTTCTTCTGACCCAGTTCCTATAGCCACCTATGAGCTTGACATTAACACTCCATGTGGCACCAAAAGAAACTAAGGCCTAGAGAGAGCAGATTAAGGCCCAAGGCCGTACGGCCAGTAAGTGGCAGAGCTAGGCTTTGCAGACCCCTGACACCACAGCCTGTTCAGCTACCTCCCTTCCTTCTCTGTACCACATGCTCTGGGGTCATCTCCTGCAGGAAGATTTCTTGGCCAGCATCTCCACCCTACCTCTTCTGTTCAGGATTGCACCCCATTCTTTGTGTTCTCATAGCTCTCTGTGGTCCCCCAGCAGGAACTGCATATCCCTTGGAAACAAGGTCCATGGATTATTCATCTTTCTCACTCCAGCACCCACCAGAGAAGTAGGCAAGAACTTACAAGTTGTGGAAATAAGAGACATCTTGATGCTTTTGAATCATGTTGCTGGAGACAAATATGGAATATACCATCAACTGCCAAAACAACCAACAGATCTGTCCTAGAAGAAGTGGAACCAGAGTGCTCCTTGGAAGCAAGGATGGTTAGGCTGTATCTGATGTATTTCGGACATGTTGTCAGGAGAGACCAATCCCTGAGGAAGGACATCATGTTTGAGAGAGTGGTGGGCCAATGAAAAAAAGGAAGACCCTCAACTAGATGGATTGACACAGTGGCTGCAACAATGGCCTTAAACATAAAAAAGATCATGTGCCTGGCATAGTGTTAGAGTGTTTCATTCTGTTGTATATAGCATTGCTGAGTCAGACCCAACTCAATGGCACCTAACAACAAACAAGGAAAGATGCCAGATCTAAAAATTTTTCTCATGTCAAAATTAATACATTTATTCTTTCATTTTATATAATTGGCATTACTGTAATTATCCTTTTTACAACATAATCTGATAGGTGCTATAGATGAATCATTTCTATTGTCAACACTTTCTGCCCAACAGCTCTCTGTTGAATTAGACAAAGAAAGGACATTTTAAGCAGTTAGAGTGCAATTTAAAGTATCTTTCTACATTTTTCAAACAAGCTGAGAAATCCCTTTCAGTCAGTATTTGTGCTGAATGAAATTGGAATCCAATGTATCAATAAGTCCTTTTCTGATTCTAAATTACTTTATTAGTAAACTAAAAAGGTCTTAATGAGCCAATGATGTATTACTCTGTACCCCACCATCATTTACTAATAAAGGGAGAAAAAAGAAAAAAGACCTTAATGATACCTGACAATGCATAACAATTCATATTCCTCTGTAAAAGTCTGATTCCCCTCCCCCAAGCATATCAGGGAAAGAAAGAGAGAGAGAGAGACTGTGTGTGTGTGTGTGTGTGTGTGTGTGTGTGTGTGTGTGTGTGTGTGTGTGCAGGTGTGCAGTCTGGCCCCAAAATTGTTTACAATTCTCATTTGATTATTCTTACCCGTAGGAAAACAGCAAAAAAACCGGTGGTGAGGACTTTAAATAAAACTTTCATTGTAATGGAAATTGCAAAGGAAATGGCAAAAGTTACACAAAACTACTGCCATGCTTCTGAATTAAGTGAAATAAAGCAAGGAAACATCCAAGATAAGGCTGATACACACCCTTTACACTGGTGACCTCTTATCTTGGATTTTTAAAATACACAGGTATTTTAACTGTTCTTAAAGCCAGTGTTAAGGGCTAGGATTTAGCTCAGTTGGTAGAGCGCTGCGCTGCAGTCTCTGAGGTCCTGAGTTCAATTCCTAGCACCACAAAAGGAAAAGGACCTGGCAATCCACTCCCAAGGCAATCCCGAAACAGTCTGCCATTAAAAACCCTATGAGGGTTGCTATGAGTCGGATACCGACTCGATGGCACCTAACAACAACAACAATAAAGCCAGTGTTGGTCCAAGAGAGGTTCTTGCAATAGACCTCGTCTCCATTTCCTCCTGCAAATATCCACAGCAGGGCTGAACCAAGATATTTCTGCACTGCAATGCTTTGCTAGTCACTAGGTCTCTGCCTGTGTCTCTCATTCTCTCTCCTAAGCATGCACATACACATACCATCCATCGCAGGGTGGTTTGGAGTGACGATGAATAAAGAGAAGACTAACCAGCTTCCTATACTCTTTACTTGCAGGTCCTGATGTAAATACCTGGGCAGCCAGCAACAACCAGCTCTCCCCTCTCATTCCTCCCCAGCACTTAGCAATTTCCAGATATGGGAAGCAAAGCCCTTCCAAAAGACTGTCGGGTTGGTGGTGTGATTCAGTGGCAACTTTTGATCCCCAGCACCACAAAAGGGAAAAGGGTTGGGGTATCAGTGGCACTGCACTTGCTGAGCATGCACAGGCCCTGGGTCTATCTCCAGCAATGGGGAAAAAAAAAACTGCTTTAAGGGCAGCCGCAATGCCCATCCTACAGCCTGCACAGTCCAGAACCCATCAAAGTCATAATAACAGGTCCCAGAAATGCTAAACTACTAAAATCCTTCTGGGGCTGGGATTTAGCTCAGTTGGTAGAGCGCTGTGCTGCAGTCTCTGAGGTCTCAAGTTCAATTCCCAGCACCGCAAAAATGGGAGAAGGACCTGGCAATCCACTCCCAAGGCAATCCCAAAACAGTCAGCCACTGAAAACCCTATGAGGGTCGCTATGAGTTGGATACTGACTCGATGGCTCCTAACAACAACAACAACAAAATTCTTCTGGTGGTGCTATCTGGATGCAGGCTTGTTGCCTTGTAAGCTAGAAGAGGGAGAATACTTAAAGAATCCTAGATTCTAGTTCCCCTTATATTGTGCATTGTTTATCATCCAAATTTGCCAAGTGCCAGAAAGTCACTACTTTGGCAGCAACTCAGCAGCTCAATCCAATTCCAGATGACTGACATCTGGGCCACACAGCACCTGTATAGAAAACAGCTATGGACTCAGTGTCCCAGTGAGGCTGAGTGGGTGGAAAGACAGGCTGGAACAGGGAGCCCAGGAGCAGAGCTGGAAGTGCGAAAAGTCTCCAAGAGGGGTGAATAGTTTAGGGGAGCTCACAGAAGGCAAAAGAAAGAAGATCAAGGACTCTAGGCAGCACATCAAGCCAGGGAAGGGACTGATCGGCCCTAAGTCATAAGGATCACAGCAAAAACAAGTCACCAGTCACAAAGCGAACCACACTTGATCCCTGCAGGAATTGGTGGTCATCTAGAAAAACAAATACACATAAATACACAATGCCGTTTATGGGAGAAAAGCTCTAGTTTAAAAATTATATGATTAGGTAGGTATCTAGACTGCTTGATGCTTTACAAGCTGTGTGACCTTAGGCAAATCATTTAACCTCCCCTAGATCATTTTGACAGCTCTAATGGGAGAGGATCACAATTATACCTATTGCACGATGTTGTGAGTTGCTGAAGAAAGGACACACATGAGAGACAGAGTTTATAAACTACAGTGCTCGGAAGCAATGACAGGCTTCTATTCTCCCTGGTTAACACACCTGAAGGATGGTCTGGACCCACAAGAGGAACATTCCACGGCACACCATGATGTGACTCGTGCCATGGAGGGAAGGAGGAAGCACCTGGGCTAGAAAAGTATCAGATTCTGTGCAGCTTTCACAAGCCCCCTTCTGCCTAAATGGGGGGGGGGGGAATACATTCTTCCAGCCCAACAATGAGGAAGATGTTTGATCATTCTCTTTTGAGACCAAACAGGAGTCCTGAGGCCACAGGCCCACAGATGTGCTTTCTGTGGCCTGAAGTTCAGCATACAGTATACCTCTTTCTAGCCCTCGCCAGTACCCCCAATATTACATGTCTCCTCCATATTTTCTAATACTTAAAAATCAGGTGTTGGTAGGGGCCCTCAAGTTGGGTCTGACTCATAGCGACCCTATGTACAACAGAACAAAACACTCCCGGACACTGTGCCATGCTCAGCGCTATGTCAGTGCTTCTCTGCTATTCGTAGGGTTTTCAGTGGTGGATTGTTTCAGGAGTGGATTGCCAGATCCTTTTCCCTAGCCTGCAGCACCTGGTTTTCCCAGGCAGTCTCCCATTCAAGGAGTCACCAGGCCAACCCTGCTTAGCTTCCGAGATCAGGTGGAATTGGATGCCAGGGTGCTATGGCTGCAGACTCAGATACATTGTTGTTGTTGTTGTTAGGTGCCCTCGAGTCGGTATCCGACTCATAGCTACCCTCTGTACAACAGGGGAAACACTATTGTCAGCGCTTCTCTGCTGTGCATAGGGTTTTCAATGGCAGATTGATTTTTGGGAGGGGGTTGCCAGGTCCTTCTCCCAAGCCTGCAGCACCTGGTGTTCCAAGGCGGTCTCCCATCCAGGTACTAAGCAGGCCCGGCCCTGCTTAGCTTCTGAGATCTGCCGGGATCGGATTCCACAGGGCTATGGCTGCAGGCATTCAGATACATTAGATGATTTTAATTCCTGCATAACTGTGAAGGGCAAGGTCTAAGCATGAAGGACAGGGAGACTTTATGCAAGGAGCTGCCAACCTTTCTTCACCTAGTCTGTTGACTGCAGATCTAAGAACAGAGCCCTGCCGCTTCAAATGTGGAGGTGAGAGGCAAAGACGAAGCAGGCCGTCAAGGCAGGTACACGCTCTCCTGAGATCCACTGCTTCTAGTAGCTTCTCAACCCCAGTACTTAGCCCTAAATCCCCTAAAATTCATTACCATTCAGGAAGACTATCAACAGAGAGATTCAACAAACTGCCTTCAGTGATTGGCTTCATGGCCCACAAGCCTGAGGACAAGGGGCAGACCTGGGTGAGAACTGTAGGTCCCTTCTAACTTTATCTTCTAGGAGGCCACTAATGAAGACCAAGAACAAGTTCTGCGCATATTTTGAAATCCAGTACGTATAGCCATTGTGGATAACAGTATGGGGACTCTTCAAAAAAAAAAAAAAACACCTAAAAATAGAATTATCATATAATCCAGTAATACTACCTCTAGGCATATAGCTAAAAGAATTGAAATCATTATATCAAAGAGATATCTGTACTCCTATGTTCACTGCAGCATTATTTACAATAGCAAAGAATTGAATCACTCTAATTGTCCATCAATGGATAAATGGATATTACATACACACATACACATATATGTATCCATGTGTATATATATATACATATACACATACCACATACATAATAAAATACTATCCAGCCATTAAAAAGAAGGAAATTCTGCCATTTGGGAGAAAAATGGATGAACCTGGAATACATTATGCTAGGTGAAATGAGCCAAGCACAGAAAGACAAATACTGCATGATCTCACTTATGTGTGAAATCTAAAAATATGGAAGCTATAGAATTTGAGAGTAGATTTGGGATTTACTCAGGCTGGGAGTAGGTTGGGGAGATGTTTGTCAAATGGTAAAGTTTCAATTAGACAGGAAGAACAACTTTTTGAAATTTGTTGTTGTTAGGTGCTGTCAAGTCATGTCTGACTCATAGCAACCCTCATAGGGTTTCAATGGCTGATTGCTTGGGGATTGCTTTAGAAGTGGATTACCACACCCTTCTCCCATTTTTGTGGGACTGGGGATTGAGCCTGGGTCCTCAAAGAGTGCAGAGCACCACTCTACCAACTGAGATAAACCTCAGTCCTTTTTAAATTTATTGCACAGTTTATCATTATTTGCTTGCAGCCCTATTACTGTGGCATCAGATCTTGGAAGCTAAGTAGTATCTGGCCTGGTTAGTCCTTGGATGGGAGACCAACTGGGAATACCAGGTGCTGTACACTTGGAGAAGAATCTGGCAGCCCCCTCCTGAAACAATCAGCCACTGAAAATCCTATGAATAGCAGAGAAAAACTGACATAGTGCCAGGCATGGCACAGTGTCAAAAGGAGTGTTTCATCTGTTGTACATAGGGTCACTATGAGTCAGACCCAACTCAAAAGCACCTAAAAAAAACATATTATTATTCATTATTAACCACAGTTAATAATAATATATTTAAAATTGGTTAAACTAATAGATTTGAAAGTTCTCATTACAAACAATGAATAGTGAGGCAATAGATATGTTAGCTTGATATATTAATTTTATAATTATACATGTATCAAAACATTAAATTTTACCCCATAGTTATATACACAATTATTTGTCAATCAAAAATAGAAATTTAAATTTTTTAAAATCTACCAAAATGCAACCCAGAGTCTTTCCTTCACTATCCATCCTCAGTCCACAAATATGTTAGTCCCCTGGGCTACGATAAAGGCAAAACAGCCCCAAATTTAATTTCCACTAAGAGTTTAAGTGTTTCTCATCTCAGTAATGAAATAGGCAGTTCATTCCAGAGACTGTAAAGGATACCAGTCATTAAGGCCATCAAACTGTATCCTTTTATGGGCTGACAGTGAATGAAAAGAGTTTGTTTTGCCAAAAGGGATACAAAGGTAATTTGTGAAGACTTTGACCTCATTAAAACATTCTTGAAATATGACCAAGAAGTGGAAACATCTAAATTAGCAGATACAGGCTTCTTCTCCTACATTGTCAAAAAGTGGCCTCAGAGCAGGGTTCTTATCATTCCTGTTTTATGCGTCTTCTAACAACCTCTTCATGATTATACAGCTGTAATCAAAGGCAGAGTCAAACCCACTCTCCAGCCCACAGCCTCCCCACGACCAATTTGCCCTCACATCCACAGGTCTTCTACCAAGGGCATATCTTCCCTCTAAACCCTCTCTAAAAAGCTTAAGGACTCAGATGTCGAGGACAGCAAAAAAACAAAGCACAAAATAGAAGGAGCATGGTGATTATTCCTTAAGCCGGGAGAAAGAGAGAGAAAATTAACACATGGTGAATCAGAGAGAGCAAGGACATGCAAACACACTTTTACAAGTGACAAATGGCTCCAGGCCAGGCTTTGGTGTAGCTGAATGTAATGATAGCTCCCCTAAAAGTACGGCTCTCCCAGGAGAGTGGGAGAGAGGTCCAAAGTAAAACAGCTTAAGAGAAAAGTTAGCAACGCCCAGTAAGCGCCCTCCAGGGGAAGTCTGGGCCAGCTGCCCCAATCCTCCATGAAGAGAGGTGCCTAAACCATTGATTTCAGGAAAGCCAAAGCCATGAAGGAAAAGACCAAAAGATTTGCTTTATAAAAATTAAATATTTCTATAAGGTAAAAGTTACCTTGTTGTTGTTGTTGTTAGGTGCCATCAAGTCGGTATCCGACTCATAGTGACCCTCTGTACAACAGGGGAAACACTATTGTCAGTGCTTCTCTGCTGTTCATAGGGTTTTCAATGGCAGACTGACTTTTGGGAGGGGGTTGTCAGGTCCTTCTCCCAAGCCTACAGCTTCTGGTGTTCCCAGGCGGTCTCCCATCCAGGTACTAACCAGGCCTGACCCTGCTTAGCTTCCGAGATCTGACAGGGATAGGATGCCACAGGGCTACCGCTGCAGGCAAAAGTTACCTTAGGCAAATCAAAAGGCCAATGAACATAGACAAGGAGAAAATAAAGGGGTAAAATTAGTTATACTTGGGCTGGGATTTAGCTCAATGGATAGAGTGCCATGCTAGACTCTCTGAGGCCCTGGGTTTGATCCCCAGCACTGCAAACCCAGGAAAAGGATGTTGCAGTCCCCTCCTGAAGCAATCCCAAAGCAAACCACCATTGAAAACCCTATGAGTTGCTGTGTGTCAGACCAAACTAGAGGGCACTTAAAAACAACAGCAATATTAGTTACACCACTATAATCATTCCCAAATCCTTCTGCCAAAAACAATCAAGAACAAACAACCCCACAGAAAAGAGGACAGGAGAGGATATGAACAGACTGTTAGTGAAACAGGAAATACAAATACCCCAGAAACATACACAAGAATTCTCAACCTCATCTGTAGTCTGGAAAGATGCAAATCAAACAAAGGGGTTCTGTTTATACTGATCACACTGCTGACAAAAAACAAACTAACTAAAATAAACATATCAGAATCACCCAGGCCCAGTGAGAGTACAGAGCAACAGATACTGTCCCATGTTGCTTGCAAGTGCTATAAGAAAGCTACATATATAAGCTACAATATAAATTGGCCTGTCTAATAAAAACATCTTTTGACTTCAGATCTCACTTGGAAAGATTGCATATTGTGGCATTTTATGTAATGGCAAAAAGAAACAGTACCTCAACATTGATTACTAGGGGAGATCACTGAATAAGTTAAGGCCTTCCATTTGAATATTGTGCAGTTATTAAAAACAAAGGAGGCATTATAAGGGAGAGAGTAGAAAGCAGTGGCAGTACTTTGGACTCTAGAGCCAGATTGCCCAAGTTCAAATTGCTGCTTCCACAATCACTGGGCAAATTAATCACATCTCAATTCCTTGTCTACCAACTGGGGACTATGGACTTCATATGGTAGCTGTAGTGTAAATGAGATAAAGCCCAGGGCCTGTCCTCCCATAGGTACTGGAATGATTCCTGGATACTCTGTTGGAAGTTGGAGGGACAGGCTAATTGAATAGCATAAATCTATTTTGGTAGAACCTGTGTGTATATACATATTTTTTTTTTAAAAAGTATGCTCTGTGTGTATATGCATGTGTGTAATGACAGGAAAAATAGTTTCAACTCTTTTTTAATTTGCATACAGTATAATGAGTTTCAGTATGGGATTTTCACACATTTGTATCCTGTGCTTTGCACTTCTTCTCTCTCTCATTACCCTTCCATCTTGTTCCTGCTCCCCCTTCCACTTTTCCCCCTTTCCCTTCCAGATGAGTCCCCTTATATTTTCTAATCTTAGATATATACATGTATTTTTATATAGTCATATTTATATATATATATGTTGTTGTTGTTGTTGTTGTTGTTGTTGTTGTTGTTGTTGTTGTTAGGTGCCATCAGGTCAGTTCTGACTCACTGCAACCCTATGTACAACAGAATGAAACATTACCCGACATGATGCCATGCCCAATGCTATTGTCAGTTATTCATAGGGTTTTCAGTGGCTGATTGTTTCAGGAGTGGGCTGCCAGGTCCTTCTTCCATTTTTGTGGTGTTGGGGACTGAACCCAGGGCTTCATAGTGCTCAGAGCAAGCACTCTACCAACTGGGCTAAACGCCAGCCGTATATTTTTTTTTTCATTAAGGTAGATCTAGCTTCCTCATATAAGTAAAAATATGTTGTATTTCTCTTTTTGAGTCTGGGTCATTTCACTTAAAATGATAATCTCCAGATCCATCCATTTTCCTGTAAATGATATAATTTCATTCTTCTTTATGGCTGAATAATATTCCATTGTGCGTATATACCACATTTTTAAATCTATTCATCTGTCGATGGACATCTGAGCTGATTCTATATCCTTGAAAAGATTTCACTTTTTCTTTCCACATCTCTATTTTGTTTGGGTTGTTAGAAAGAATATGTATTGCTTTTGTCATCTAGAAGGATAATCCAAGCCAGGCACAGCGAGGCATGCTATAGTCCCAGCTACTTGAGAAGGTGAGGCAGGAGAATTGCCTGAACCCAGGAGTTGAAGGCCAGCCTGGGTAACATAGCAAGAAGTCATCTCAAAATAATAATAATTATTATCATGCTTTTTTTTGGAAGAAGCTTGGTGAGAATGCCAGCATGAGTGTGGGGTGGGCAAGCCTAATGAGAAGCAGGAGGGTGAATCTGAAACCCAGGAAGTCTGGAACACAGGGAGTGAGATGGGAGCAGTAGGCTCTGCAGCTGGGAGAAGATACAAGGATCGTGTGCTCATGGGCGAGGAGTGTGAGCATTACTCAGATGTTTACAGGAAGTATGGAAGGAATGCAAAGCATTGGCTGTGATCCGGCAACCTCTGCCTCCCCACCCATATGAAAACTTCCAGTGGCTCCCCTTGCACTTTATGGGAAGAAAGTCCAAACCTACGTCCACAAGCCCTATGTGCAGCCTTCTCACCCCACACTGCTGTGACCTCAAACCCTTCAGCCCAGCTATGCTGAACTTCCTGTGGTTCTTAGAAAATTCCGTTCTCTCCAGTTCTGACCTCTGCTCAGGTTGCAGCTTCTGCCCACGGTGCTCTTCCTTGCACCATCCCTCTTCATCCCTAGCTAACTCCTCACCTCAGTTAACACACTCACCTCCGGGAGGCTCATCTGAATCCACCAAGGTTTAGTGTCCCAAGACAAGGCCTCTTCCGCTGAGCTATACCTCCATCTCTCAGTTCCCCTTCCAGGTCCTCCCCAACTGCTGGGAATTAGGGAATTATCCTAAAAAGAATGCTTTTGACATTGACTTATAATTGTCAGTTTATTGTCTGCCTCCCCAAATGCCATGGTTTGACTATGAAATGTCCCCCCACAGCCTTGGTACTCAATTAATTAAAGGCTTGGTGCTCAATCAGTGGCACTATTCTGGGATGTGATGGGAATTTTAGGAGGTGAGACCTAGAGAGAGGAAATGGGTCACTGGGCATGTCTTGTTCCTGGCCCCTTCCTGTGGGTCTCTCTGCTTCCTGGCCTCCAGGAGGTGAGCAGCTCTGCTCCACCATGACCTTCTGCCATGATGCTTCACCTCACAACAGGACCAGAAACAATGGAGCCAGTCAACCACAGACCAAAAGCTGTGAAACCACAAGCCAAAACAAATCCTTTCTCCTTTAAATTGTTTCTCTCAGGTACTTGCCACAGTGACAAAAATCTGGCTAAGACACCAACTAGACTGCAAATCTGTGAGGATTAGCACTTGATGTTATTCTTTAACAACTCTTCAATACTTTGCACAGAACACAAAACAGTCAGAGATATATAAATACCTGTTAACTTAAAGTAATGCTTTTAAATACATGAGCCATCTAATTCCCCTTTCTTATGTCCCATCTTTTTTTTAAAAAAAATTAAAAAAAAACAATCTAATTTAATGTGCTATGTGTGTCAGCCCATAGAAAAAATTTCCAGCAGGTCCTATCTGTGCAAGTCTGGGTTCACATGACAGTTATACTACTCAGTGACAGCTGATAAACTGGCATAGGGATTTTTTAGATAATGTTAAGTTCTGCCCTGGAAAAAACAACTTCCATGTGCCGGCAAAAGCATATTTCTGAGTGCTGAGAAACAGAGTCACAATTCACAACTATGGCAAATTACTAAGCTAAAACCTTCTTGAGAAGCTTTATTAAGGTACAGCAGTACTTTGACTCTTTCATTTATTCAGTATATATTTAATAATTCCCACAAATGCCAATTTTTGCTCTAAGCTTTAAGGATAGAACAGGGAATAAGACATATAATCCTTCCACCATGGAATCACATTCTACTGGGGGCTTACAGAGGGACAGAGAAGAAGAATGTAAAAAAACAAAACAAACAAACAAAAAAAAACAACACCAGAATTTGGATAATGCTAAAGGCTACAAAAAAAGTTAAGCAGGAAAAAGAATGGTTAAAGTTGGGGAAGCGGGGGTGAAAGGTCTTAGATGTGGTCAGGATAAGGCCTCTTGGCAAACTGCACGTTTGGGCTGAGACTTGAGTCAGGAGCACAAGTTAGTCATGAGAAAGCCCAGGGGTGGAGAATCCCCGGCCGACAGAAGAGCAAATGCAAAATCTCTGAGTTAGGAATGGACTTGGAATATTCAAGGAAGAGAGAAAATCAACATGGCTGGAGCATAACGAATGAAGAAAGTCATTTGAAAGCAATCAAAGGACAAGTATAGAACAGATCATATAGGCCAGCATAAGGAGTTTAGATTTTATTCTAGTTGCAAGGGAAAGACATGAGTGAAGTATAGGCATGGAAATGATAGAGACTGATTTATATTGTTAAATGGCTAAGGACAGAGCATGAACTCTAAGATGGCAAGAATAGAAACCCAGAGCCCAAGTTGAGCACCGTGGCACATGCCTGTAATCCCAGTGACTCGGGAGGCAGAGGCAGGAGGATCACAAGTTTGAGACCAGAGGCAGTCAGCATAATTTAGTGAGACCCTTTCTCAAAAAAGTAAACAAAAATTGGGCTGGGGGTGCAGCTCAGTGGTCCAGCACTTGCAAAGCATGCAAGCATGAGGCCATGGGTTCAACCCCCAGCACTGCCAGAGAGAGAGAGAGAGAGAGAGAGAGAGAGAGAGAGAGAGAGAGAGAGAGAAACCCAGAGTCCAGGCAAGAAAATATCTCTATGGTTCAAATGAGAGTTGCTAATGGCTTGTGCTAAGATAGTAGCAATAGACATGCTGAGAAGTGGGTAGTCAGAATTGGAATTATATCTTGGAGGTCAATAGAGCTTGATGTTAGATTGAATGTTGGAGGAAAGAAAAAAAAGCTATGATCTTTGGGCTCTTCTCATCATAAACTCCTGAACCTGTGTGCTGCCAAAAATCAGGTTCTATGGGAGAACTTCCATTCAGTGACAAAGCCAAAGTAAAGCCAAAGCCAGGTATGGTGGCACATGCCTGTAATCCCAGTACCTAGGAGGCAGAAGCCAAAGGATCCCAAGTTTGAGGCCATCCTGGGCTCCATAGTGAAACCTTGTTTCAAAAGGCTGTTAGCTTACAATTTTGTTGCTGTTGTTTTTTGTTTTGTTTTGTTTTGTTGCCATGGAAAAAACAACTCCTTTTGTAAACACTCAGGTGCTTATAAAACAGATTTGTATCCCTATGAAAAGTTCCATTTCCTTGAAATATCAGTGGTCTATAGAATGCTTCTATTATAGTAATCACTTCTCTGTTTTGCTTCATAATATTAATTATTCATGTGATGGCCATACTTTACATTGTGATTTTGAGAATGTTAAAACCAAGGATTAACCAGCCAGGAAACTTATAACACAGGAAGAATCAAAGTGGCAAGACTTCCTTCCTTCAAGTCAACCCTTAAGGTATCCGTTTACCTTCTCTGAAACCCTGGCCACAGCGGACCTTGAAGAACTAAGTGCTCAAGATTATAGAACAAATTTCTTTCTCTTAAACTTATTTCTTCTTATGTTTCATATATATTGCCCAGTAAGAGTCCCTTAGAAAATTGTTGTTGTAGCTCAGAAAGAGAAATACCACATGTTCTCCCTTATATGTGGGAGCTGAATCAAAATTATAAGAAGGAAAAAATCCTATGCGGAAGTTGGAACATAATAAAAATAAATAAATAAATAAAGTCGCCCTAGAGGAGAAGGGACAATTTGGGGAACGCAAAAGAAGGAGGGAGAGATCTAGCAAAAGGAGTAAATCCTGGGAGAGGAGAAGGGGGAGAGGAGGAACAAGGAGGAATGAGGAAAGGGGGAGGGGGTGACCTCAGGGTGAACAGCCCAACTTTAATAGCCCTGGAAATAATTATAATAACAGTAATAATACCAAAGAATGGTAATCATACAAATGGGCTAGAAAATTCATGTAATAGTACTGACAATGTAAAAAGATAGTTCACTACAGAAAAAGTTTCCATCTTAAACATAATTGGGACCCAAGGATATACAGAAAAATATTACAATAAAAAGACAAGCAAATGGAAGAGAAGTCTTTGGTAGGGAGAGGGATGGGGGGAGGAAGTGCACAAGAGGGTAAGGGGGAACTTATCTGTGCACTGTAAACAAAATGCATATATGGAAATGTCACAATGAAAAGCATGTCAGAATGAATCACATTAAGATGTACATTAAAATTTTCCAATAAAAAATAAAGAAAATTGTTGTTGTTGTGTGGTGCTATTGAGTTGGGTCCAACTCATAGAGACCCTCATCGGGCTTTCAAGGGCTGATTGTTTCAGAATTGCTTTCTGGAGTGGATTGCCATGTCCTTCTCCCATTTTTGCAGTGCTGGGGATCAAACCCAGGTCCTCAGAGAGTGCAGAGCAGCACTCTACCAACTGAGCTAAACCCCTGCCTCCCTTAGAAAATGCATTTTGAAAATAAACCACTACCTTAGCTAGCTTCTGAATCACTGTGATGAAATACCCAACAGAACAGTTAAGGGAGGAAGGATTTACTTTAGCTCACGGTTTTGGGGGTGCAGCCCATACTGGCGAGGAAGCAGCAGCAGTGCTTAGCAGAGGCTCCTCATGTGACAGTAGCAGGAAACTGAGAGACTGACCAGAACCAAGGGTCTGAGTCAAAACCTCAAACCCCACACCCAGAGACCAGCTGGGTTCCACCTCCCCAAATTTCCACAGCCTCCCAACACAGTGCCACTACCTGGGGACCTAGCATTGAAATGCAAGCCTTAAGGGCCCTTTTATATTGAATTTTGCCATCCCACTTAGTACTATGCCCAAATCTAAAAAGTTCATATAAAATACTATTAGGAATTAAAGCAGCATTGGTATCTTTATGGATAGAATAATTTCGGAAAATTCACAGCATTTATAATGTCAATGTGCACAGCACTGCTAAGGCCTGAGAGTGTTCAGGGTTTAGGAGACCCAGTGAAGTGCCTGCCTGTTTCCTACCAAGCTGTAAACCAACTGAAAAATGTGCGCAAGGGGACACAGCTGAGAACTGTCACTACTGCTAAGCTGACACAAGAGACTATGTAGCAACAAGGGGCCTTCAACACAGAACTGCAGTCAATTCCCGGCACAAGGTCCCCCACAACCCTGCCCTCTGCCCACTCCACACACTCATCCCTGTAAACTTTGCAGTACACACAGGCAGGCCAGAAGTCATGGTTGCAGAGAGCAGCCTGATTCTAAGAGTAAGGCTGGCCCAAGGGGCCCTCGCTTTTCCCCAAGTTTCTCATTGACTCTCTTACTCCATGGGAAAGAGGAAGGGTGACCTAAGAGGCCAAAGGTGTTAATAGGACCCCCTGCAACTATGCCACATTCCCCACCTAATTTTGTTCTTTTAACTTGTTTGTTGTTGTTAGGTGTTGTCAAGGTGGATCTGACTCGTAGCAACCCTAGGTACTAGAGAACAAAACACTTCCCCACACTGTGCCATGCCCACGATCTTTTTATGTTTGGGCCCATTGTTGCAGATACTGTTCCTTCTCATTTGAGTCTTGCCACATCACCAAAAGGGGCTGGGATTTGGCTCGGTTGGTAGAGCGCTGCGCTGCAGTTGCTAAGGTCCTGAGTTCAATTCCCAGCACCGCAAAAATGGGAGAAGGGTTTGGCAATCCACTCCCAAGGCAATCCCGAAACAGTCAGCCATTGAAAACCCTATGAGGGTCGCTATGAGTTGGATACTGACTCGATGGCACCTAACAACAAGAACAACATCACCAAAAAGAGGTTCCAAGGGCTTTTCTCTATTCCCATCATTAAGGTCAATTCTACTTTGAGGGAAAGAAGAACCCACCAGCCCACTCCTGAAATAATTGTTGCTGTTAGGAGCTGTTGAGTTGGTGTCCAATTCATAGTGACCCTACTTATAGGCGAAACAGAATTGTTAGTGCTTTTCTGCTATTCATAGAATTTTCAATGGTGGACTGATTTGTTGGGAGTGGGTTGCCGTGTCCTCCTCCCAAGCCTACAGACCTGGTGTTCCCAGGTGGTCTCCCATCCAAGGACTAACCAGGCCCGACCCTGCTTAGCTTCCAAGATCTGATGGGATCAGACGCCACAGTGGTATGGCTGCAGGCTCCTAAAATAATTAGCCACTGAAAATTCTATGAATAGGAGAGAAACACTGTCAAATATAGTGCACGGAAATGAGCCCTCCAGGCTGTGAGGCATTCAAGAAACAATTGGGGAAGAGTTGTCTCCTCAAAGTAGAGTCAAGCTTAATAAAAGGAATGGAGTAAAGCCCGTGGGACCTTCTTTTGCTATGTGGCAGGACTCAAAATAAGAAGAAACATAGTGGCTTCAACAATGGGCTCAAACATAAAAAGATCATGTGCATACAGTTGGGTGGTGTTTTGTTCTGCTGTACTTAGGGTCACTATGAGTTGGATCTGACTTGAGGGCACCTAACAACAACTACTTTGAGGAGGGAACTCTTCTCCAGTTATTTCTTGAATGCCCTCTAGCTTGGGGGTAGAGTTCATTTCCTAGTATTATATTTGACAATGCTTCTCTGCTATTCATAGGGTTTTCAATGGTTAATTGTTTTGGGAGTGAGCTGCCAGGGCCTTCTCCCTAGTCTGTCTCAGTTTGCAAGCTCAGCTGAAATCTGTCCATCCACGGGTAGCACTGCTGGAATTTAAAATACTGGTGACACAGCTCTCAGCATCACAGCAACACACAGCCCCCACAGCATGACAAACTGACAGACATGTGGGAGTCTTTTATCTGAGTAATCTTCAAAGTGCAGTAAGTCTACCCCGGGATTCCATGATTACTTCCTAAGGAGAACACAGGTACAGATAGTTTTAAGCAAATCCATTCAATTTATTCAGCTGTCACCTACTCTTTTCCAAAATGGAACTGCCAGAAAGAGAACTGAGATTGAGATGTCACATCAAATCTATTTTTCCAACACCTTTTAAACATCATTCTTTTCCCATTTATAGAAGACAGACAGCCTCCCATCCATCCCAGATCTTAATGTGGCACATTTCCTTAGTTTCCAAAAAACGTCTCAGGCATCATACAAAGGAACAATTCTAAATACTGCTATCAATATTTAATGTGATCAAGGCATGATAAACATACATTTCCTGTTTTCCCTTACCTTTTACATATTTCTGTTAAGAAGAAAGCACTGGAACCAGGGTGGTGCCACACTCTTACAATCCCAGTGACTCAGGAGGCAGAGATAGGAGGATCGCAGGTTAGAGGCCAGAGGCAGCCTGTGCAGTTGAGTGAGATCCTGTCTCAATTTAGAAAATAAAAAATGGTCTGGGGGTTCAGCTCAGTGGCAAAGGACTTGCAAATTATGTGTGAGGCCTGCGTTCAGCCCCCCAATACCACAAAGAGGGAAGAGGAAGAAGAAGGAGGAGGAGAAGATGACGATGACAACAAGGAGAAGAAGGAGAAAGAAGACAGCACTGTGCTAGAAATTGAGCACTTTGGTTTGTATTGGGGTGGTCTGAGTTCAGATGTACTGTGGAGGGCAGGAATTATGATCATTTTGTCTAATGCCATTTCCTCTTCCACTTTCTGATGTCAATGAATGTAGCTGAGAGAGCAAAAAGAAATATTGAAAAAGGTAGAACCCTACTTCATCCAGATAACAAACCCACAGGTAGGTATCATGCTCCATGTATCTACCTGAGAATTCCTATTTGCAAGATTTATGAAAAATATTCTGAGAAATACTAGCCAGCTGCAAGGAACACCTGCTCAGTAATGAGAAAGAACTCGACGCAAAATCTCCTTCCCACAGGTCTCAGTGGCTCATGCCATAAGATTTCCAGGAAGACAATGCAAAGACTTCCACATTTCCTTCCTCACAGATCAATATTACATGAAAAGGAAAGGCATATCAGAGGTAACTTAATGGTTCTTATGTTCTTGCACAACTTTTCAGACTTGAAGGAGAAAATACTCTCCTTAATTTTTCCTAAAAGATGATTGAAGCCAGATTGATGGGGCAGATCATCTACAATCTCAGCACTTGGGAATCGAAGCTGGAGGATTGCCAGTTCCAGGCCAGCCCTGGCTACGTAGTGAGACCCTGTCTCAAAAGAAGAAAAGAAAAAGCTATGTTGCCATGTGTCTGGACTTTAGATCTGTTTACCAATATACCATTAATCATTGCATTCCTAAAAAATAAAGTTTTTCTGACCTTAAAAAAGATTATTGAATATATTAAATCTAAATTCATTTTCTTTACTCAAACAAATCTGCTCATTGTTAGTTGCTAACCATCTCTCTATTATTCCTAACATTTATATAATAGAGTTTTCCATTGTAAATAATGCATTTAACAATAATCATTTATTCACTTTTTATAAGTCTTGTATCTACTTGTCCCCCAACACATTTTCCTATTTTGTCTCCTAGCAAAAAAATTACTCTCAACTATGAGTACATAAGCTAACTGGGGAGGGAAGATCTCCATCAAAGTCATTAAAAGAGAGAGACTTCCAATTCTTTGATGGGGGGAAGCGTACAAGAGGGTAAGGGGGAACCCTATATGAATAATGTACAACAAAATGCATATATGGAAATGTCACAATGAAAAGCATGTCAGAATGAATCACATTAAAGTGTACATTAAAAATTTCTATAAAAAAAAAGAGATACATAATCTCAGAGAATCAGAGAGAGAGAGAGAGAGAGAGAGAGAGACTTACAATAAAATTTTAGTTCTCTTCAGTAATTATTTGTAAAAATGTGTAATGTAGGTATGATCCACTATGTACTAATGATTGTAATGATGACTCAATCAAAACGAAATGTTTGGCACATAGAATCTTACAGTCATGGGACATTTTAAAAGTTGTAAACAACTTTTTACATATAAAAGAATGATAGGGTAAACAATTAAATATATTCGGGCATAAAATTTATTAAATTTTCCAGGGAGATACAATGAAAGTACAAAGAGAAAAAGGAATAACGTAAAATTGCTGTGAAAATGGATGATGGTAAGCATTCAGTTACTATGGGATTTAGATTTCATTAAATGCATTTTTAAGTGACATAACCCTTTTAAATTTTAAAATATTCATGTTTGTATTACACCAAAATTACATCTGTTGCAACTAAACTTTCACAGAGAAATTTCATATGTCAAGTTGACAATAAATTCAGGGGGTATACCAGCAAAAAAATATGAAGACCAGGGGGTATATCAGCAAAAAAAAAAAAAAATATATGAAGACCATTGCCTTAATGGGCTGGGATTTAGCTCAGTTGGTAGAGCGCTGCGCTGCAGTCTCTGAGGTCCCAAGTTCAAATCTCAGCACCACAAAAATGGGAGAAGGACCTGGCAATCCACTCCCAAGGCAATCCCGAAACAATCTGTCACTGAAAACCCGATGAGGATCGCTATGAGTTGGACACGACTCGACAGCACCTAACAACAACAACATTGCCTTAATGACTTATCCACTGAGATCAACCTGGGGTGAGAAGTCAGTAGCTAATTAGGATAGTACTCCTCCCACTTCTCCAATACTGACCTCACCTCTTTTAGGACCTTGTGGGGCCATGGGTATAGTGTAATTTTTGTCCCCAGAAGGATCTGGATGGGCCAGAATAATACCTGAATTAAATTAGCCTATGCCTAAATCCGTAATTCAGAATCTATTGTCTCAAATTATGTCCCTCCAGCTTGTCTAATATTATCAGACTTTCTTTTTTTTTTTTGCGGGGATGGGGGTACTGGGTGCTAAACCCAGGGCTGCGTGCTTGCATGCTTTGCAAGTGCTGTACCGCTGAGCTGCACCACCAGTCCATTTTTTTACTTTTTCAGACAGCATTTCACTAAATTATGCAGACTGCCTCTGGTCTCGAATTTTCAATACTCCTGCCTCTGCCTCCCGAGTGGCTGGGATTACAGGCATGTGCCACCATGCCCGGCCTATCAGACTTTCTAAAAGAGGGTCAAATACTTCAATAACTAAGAGCTCAAAAAATGTCCCCAGTTTGATTTTGTCTCTGTCAGTATGAATTTTCAAGGGATAAATTAAGTGTAAAATGATTAAATTGCCTTGCTCTACTAAATTATAGCCTAAACAGTGCCAACTTCATGTGAAAGTCCAAAATTATTAATGTCCAACAGTGAACTCTCTTACCTTTGTGAATTAAAGTTCAAACAGCAGGTTTTGCCACTCTCTAGAAATGAACTTAGCTCCCCAAACCAGAAACTTCCCTTTTCCCCAGGCAGCCTACTCTGGTAAGCTTACCTAAATATCCCTTGGCAGGGGCAGGCCCTATAAAACTGGTGGTAATGAGGTAGAAGAAGAGGAAACACAATTTCCTGGGTAGGCCGCACATCAGCCAAACCTGCACATCAGGAAACTCCCTGGTAATCCTGGAATGGTTTGTTAGACATACCTCCTCCATAAGTCAAGAAATACCCTATATGGAAAAGAAGTGTTTTCCCTTAAAATAGAGAAGAATTATAAGAAAAGCCTCTCTTATTTAAGAAATATTTATTGAATATCATGGTGCAAATTTATGAGCTATGTTCTGGGAGATTCTTATGTCAAGCTGGATGCCACCTAATGAGCAACCACTAATATTTATCACATATTATATGTTTAATGTTTTTGTTAGAGCTGTGCCATATTTCTGATACCAATTTTTATATTGGTCCAGAAAAGTTGATACCAAACAATACCAAATACCTCAGTGACTTGGCGATGTATTTTTTTTCCCGTTTTTGTTTTCAATTGAATATCTTTTTTTTTTTAAATTGGAAATTTTTAATGTACACCTTAATGTGATTCATTCTGACATGCTTTTCATTGTGACATTTCCATATATGCATTTTGTTGTACATTATTCATATAGGTTCCCCTTTACCCTCTTGTACGCTTCCCCCCTGGCCCCATCTCACGCCCCATCTAAGACTTCTCATTCACTAGGAGATGTCTTTCTCATCCATGTGACTGTGTGTTATGCAGTATGTCTTTTCCACTTAGTTCTGACTCTGGGAGCTTGCTTTTTACCAGTACATTGTGTCCTTTCCAGGCCTAAGACTTTCAATGACCTGGAAGTTTTTGCTTTTGAGACTTCTGACCCAGCATGTAAGAAGTCAGGCTACTATACTGGCGAAGGCTCTGGAAGACCATGGGGAAGAAGAAAAGTTCAGTCATAATAGCCAGTGTTGTTGTTAGGTGCTATTGAATCAAATCTGACTCATAGCAACTCTATGTACAACAGAATGAAACACTATCCAACACTCTGCCATGCACACGATCATCTTATGTTTGAGCCCATTGTTGCAGCCACTGTTTCTTCTAGTTTTGAGTTGTGTTACATTAGCAAATGGAAATCTCAGGGGCTTTACTCCATTCCCATCATTAAAGGAGACTCTACTTTGAGGAGACAACTCTTCCCCAGTTGTTTCTTGAATGCCTTCCAGCCTCAGGGGCCCAATTTCCAGCATGATATTTGACAGTGCCTTTCTACTATTCATAGGGTTTTCAATGGCTAATTGTTTTGGGAGTGAGCTGCTGGGTCCTTCTCTCTTTTCTGACTTTGGAAGCTCAGCTGAAACCTGTCCGCCATGGCTGGCCTTGCTGGTATCTGAAATATTGGTGGCATAGCTTTCAGCATCAGCAACACACAAGTCCCCACAGCATGACAAGCTGACAGACAGGAGGGGGAAAACAGCTGGAGAGACTCCCAAATACTCCAGCCCCAAACACCTGGCTGCCACCACATTAGAGAGCCCAAAGCCCAATTAGACAACTTCCCATGAGCCCAAGCAATCCACAAAAACACTGGAGAAAACTGTGATTATTTTGAACAACTAAGACTTAGGAGGGTTTGTGGTGAGGTAATAGATCACTAAAATATTCTGTCACGCTGGCAAAAAGAAAGACAGCATGACAAACATGCCCTAACTCTTCAAACTTTTCTCTGGAAGTGATACAAGTAACTTCCAATCATATTTCATTGCTATGCTACTGCCAAAGGAGTCAGGAAATCCAAGGCTATTTCCCATATGAACAAGAAATGGAAGTAATAAGTAGCTGGTACGAATATCGCCTGCAGCCATAGCACTCAAGCATCTGATCCCGCCTGACCTCAAAAGCCAAGCAGGGTCAGCCTGGTTAGTCCTTGAATGGGAGACCTCCGGGGAACACCAGGTGCTGTAGACTTGGGAGAAGGACCCGGCAACCCACTCCCGGAACAATCCGCCATTGAAAGCCCTATGAATAGCACAGAAGCGCTGACAAAGGTACCAGGCATGACACAGTGTCAGAGAGTGTTTTGTTCTGTTGTACATAGGGTCACTACAAGTCGGACCCAATTCAACAGTACCTAAAAACAAGTATTAATATCTTCTGGAGAGAAGTTAAGGCTGGAGATGTACACCTTCCACAGAGATGGGGGTAAAACAATAAGTAGATGGAGTGGCAAGGAAAAAAAGTTAGCAGTAGGAGAAAACAATGTGGATAACAGATGCTTGCAGGCGACCTCTGGACAATGTAGGGATACAAAGAAGAAAAAGAGGTAGAAAGGAATCTGAAAGAGGGCACTGACAAAGGCTAAAGGGGGAAATTTTCAGATCCAAAGGAGAGTTTCAGTAAGGAACGGTCAAGAATAACAGGCCAGAGTGGGTGGAATAGTCAAGGAATCTGGACATTCAAAGAAAGTGATGAGTGTGGACTGGTGTAGTCACAGGGCTCACGTGGAGATAGAATTAGAGAAGGAAAGGGAAAGTAACACACCTTGGACAGGTGGAAATGAGCAAGAAAGTAACGGGAGTTGTTGTGAAGAGGGAAATGAACATGGTAAAGTGGGACGCAAGAGACTAGGTATGGTAAGGAGAAACAGATCCCTGGAAGAGATGTACCTGAGAGATTAGTTTGCAGAGAAAGGAGAAGACAGGTAAGCCATTTGTGGATTTATGGAGGTTCCTGAATGTAAACAGCTTTCCAAATTCTCTCCTTCAAACTGTAGAGCTCACCAGGTGCTGTGGTATATGCCTGGGATGCATCATCCCAGCAACTCGGGAGGCTGAGGCAGGAAGATCTCAAGGTCAGAGGCAGCCTGTGCAACTCAGTGAGCCCTTGTCTCAAAAGAAAAAAATAACAAAGGGGCTGGAAGTGCAGCTCAGTAGCAGAGTACTTGCCTAGCAATGTATGAGGCCCCGGGTTCCCCAGTACCTCAAGGGAAAAATTGCAGAGCACCCCTCAAAAATTGCAGAGCACCCCTCTTGATGTCTGATCAAAAGAATTTAGAAGACAGGACCTTTAAGCAGGAATCAACTAGGGAAGGACTGACACCAGCTAGAAAAGTTATTGCAGTATTCAAAGCAAAAGTATCCTATTGGGAGAGATTATCATCTCAGGGCAAAAAAAGAAAAAAAGAGGAAGAATTCCCTTTGAGACCAGTTCAAGAAACTTAAAAATAAGGATAAGATACGCAGAGCACTCACAGGTAGGTTGGGAGATCAATTGTGAAGAAGTGAAGACATTTATCTTAACCAGAGTAAGGCAGACAATTTTGACTAACTACCCAACATTCTCCACCCTACTTCTGTGACAACAGAACTGCAGTGCTGCCCAATTTTTCCAAACCAATCAGGGAAAACGACAAACACACACAAAATTCAGCTCCAACGTTAAACTCAATTGTTCTCAGCCGGTGGCTCTCAACCAGTACAACTCTGCTAGAAAGGATGCGTCCACAGAGAGGGTAGAAAGGAAGAGGGCTTTTGCTGTCAGAATGCCTGGGGTGACACCAATATTGGGTAAGAGACCAGAGATGCAAACAGTTCTGCAAAAGAACTCCCAAAAGCCAGGTAACACAAAGCAATCATGGTCCTCCCATGATTTCACTTGTCAGTTACTGTTTTAGGGAGAGCTAGTGACCTACTTCTGGACAATGAGATTATGAGTGGCCTACTATGAAGCCTCTGGGGTCCTTTCTTCCCGCTGGAGGATGTTGTCTCAGCTGCATATGACATTGGGGACTGCTGCAGCCATCTTTTCTCCCACTCTCCTCTCTATCTTCTGTTTCCATCATTGCCATCCCCATTTTCTGTTACCAAGTCCTACAGCAATTTTGACTTCTAACCTTTAACTTAAGGTGACTATTCATTTAGGTGTCTGTGACAATCTGATTTTACTACCGTTCTCCCAGTATAATTATTAGTAGTGCTCACTTTCACTTCCAAAAGTCTTCTGCAGGGTAGGATAGAGCATACCATCACTTACCTACTCCCAGCTGAATCCTGTTTACTCTGCCTCAAAAAAGTACTTCTAATGCATGGATCGGCCAACAATGGCCTGCAGGCTATTCTTGTACCTACTGAGGGCTACAAACTGGCTTTTACATTATTAAATGATTGGAAAAAAATCTAGATAGTGGTAATGTTTCGTGACAACTATAATTAAAATTTCACCATCCATTTTATTAGAACACAGCCCTTATGGCCCACAGCACCTAAAATAGTATCTGACCACTTACAGAAAATATTTGCCAACTCCTGCACTAATGCCACCTCTACTTTTGAGTCTCCTTACTTTATGCACAAATACAGTGGCCTGTTAACTAGCTTCATGTTCTTCTCCCACTCCAAGCCTTCATACATCTGGTTGCTAACTAATCTCTCCAGGAAGGATTTTGATTGTCCCAACAGTATCCTCAGTGATTCCTCCAAAGCCTAACAGCACTGTCCTATACCTTGACAAGAAATACTGTTACCTCGCTATCTAGACTTCTCCACTTAACCCTGCAGAGGTAGGGACTGACTTAAGAGATATAAACTCTTTTCTTAAATATCGTGTGTGTGTGTGTGTGTGTGTGTGTGTGTGTGTGTGTGTGTGTCCTGCGCATAGGTTCAAAGTCATGACTACCTGCACGTTTATATATAATTATGTTAAACTGGGACTAGGGTTTAGCTCAGTTGGTAGAGAACAGCTCTGACCTCTCTGAGGCCCTGGTATTGATCCCCAGCAGATGCCCAGCACTGCAAAAAAAAACGGCATAAGGACTTGGCAACCCACTCCAGAAACAATCCCAAAACAATCAGCCATTGAAAACCGCTGTAAATCAGAGCGACTTTACAGCAGGTAACAACAAATGTTAAGCCATAATGTTTAAGCCATCAGTTTGGTTATAACAAATGTTTCCTGAGAGTGATTATTTGACAGGAAGTTGTATCTAAGAGATACTGCGACCTCTACAGGGTTAAAGCTTTGTTTCCCTAACAAGCACTCCTTAGCTCAAACCATAAGCAGCTACTGCTCGCCCGTGCCTCTCCTCCATCCCATCAATTCCTCAAAACTGCACGAAAACAATCACTCCCTCGATGCACCTTCCTTTCTAAACCAGGGCTCTTAAGAGACACAAACAGATCAGGGCAGGAGCGGGAACGTAGAACTAGTTGCGTGCGCCAGGGGCAGGTGTGCCCACTCGTGGAATTGACGCTGAAATCTTAAGGATTGGAGAGGCCAACGGGTGTCCCTGATACACAGACCAGAAGCTGTAAATAAAGCTGAATGAGCGAGCAGACATCGTAGCCACTTCACCGTCACAGGAATTGCGATTCAAAGGCACAGCGGGACCTTCGGTCCCAATCATCTAAGACAATTTTACAAGAGCAGCGCTGGCCACAGCAGCCCGCGAGTGGCTGCTCGGCGCCAGCACAGGCAGCACAGCGACAGCTGAAACCGAGCCCCCGGGACTCGGGCTCTGCGTGTTCCCTGCGCCAGGAAGGCTCCAGCTGGCAGCCAAAACTTCAGGGCGCTCCCTCGGCTGCACGCCACGCTCCCGGACGCCCGGCACGCAGCCCGGGGAGGAGAGGCCCCTCATCAGTTCGCGCCTGGCTGTTAAAACCATGTCACGCCTTCCCACAAGCCACCAGCCAGCGCCGCACGACCAGGTGCTTCGGCCAGGCCCGCCTCCGCAGCCGCCCGGGCGCAGCAAGAGCAAAGACACGGGAGCTCGCGGACGCGAACCCAGAACTGGGAAGCGAGGCGATTCCGGCGCGCACGCGCAGCACGGACAGACAGGGCGAAGAGCATTCCCGGGCCCCCCACCGCTCCACCTCCAAAAGGGTTGCGAAGGAAAGGCGAGCGCGTGGCGCTCCGGAACCTGCGCACGCGCTGTGGCTTCGCCCCGCCCGTGTGTGTTCGCGCGCGAGCGAGCGCGCGCGCCTGGCGCAGCGTCCCCTCCTTCAAACCCGCCCCTTTCTTTTACTTCACCAAAGGGAGGCAAGGAGCTGGAGCGAGGAAGTGTGGGGCGAGGTGGGCGGGGCGTCGCAGCGAGCGCGGCCCGCCAAAAGAGGGAGAGGGGAGACCGACGGGAGACGACGTTACCCCGTCGGCGTCCAATCAAAAGCCGGCCCGGCCCCGCCCCTCTCCCATCACGTTATTGGCTGGGCAGCCCCGGGTGGGCGGAGCGGCCGTGAGGTTGGGGCGGGCAGGGGGCGGGGGGAGGAGGAAGGAGCTGGCGGGCAGTGATGGCGGCGGGTGATGGGGACGTGAAGCTAGGCACCCTGGGGAGTGGCAGCGAGAGCAGCAGCGACGGCGGCAGCGGGAGCCCGGGCGGCGCGGGAGCGGCAGAGGAGGGGGGCGGCTGGGCGGCGGCGGCGTTGGCGCTCCTGACGGGGGGCGGGGAGATGCTGCTGAACGTGGTGCTGGTGGCGCTGGTGCTGCTGGGGGCCTACCGGCTGTGGGTGCGCTGGGGGCGGCGGGGTCTGGGCGCCGGGGCCGGGGCGGGCGAGGAGAGCCCCGCCGCCGCTCTGCCCCGCATGAAGAAGCGGGACTTCAGCCTGGAGCAGCTGCGCCAGTTCGACGGGGCTCGCAGCCCGCGCATCCTGCTCGCGGTCAATGGGAAAGTCTTCGACGTGACCAAAGGCAGCAAGTTCTACGGCCCGGGTGAGGAGGAGTTGGCGGGTGGGGGAGGCCCCCCTGCGCCCCGAGCCCGGCCCTCGTCGCCTGGACCCTCGCGCCGCGGCCGCCGCACCTGGGACGGCCCGCCCGACACACGCCCCCAGCCGCGGGCGCCGCCAGCCGTGCCCTCCGAAGTCGGGGTTCCCGCGGCGCCCCAGGAACCAGTCCTCGGCGTTCACCTTAGTCCCGTCCCGCTACGCCTCTCACCTTTGTCTTGGGCTGAAATTTTCAAAATTCTCACAGTTGTCGCGGGTCACGCCGGCCCTCACCCCTCTCTGAGCTTTCTGGTTTGGGGGATGGGTGGGAGAGAGGGGGGATTTTCTAAAGTAGGGACCTAAAGTTTTATTTAGGCCTTGTGATTCACAGCCTTCTTTCCTTTACTCCTTTTTTTTTTTTTTTTTTTTTTTTTTTTTTTTTTTTTTTTTTTTTTTTTTTTTTTTTTTTTTTTTTTTTTTTTTTTTTTTTTTTTTTTTTTTTTTTTTTGCCGCCGATCTCCCTTTTTTCCCTCTCTGTACTACTCCCCATAAGGCCACATTTAGAGACACGTAGTTCCAAGTCTCAGCCCTCCAGTCTATGAAAGTACGGGCGTATAAGCAACACCTCGGACTTTTGTTTGTTTGTTTTAAACCAGTTTTGGTTCGGAGATGCTGTCCAAGATTAACACTGTATGTGGGATGAGGACATACCAGAAGGCAGATTTTATTAAAGACTGGCAAGGATAATTCACCCAGAGTGTTGGGGGTGGAGCTCATATACCCAGCAGGCGTGTCTGTGTCTGCCTGGTTTTTCTCTCTTTCTTTCTTTCCTTCTTTCTTTTTCTTTTTTTTTTTCCTAGTAGGAAGGCAAGGCAAGTATTCGAATACAGTTTGATAATGAGTCATTGTATTTTCAGTTAGCAGAACTAGAGTAACCGTTAAGAAAACGAAAAAATTGAGACCCAGACCCCCGCCCCATGTACCAGTACTGCAAGTTAAAGATTTTTAGAACTTGGCTTTCAGAGAACTATATGTGCAGTAGTTGATTTAGAAGCCCTTGTACAATGTGGTTGTAACGTACACTTCAGATAATGCAAATAAACTTCAGACTCATGGAACCTGTTGTTATCCCATAAAATTGAGCAACATTGTGCATGCAGGTTGTGCAGTGATTAATACTAAGCTTTAAAATGGGAGACTACAGTATTAAATAATGCAGTTTAGAGAACTAAAGTGACCTCTTAACTAGAAAGATTACATCCAACCCTGAAAGTCAAGGAGTTTGGCAGTCTGGAAACAAGCAAGTTTCCTTCCGAGTTTAATCTGTACTTGAGATTTACTGGCATTTTTTAATATATACTTCTGATTTTAGTGTTTGGTGGCTGGGTGATATTTTAGAAGTGTTTTGAAAGTTTTTGTTATTTTTCAGTTGGAGTAGAGATAAGAACCTGGAGAATTGTGGCGTTGATATATTTCTTTGTCGTTTGTATTTCTGTGTGTATATCTACGTTCAATCCTACCAAGTCGTAGATAACTTATAAGGTATTTGCTTCTGGTTATATAAATACAAACACCAGATGTCTCCCTACTTACATTACCTGAAATGGTTAATACTTTTTTTTTTTTTTTTTGGCTTACCAGGACCAAAGAATAGTATTTAAGCAGACCTAGTTAAACTTTTTCCCCGTTGGTATTAAAATGTGTGTTCCGTGATTAGAAATTGGCTGTGGGTTTAGATTTTTAATATAGACCCTAACTAAAAGATATGCTTTTGTACTTCCCTCTCCCCCAAACTGACAATGAAGCAAAGTGTTAGGTCAAAGAATCATTAGTCCTCACACATTAGCTAGAGAAGAGTCAGAGATACTGGAGATTGCCTCAAGGGGCAAATGTTCTGTGACAGAAATTAAAAATTAAGGTAAGCAGGGCATGGTTGGGAAGCCTGTAATCCCAGTGACTTGAGTAGGCAGAGGCAGGAGGATTCCAAGTTCAAGGCCAGAGGCCCTCTATCTCAAAGAATTTTTCAAAGAGGCTGGGGGTGCCATTCAGTGGCAGAGAGCTTGCAAAGTATGCAGGAGGCCCTGGGTTCAATTCCCAAGTACTGCAAAAGGAAAAAAAAGAAAGAAAAAAAAAAAAAAACCCTAAGATGAGTTATAGATATAATGTAGATTGCTTTTGTGTGGCTTGAGCACCAAGAGTATTCCTCAGATAGGAAGAATGGAGAAGTCAGTTTCAGGTTAGATTCACAGCAGTTCCCAAGGTTGCAATGAACAATTATTTTGTTGTAGGTATTGATCAACGACCTAATAGTATTTGGAATATTTTATTATTGAAAGGAATCTTAAAGGTATCCAGAGTATCCAGACCATCTTTTGACCTTACATTATGTTGATTTTTCACACTAATGGAAAATACGGTAGCACCTTTCAGAAGTCTCCATGCCAGGTTTTCCAGCTATGAAACAAATATAAGTTTTGCCTTTGATTTTCATTTTCATCCTCAAGTAAATTAAATAATTTTATAACATAGTTCATTAGCAGTAATCCTTGTTTGGAAATCTTAGTGAGTTGAAAGAATGAGCTAAGAAGTTAGATGCCATAGTTTAGTTTCTACACCTAGCCAGTATCTACTCCCATTTCACAATGATAGTTTTTGGATTAAAGATTGTTTTGTGAGATTTGTTTCCGTAATGTTGGATATATTCTAAAATTCAGCTTTTTAAAACTTAAAATTTAATATAGACAAATGTAGTTGATGTTTTTGTCAAAATGTGTTAACTGCATTTGTCAATATTAAATTTAGTAATAGCAATTTGCTAGCATGTGAGGAAAATATGATCATGTAAGAAACAATGAATATGGGAAGAGAAAGGAAACCAAATTTATTAAGCACCTATATCAGTTAATGACCCAAATTAATGACCCATTAATTTGTCATCTTCACAATTCTTGGTGAAATTGCCAAGTGATCCTGCCCTACAGTTGAATGTGAGGTTTAGATAAGTTGGCTTGAGCCACACAGATACAGCATAATAAATCTAGATAAGTTTGACTATAAAGTTGATCTGCACTATGTAGTAAACAGCATTCTGAGATAAATTTGTAGAGCCTTACTGTTTTTCTTTATACTCTCCCCTGGTTTCTGTAAGGATTAAAACCTCAAACACACTTTCATGGTTTCTGTTGTGCTGTTCAACATGGTAGCCACAAAGCCACAAATTGTTAATAAAATTAATATAATTTGAAAATAAGTTTCTCATTAACAAGTAGCCACGTATCAAGTGTTCAGCCACATGGCTACCATACTTAATATTAGATGCCATCAAGTTGATGTGCAACTCATAGTGACCCTATGTACAACAGGCAAAACAAAATTGTCAGTGCTTCTCTGCTATTCATAGGGTTTTCAATGGTGGATTGATTTTGGGGAATGGGTTGCCAGGTCCTTCTCCCAAACTTACAGTACCTGGTGTTCCCAGGCGGTCTACCATCCAAATACTAACCAGGCCGGACCCTGCCCAGCTTCAGAGATCTGACAGGATTGTATGTCACAGTGGTATGACTGCAGGCACCATATGTCATAGAATACTATAGTTCTATCTTCTCAGAGAGCTCTGTTGAACAGCATTGATTCTAGAAGTCAGAAGACAGGATTGTATGTCACAGTGGTATGACTGCAGGCACCATATGTCATAGAATACTATAGTTCTATCTTCTCAGAGAGCTCTGTTGAACAGCATTGATTCTAGAAGTCAGAAGTGGGAGGAAACTCCAATTTCTTCAGCTTATTATCTCACTTATTTTTCAGACAGCCCTATGAATTAGGTTCTTTTCCCATTTTACATTTGTGAAAACCGAAACTTAGGTTTTTCCCAAAGGCACATACCTAGTAAGTAGCAACATTAGAAACCAAACCCAGGTCTCACTGGTCTCACAGGCCATTCCTTCTCATTGTCATACCATGTATCCAATTTCACATGTTTGCAGAGTCAAACCACAATTAAAAAAAAAAAAAAACCAGGAGGAGGATGTCACAATCCACTCCCAAAGTAATCCCAAAACAATCAGCCATTGAAAACTCTGTGAGGGTCACTATGAGTTGGACCTCACTCAGTGGCACCTAACAACAACAACAGTCATAATAGATCTTGAAGACTCAAACAGGTTGTTGTTGTTGTTGTTGTTAGGTGCCATCGAGTCGGTATCTGACTCATAGTGACCCTCATAGGGTTTTCAATGGCTGAGTGCTTCGGGATTTCCTTGGGAGTGGATTGCCAGGTCCTTCTCCCATTTTTGCGGTGCTGGGAATTGAACTTGGGGCCTCAGAGACTGCAGAGCAGCGCTCTACCCACTAAGCTAAATCCCAGCCCCTCAAACAGGTAGAATAATCTTAAATAATCTTAAATAACTTTATTTACTACTATAGCAATGGCAAAAAAAAAATTGTATATTTGCCCTGTTTCGTAGTTTATCCCTTATTTCTGTGTATTCCTCAACAGGTACCAAAGCCTTATCCAACTTACCTTTTAAATTCCACTCTGAAGAAAAAATGTCACATAAAAAGTACCCTATGAGATCCCTAATTATTAGGAAGTTGGAAAAGGAACACATTGTGGTGTTTTTCCTGATCTTTATCTTTAATGTTATTTTTTTTTCTTTAACACTTTACTTAGCAAAATTGCAGTTGAACCAAGCATTGCAACATAAAGACCAAACCTATTGCTTCATGGATATTGTAGAGTTGGCACTATCCAGCTGTCAACTCAAGTTCTTCCTTTAAAGCCAGCAAGGTCTGTTTGGTCTAATGGTCATATGCATCTGTTACCTACCAGCAAGATAAAAGGATCAGCTAAGTTTTTTGAAGAATTTTGGTATTCTGCTCAAATTTCTACTAGTTGTTTCTACAATAACTACTTGGTTGGCTCTTCTGAGTTCAACATCATCTCACTGTTTTTAGTCTTTTAGGGAATTATATTTATGTTAAGTACTGAAGCACATTACAAAAAGATAAAGGATAAGAAGGTCAAAACAGGTATGCAACAGAAATGAAGGTAGAAGAAAGGAGAAGAATTAGTAACATCCGGAATTAATCATTCAAATTCTTTTCATTGTTCTTTCAACAAACTGTGACATAAGCCACTCCTCCCCCTGTGTGCACATGACAGGCATCTCCCACAAATGGCACAGGCCCCAGGTTTTAATTTTTCACTTTTCCTTTCCCTCACCTCACTCATGAGCCCTGAGGCCAAAGCCATGTGCTCAGTCCACAGTGTTGCTGAGAGCCTTGTGAATTGACTTTTAGAGACACAATTTAGACTTTTAGTCCTCTTTGGAATTGAATTGAGGAAATTATCTAATTCGGCCTGAACTTTAGGCAGGTAAAATAATTTCCTCTTTTTATATTTGGTATGTATGAAGGACTATGAAAACTTTAGACTTGCCTAATGTCACCTGTCGGATGGCACCTCCAGGAATGCAAGTATCTTGTCTTCTTGACAGATGTTCTTTCAGCTTTGCTACCCTATAAAGTCTTGGGACTTCCTCAATTGAAGTATAAAATACATCTCTTGGACCTAAGTATAAAATAAATATATTTACTAGTTTGACTTCATTAACCACTTTTAGATATTGCTTCATTTATTCTAGGCTCATCATAATCTTACTAGAAATAAGTTACCAAGTATTGTCAGATATTCACAACAGCCTACTGCCAAAACAAGCCAAAAAACTGAACTATTTATAAACTTTAATGAACTTAAGGTTCATCTCTGAGAGCTTTTGGTCTTTGAACCTAAGGTTCATCTTTTGAGAGCTATGATGTTTAAACCATAGAAATAACTGAACTATTCATCATGGGATATTTCTCTCCTTTATAAATTTTTTATTCTTTTATGCAATATTTCTCTTTATGTAATCATACCAATAATTATGGAATTTTCTGTGATTACATATTTACTTCCTTACATTTTCTGTTATTTTTTAAAACATTGTTTTGTAGAAGGGTCATGAGAGAGTAAGGGGGAAGTTAACGTGAGCAATATATAATGAAGTGCATGTATGGAAATGTCATAACGAGACCCATTGAGTTATACATTAAAATTTACTAATAAAGTTTTTAAAAATTTAAATTAAAAATTAATTAAAATGTTAAAATATATATACTTACAACTAAAATATATTTAAAATATAATAAATAGTAAAAATGTAAAAAAAACATTGTTTTGTGATTAGCATATATTGCTTATTACCATTTCAAAAATGCGTTACCCCCATTCATAGTTGTATTAAAGTAATAAGTTTCAGGGTGTTGCATCTAATAAATTTATTGATTTTTGTACTTTAAAAATCATAACCACAAGTTGGCTCTAAAAACTAATAATGAAATCTGAATTCTGAATACTATGTCATTTTGCTATATTTAACTATATCTTTGAAATAAAGTTCGTCTTTAAAATGTCCTAGAATATATGTTACAGCAAGAATTTTCTTGAAGTTGTGAATCTTTTTCTGTCAACCTTATGTTTTAGTCTCTGATAAAGCAGCAGAATTTAAGTCTCTTCGTTATTACTTAATTACAGGGGCTCTTTGACTCACCATGGAGTTAAAACTTGATAAATACATCATGAGGTTGAAAATACTATTGTTCAAAATGGCTTTAGTACACCTAATCTGCCAAACATCCTAGCTTGCAAGACCATACACTGTGGAGTATAGGTTGTTTCCCTTTGTGATTGCATGGCTGGCTAGGAACTGCAGCCTGCTGCCACAGCCCAGAATCTCAGCTGAGTATTCTACCTCATATCACTAGTCTAGGGAAAAGATCAAAACTCAAAGTACAATTTCACCATGATAAAGTTTAAAAATTGTTAGGTCCAACCATTAAGTCAGGAACCATTCTGTGTTAATGTCCAAATGAGTCTTAGTATTTAGAAATGACCAAATTAGTTTTTACAAGCAAGCCTTTTTCCATAAATTATACCATATTTAATACTACTTCAAATTTGTCTGTCTTACTAGCTCCCTTTTCTTAGTTTTGTGGATAGCCAAATATAGTTATCAAAATATTAGAACTGGTAACAGGTTGGTTGTGTAGCGGTAGTGGAATGGGGAGGGATTGCTGATTTACTGAATATGCTTCTGGTAGTGTTATGGATATAGGGAAATAACCTGTTAGACCTCAAATCCTCACTTTGTTAGAGCAACCTGTCCTATCCCAACTCTACTTCTTAATATGTGCTTTAGTGGTCTTACAGGAAAGAGCAAAGAAAGCTATCACCAAAAAGACCTTTTCAGCAGATAAATGCTTCCTGAGGAACATTCTAACAGGAGGAGGGGACAGTTTAACACAGTTCATTCAAGAGTTAACAAAAATCAGTTTGGCACACCTGTAATCCCAGCACCTTGGAAGACTGGGGCAGGAGGATCTCAAGTTCGAGGCCAGAGGCAGACTGCACAATTTAGTAAGACCAAACTCAAAAGTAAATAAGAAAGAGCTAGGAGTGCAGCTCAATGGTGCAGCATTTGACAGCTTATGCAAGGGTCTGGATTCAATGCCCCAGCACTGGAAAAAAAAAATTTTTTTTCCCCTAGAATTTGGCTTGTATTATTAACCATTCATTTGAGTTCATTCTAAGCTATCTAAAACCAAAGAAAGAACGTGTTGTGTGAAGTTTTGTTTTATGTTCATATATATATATATATATATATACATATATATATATATATATATATATATGCGCAATATTGAGGCTTCCTTAGGGAAGTTGGCAAAGAAATTTACTACAGAATGTACTTGTATATATGAATATACTCAAGGATTGAGGGGTTTCTGCTTGCTGAATGCTGTCTTGTCTTTTTTTTTTTTTTCCTTGTGGTTCTGGGGATTGAATCCAAGGCCTCCTGTGTGCTGTTTTCATAATGATTATTTTCTCTCCTTTGCACCACTTAAATGTGTTTTATAGTTTACACCCTCAAATGACTGCCATAGAATACACACTATAACATAGAACACTGAGAAAAGGTGTTGGTGACTGTCATTTTTTGCTTATTCTCTTAAATTTTACTTTAACAAGAATTCTTAAATTCCATTCCATTGAAATTTTGTAATTAGTAAACTGCTCCAATTTCTAGGGTTGTCATTCCATCTGTGGCTTTGTGGGTCCCCTGTGTGTTTTCTAGAGATGCAATGTTTTGAATAGTTAGAAAAGTGGAAATAATACTTCCAGTTCTGTCAGTAACTTTAGATAAGTCACTGAATGCCTCTGCTACTGTTTATCTGCCAAATGGGGAAGAAGGCAGAATTTTTCCCTTCTGCTTTGTGAAACCCTGACAGAAGAAAGTGAAGTAACTGGAAAATTCTTGAAAAAGTGGAGACTGTCAGTGGCTATGATCAATTTTGTTTTTGTATTTGTGTGCCTCCCTTACCACTTTTAGGTTTATAGGCATTGGTCCAGTCAGCCTTAAGAAGCTATAGATAATATTTATAGATTTTTTTTTTTTGGTCATCATTATTCCTCAAGAAACAAAGTAATCACACTGTTTCTTTACATATATGAATATATGGTATATATCTCTCTCCGATATTCTGAAAGCATCCCTTGTCACAAAGCAGATCGAGTTCTACAAAAAACAAAGAAGAAAAAGAAAACGATATAACTGCTTTCTGGTGGGCTACCTTTCTTTTCCCTAGAAGACATTCTTGCTTACTTTTAGAAGTTAACATTTCCCCTGAAATAATTAACTCCAATTTAATGAACTTTGGGTTTTACTCTGTAAATAGAAACTATATTGAATTTCTTTTTTTAGGTGCTTAATACCGTTTGAATGTCAGTTGAGATCATAGGGAAAGTTGAAAGTTATAAATGTTGACTAATGGTAAATAGTGTCCATTTTCTTACATAGAAGAGACATTTGAAACTACAAAATGGTAGCCTAAGTTTATATTAATAGGATACAGATTAAGTAAGTTATAGGTACATTCATTCAGTGGGAAAATATATAACCATTCAGTGATAATTTTTAAATCACCTAATACCAAATAGTATTATGAAAAATGTTTAAGAATGAGAAATAACTGTGGAAGTATTATCTTTACTGTCATGTTAATATATCAGTACCTAATAATGCTACTTTAAAATTATTATGAAATCCACTTTAGCTCCATGCAGTGAACGAGGGAATGAGTTTCTCATGTCTGATTTAACTTTATGATGCAGTATTGTCAGTGATTCACATTCATCGTCATAAACTGCTAAATTTTTGTCTATTTAGGTGAAACTTTGATTTCTTGTCTCAAAAGATACAGATACTTTTTGGCATATAACTTTCAATTTCCTAAATGTTTTCAAATATGAGTTTAGGTGTGATGATGATTCTCATTCAAAAATCAAGGGATGTTTAGTTTCTCCTACTTGTTTACTGCTCATCAGAAAGTAACAAGTCTTATTAGAATAGTCCATAATAGTGAATCCGGTAACTGGTTTTAAAACTATTTCCTCTAACTGACCTTGTCATATATGGATATCTTATAGCCTCAGGAAAGAAACTGTCATTTGTAAAATTATATATTTTGGAAATCTTATTTATTAGCACTTAAACTGGTTCTTTTTTTTTCATTACTGGCAGGTTGAACCCAAGGTCCTCACATATGCTGGGCAAGTGCTCAACTACTGAGTTCTACCACTAGCCCTCTTTTCAAATTTTGAAACAGGGTCTCATTAAGTTGCACAGGCTGCCTCTGTCCTCAAACTCATGATCCTTCCGCTTCAGCCTCCCAAGTCACTCGGATTGCAAGCATGTGCCAGAATAGGACTTACGTCTACCCCCCCCCCCCCCACCGTGGTACTGGGGGTTGAACCCAGGACCTTACGCTTGCATGCTCTCCAAGTGCTGGACCACTGAGCTGCACCCTCAGCCCGCATTTTTTACTTTTTGAGACAGAGTCTCACTAAATTACGCAGACTGCCTCTGGTCTAAAACTTGTGGCCCTCCTGCCTCTGCCTCCAGAGCCACTGGGATTACAGGCTTGAGCCGCCACACCCAACAAGTCTTTTAAAAAGACATTTTAAGCAGAAAAATCGACTTGGTCCATTCTACAGCCTAAGATGAAGACAGAAATAACTCTTAAAAGATTTTTATTATAAAAATAATTTTTCAGTAGCTAGACTTTACCAATTTTAGGAAATAAAATTCCCTCTTCCATTCCCCAGAAATGTTGCCACTATTAAATACTTGGTCTATATTTTCTCTGGTATTTTGCATGCATGTACAAACAAAATATGCTGCATATTTTTCCAATTTAAAATAAATACTATTATATGTTCTTTTGCTTTTTTAAAATTAATGTATCAATTTGTTTCTATGTACGTTCAGTTACTTCATTCTGATAGTTATGTGATATTTCATTAAATTGACTATAGTTTATTTAGCCATATTTCTTGGTACAGAAAATTAGGTTGCAATTTGTTGATATTACTGTCTGTTTTAAGCAGCCAAAGTATCTTTGTTTGACAGTGCTGGAGACTGAACCCAGGGCCAGGGCCTCTTGCACACCAGATAAATTCTCTGCCTCTAAGCTATATCCCTAGGACCCTGAAGTATCTTTTTAAATCATGTATTTGGGTGGAGATTTTGCTTTCACTAGGCAATCTGTTTAAGGGCAAAAATCATGAGTTTCTGCTTATTTGGAACAGCAGCTAATTTATTTGGAAGAAATGTATTATGTTCCTCCTCCTGCCAGCCAGTGTGCTAGACATTGAAGATACAGAGATGAATAAGACAGTTGCTGTTGCTGCTCTCAAGGACAGACTTTGGGAATGTTTCACTTCTGTCAACACATCAGTTATGCTATTCCTCCCCAGAGAGAATGGTACTGAATTCCTTGGACAAAATGTTGATCATTATTTAATGTGTTAGTCTAGAACTATTTCTTATAGCTACTTCTCTACTTCCCAAAAGTTTGAAAATAAAAGCTATTATTTTTCTGAATGATAAGTGTGTGTGTGTGTGTGTGTGTGTGTGTGTGTGTGTGTGTGTATTATAGCAGTCGAATGACAGTTATTTCTGAAAACAAGTCATATTTTTGACCAGATGATTCAGGAAAGATTGAACAGCTGCTGGGCATTGAATTAGGCATTGAGTCTACACAGATGCTGTAGTCTCTGCTCTTATAGTTACCACCTACAGAGGACAGGAGAAAGAAAAATGTAGATCCAGGCTGGACACCATGGCACACACCTATAATGCCAGCCACGTGGGAGACTAAGGTAGGAGGATTGCAAGTTTGAGGCCAAAGGCAGCCTGCATAACTTAGCAAGACATTGTCTCAAAATACAAAAATGAGAAAGGGCTTGCAGAGTGGTTCAGTAGTAGAGTGCTTGCCTAGCATATGGGAGGCCCTGGATTCAACCTCCAGCACTGAAGAAGAGAAAAAGGAAAATGAAAAACAGATTCATAGTTTATCTGAATCTTACATGGTACATATCCAGTGGATGGTCTGTTGGTTACTTTTAGATGCTACTGTTAACAGCAGTTGGTAAAGCATCATTTCTTCTCAAGCAAATGGGCTTCTGAACTTCTTAAGTCTCCTCCTTGCCTTAACTCCCTCACAGTCTTCATTTTGAATACAAGTTTTGGGATATCTGAAATAATTTAAGGTTTCAGTGAACTTTATTTTGGTCGACAGGCAGTTTTCTAATAAATCTCTCCTTAACCTTATCTAGTATCTGCATATTTTCAAATCAAGGCTATGTACTAAATGAGTCATGGTGAGAATTTACACTTGGACATTCTAAAATACTGTCGGGCAATCTAAATAGTTTCTCTCTTTTTTTCAGCCGGTCCATATGGAATATTTGCTGGTAGGGATGCCTCCAGAGGACTGGCAACATTTTGCCTAGATAAGGATGCGCTTAGAGATGAATATGACGATCTCTCAGATTTGAATGCAGTACAGATGGAGAGTGTTCGAGAATGGGAAATGCAGTTTAAAGGTACCTCCATTCTGTTGAGTTCTTTGGAAAATAAATGTTCAAAGAAAGTATATACTATTCACATGATTTAAGAACCTAAGGATGTCATTTCTTTTCATTTCCATCATTATTACATGGTATTTTAAGCATAGCTAAATAGTAATATGATTGTTAAGTGTGGCAGTTATTTCAGAAATTCATATTTAAAAATTGACTTATTGCCAGGTATGGTGACACATCCTGGTAGTCCCAGCTAAAGACTCAAAAACTGTGACATTTTTAGTCTTTTAAGACTTGCTTATTAAGGTAGAGTTTTTGTAAAAAAAAAAAAAAAATTCCAGGTTTGTATTTAAAACTGAAGGGTTTAGGGTGCACTCAATGGTAAAATAATGCTCTTAGAATGCTTAAGGCCCTGATTTCAATCCCTAGCACCATCAATATGGGATAAAACAATAACCACAAAAACCCTGAATTGATTAGTAATTATAATTGATTCCAAAATAATTTAATTGGTTTTAGCCTCAAATGATAAAGGACTATTGTTCCCCTTCGTTATACTTTAATGACGTCAATTTTTACTACCCCTGTGACACTGTTAGCCATTTACCTGACCCCTGGATCCTTTGGAACAGCTATTCTGGCTTCTTGGCACTTGTACTGGTTCTGCTTTATGAGGTAGCCCTCTTAACCTAATCTTTTGACAGCAAATTCACTTAACCTAGGTTTAATTCATTTAGCCTAGGTTTTACTTCCTGACCAAGAAACAAATATATATTATCTACACACACATATATTCTCAATTTTAATATGTACCCTTTCAAGAGTTTCAGAGGGCTGGGCGCTGTGGCGCATGCCTGTAATCCCAGCAGCTCGGAAGGCAGAGGCAGGAGGGTCCCAAGTTTGAGACCAGAGGTAGTCCGTGTAACACAATGAGACCCTGTCTCAAAAAAAGTTTCAGAGGGCTGCAGAACCAGATGTGGATTAGAATTGCATGCAGGTTAGATTCACACTCTTGACTATAATCCTCTCTGCACACAATTCTAAGACATAGGATTTTGCAGCTCTCTGAAATTCTAGAAATTATGTAGACTAGAATCAAGAATATAGGGGTACATGATTATAAATCAAATGTTTAGTCACATAAAATCAAGCAAAGTAACCGATATAAGAAGAGAGTTTGAGAGAGGAAAGAACAATAAATGTGATAGTGGCTACACACTGAAATGTCAAACAACATAGGGTAAGGAACAAGTAACAAATTAACTTTTACCTCCTGGTTTAGTTCATTTTCTTGAGGACTACTATGTCACATTTTCTCCCCAATATACTTAATTTGATCTGCCTAGACATTGGTTCTCCCCTGTTCTTCCACCCCCAGGTCCCCCGTCAGCCCCAAGAAAGTCATCATTTCCTTTTTCATGGTCTGTACTCTAAAATATTAGCCCCAGGTTTTTTTCATTCTACTTCTATGCAAAGTCCAATATATTTATAAGTTTTAAATAACTGTTAGAAATTTGCTACAATGACAATTATAATCTTTAATTATAATATTTCTTCAATTATATTTTGGGCTATTAAGAGTTAAAGACCTGGACTGAGGATATAATTCAGTAGAAGAACACTTACCTAACATGCTTAAGTCTTTAGGTTCAATCCCTAGCATCACCACAACAACAGCAACAGACAGTGACCGTTAGACCACTTCAAAGTGCATGTCTCTAGACTTAACCAGAGAGCCAGTGGGGCGGGTCCTATACATGTATATAAAAGTATAAAAGATATCCAGGTGATTCTGATGCATTGTCTGATTAAGAACCACTGGTAGTGACACTGTTCTGCAAATAATTCCCAAGGTTTGTAAGTTCCTTTATATTGTTTTCTTTTGTTCAGGCTTTACATATCTCTAAAGATCAGCCATGATGAAGCATTAGGAAGAACTTAGCTTATTTTTTGTTTCTAAAAGAGGCAAGCACCTTCCCCTCTGTATAATGGAATAAACAAGTTTGACTAGTACTGATTTTCTTTTGATGTATCTTTCAGAAAAATATGATTATGTAGGCAGACTCCTAAAACCAGGGGAAGAACCTTCAGAATATACAGATGAAGAAGATACCAAGGATCACAATAAACAGGACTGAACTTTGTAAACAACCAAAGCCAGGGGCCTTCAGAACTGCAATTCTTACTCCCTTTCAAGAATGTCCAGTGTCTTTGGGTTTGATTCACCTGCTGCGAAAAACATTCAACAGATTGTGTACAAGATAAATGAGTCTCACTATGAAGATTTGAACACTAGACATTATTTATGCTGCCAGACTCATTTGTTGCAGTTGTTTGTAATGTCTGGTGAGGCTTTATCATCCTGTAAAGGAGGAGACAGGGATTTCAAGACAAGAAAGTCACAGGTTACTTTTAGCTTCTCCCCACCCCCTCCCTGTTTTTTCCTTTCTTTGTTGAAAAATGTATCAAAGACAACCAGATATGTATTTGCTATTCAAGTGTACAAATCTCTACACACAGCAAGGGACTCCTGTTCCATATGCTGTGTTTTCCTTCAGCATTGAGGATAGAGGAGACCTGGGCAGGGGAGATGGGAGTTGCACATTGATTTTAGTAGTTTAGGCAATTGAAACATTAAAATGTGAATTCCCAAACTTTTCACTTGGGGCTTTGTCAGGGAAAAAAAAAAAAACTTATTTCTCAGAAAACTTTGGAAATTAGAAGGGATTTCAGGTGGATTGAAGTCAAAGCAATTCCCCGATTAAGATCATTTGAACCCAGTTTTATCTCCTCCTTCCTTCCACTAGGTCAAATCAATATTAATTGTGCCTTATTTCATTTCCATAAACTTGAATTGTTTTTAGGGAAAGCCCCTATGTGAATTCAGAAGTCACTACAAGCAGCATTGAGACTGATGTTGGAATACTCTGTTGACTGCAAAACCTTGATGTCATTCAGTGTATATAGAATGTAAAAGGAATATTCAGTGTTAACTGCCATATATGTTAATATACACAAACTTAATTAGCATTGTAATGGCCAAATGCATCCCCCATGCTTTTCCCTTTTTCAAAAAAAAAAAAAGAAAGAAAAATCAACAACTCTTATCTCCCAACAGCTGCTTAATTTTAGGAGTCTGACCCTCACATCTCACTGGTGTGGGTGCCCGGGGCCGTGGTATGGATGTCTGTATGGGTGAGTCTGGATGTGTGAGAGCGCCTTGGAAGGGACTCTTTCTGCAGATACTGTAAATACAAGTACCGTTTTAATAAAGCATGTACAATAAACCAACATAAGCTTGAGTTGGACTTTATATACAAAACCATAAGCCAGTGAATTATGATGTGTTATAAGATTGTGTATTTGATTCAAGATAAGGAAAAAATCTTGGAAGTGAAAAACAGGCACTGGTTAACTAAATTGTACACATTGAACCACGTTCAGTGTAACTTTAGGAAGAAATTCCACTTTTGTGGAACATTCTCGAGATCTGAGATTATTCAGGTAAGAACTGATATATTAAAGTATACATTTTCTTTATACTTTGATGGAAACTGATTATAGTAGAAGGAATAGTACTCCTGGCAGTAGTTGTTTTACATAAAAGGATATTATACTGATGGATATTCTTCCACTATTAGGTTGGCAAGGCCCTAATAAAGTCCCTATTTATGTCAGTTATTTGATTTCATCATGACTAACGGTTCTTCATTGGGGACAAGTTGCACAAAAACAAAATTATTTAGGACACCAGTTAAAGACTTCTCTTGCTACATGGATATAATATATGCAGAAGCCATCAAAGAAAGGGGAACTCTTAACTGTAACAATAAGTAAATATGTAAAATGCTACATTTTATTCAGTCTTGGAATGTTCTTAGTTATGATCTTCAGCCAAACCTTGACTAAAAAATAATTGTGAAGAGTGTTGGTAAATACTTTGGGTGTTTTTATGTAAAATAGTTTCTAAGCAAGAAAATTTGTCAAAGTATGTGTCCTTTGTAGTAAACTGATATATATAGATATCTATATCTATCTATATGAGTCATTTAGGCCTAAAGTTAAATAATAAATCTGTACTTGTGAATAGAGAAATCCTAAGTATTCAAGCAGTAAAGATTAAGCAGTCTGTTAAGAAAAATGAGTAATGTTGTGTTTTCGACATGAAATAAATGGTGTTCTGTAGATAATTCCTTAACTCCAGTTGAATGATTCTCATTCCCAAGTATTTTGGCTAGCAGTTTTTGAGTGAGGGGATCATAACTTTGATGATACATGTTCCCCCGTTAGTTTGTATTTCTCAAACTTACCTGATTGTTAAAATCACTTGAGGTGCTTAAAATATAGACTCTTTGCATTTCAGTGCTGGGGCTTGAACCCAGGGCCTCACACATTCTAAGGAAGCACTGTACCACTGAGCTACATCCCCAGCCCCAAAATACAGATTATTGACCCCCAGGCCAAACCTACCACCTGCTGAGCCGGAATTTTCATATATAAAAGGTGCCTCCAATAATTCTTAGGATTAGGGACATTTGAGAAACACCACACTGATCTTTTCAAATTACATTGTCCATATTTGTCAGGAAGGTGATATAGAACTTGTAGGTAATTTTGATCTGACTCTCTGTATTTGGTTTTGTATTATTCCCTAAACTTCCTTAGAGTTCTGTGTTAAAAATCGCATTTCACATAAAATCTAATACATAGCTTTGTTGTTGTTGTTGTTGTTGGGTGGCGTCGAGTCGGTATCCAACTCATAGCAACCCTCATAGGGTTTTTAATGGCAGACTGTTTCGGGATTGCCTTGGGAGTGGATTGCCAGGTCCTTCTTCCGTTTTTGCGGTGCTGGGAATTGAACTCGGGACCTCAGAGACTGTAGCGCAGTGCTCTACCAACTGAGCTAAATCCCAGCCTAATACATAGCTTTAGAAAATAGTAACTTTTAATATTTAGATTTTTATCTTTTGCCAGCATCTCCAATCTAGCACATGTCCCCCAAATAGAAGCTACATTATATATAGGAGGCAGCTTCTCTGCTTTAGGAAATGAACCCATTCATATACGGATACGGTTTTTAAAACTTTGACTGATGGTAAGTCTGCTTAGATTTTCCTGACTTTAATTCTACCTGCTTTTCTGAGATCTACACAATCTGACAGAACACTCACCTCCACCCACCCTCTAGAAAGCTAAAGCTAATATGTTGAAGTAGCACTGGAAAACTTTGGTTCTCTAGCTTGACATTGAACCACACTCACCCAGGTATTCCATTTAAAACTCTGTCCACTGAGAAGCACAGCAAATGTCTAGTATGTTAACACAGTAGATAACTTTATTAATATCTTTGTTGTTGTTGTTGTTAGGTGCCGTCGAGTCGGTATCTGACTCATAGCGACCCTCATAGGGTTTTCTTTTTTTTTTTTTTTTTTT
>VMDO01001759.1:0-65782 GCA_007922755.1 Pedetes capensis
CCTGGATGGGAGACTGCCTGGGAACACCAGAAGCTGTAGGCTTGGGAGAAGGACCTGGCAACCCCCTCCCAAAAATCAATCTGCCATTGAAAACCCTATGAACAGCAGAGAAGCACTGACAATAGTGTTTCCCCTGTTGTACAGAGGGTCGCTATGAGTCGGATACCAACTCGACGGCACCTAACAACAACAACAACAACACATATTCTGTGGCTATTGGGTGGCATGTTCTGCCTATGTCTATTGGGTCTGCCTGGTTTATGGTACTATGATGTTACTCAAGTCCTTTATTTTCTTACTTATCTTATCTGGTTGTTAGAACCATTCTTGAAAGAGGAGAACTGAAGTCCCCAACTATTAGGTTTCTGTTGTTAGATACGTGTGTTTATAATTGTTATATATTCTTGTTGTAGTGAACCATTTATCAGTCCTTCTTTTTTTTTTTTTTTTGCCATACTGGGGGTTGACTTGCGCTTGCAAGCTTTGCAAGTGCTGGACCACTGAGCTGCACACTCAGCCCATCTTTTTACTTTTTTTTTTTTTTTTTTGCGGTACTGGGGGTTGATCCCAGGGCCTCACGCTTACATGCTTTGCAAGTGCTGAACCACTGAGCTGCATCCTCAGCCCATTTTTTTACTTTTTGAGACAGGGTCTAGCTAAATTACGCAGACTGCCTCTGGTCTCGAACTTGTGATCCTCCTGCCTCCATCTCCCAAGCCACTGGGATTACAGGCGTGCACCAATGCACCCGGCCTCCTTCTTTGTTTCTTGTAACCTTTGCAATTTAGTCTGTTGCCTAATAGTAATATAGCCACTACAGTTCTCTTTGCCTGTAGCTGTACCACTGTGGCATCTGATCCCCTCAGATCTCGGAAGCTAAGCAGAGTAGGGCCTAGTTAGTACTTAGATGGGAGACCACCTGGGAACACAGGCACCTAACAACAACAGTTCTCTTTTGGTTACTATTTGCATGGGATATTTCTTCCCATCCTATCACTTTCCATCTCTGTGTTCTCATAACTTAAACTAATGACAGAACAGGAAGTCAGGAACGATAGAATAGGATCAATTAGGGTTAATTCAAGGATTTGAGACAAAAAGAGCACAGCTTGACTCTGTTAAAACAAAGGTGCCTGCTCAAGGGCCAAGACCTGGGGCTGTTTAGACAGGGAAATCCAGTGTCTGTTCACCTGCCTATGCTTATGAAGCTAGGGAGGCTTGCACAGGATGTTTACATAGGGGCAATTAGCAAAGACAACATTTTTTGTTTCACAAATAAAGATCAATCTCAGCCAGGTAGATGCTGCTCTTCTGTTCTGACCAAAGAGTAACCTTGGCTCAATTTACCATCTTTTAACAAAACCTTAACATTGTAGTTTTGGCCCCCCTTGTGGGCTTTTCAAATAAAGTATGGGCAAGTTGTAAAACTCTACCCCAAGGGATAAACTTGGATAGGAACCCGCTAAGGGTAACAATAAAAGAAACCCATCCCCTAGGCAGCTTGCTTGTTCCTCTCCAAGTAGCCTCCACTCTCCCTCAGAGGGCTTTTAATTCCTTTACGCTAATAAACTTGACTCTTGCTACTATTAGTTTGTGTCGCTTAAATTCTTTCCTGCAATATCTCAAGGACAGAGTATACATGTTAACACTATCACTTGTGCACCTCTTTGTGTTCTTATATATAAGTTACAGCTGGGCGTGGTGGCACACATCTGAAATCTCAGCACTTGGGAGGTTGAAGCAGAAAGATGGATGAAAGTTTGAAGCCAGCCTTGGCTACACAGATCCTATCTCGAAACAAACTATAGTGTATATCTAAAGGGTCTTATAAATAGATGGATTTATTTTTGAAATCTAATCTGTCAACCCTTCCGTAAGAGTTTAGCCTATTTCATTCAATGTGATTACTGATAAAGGATATACTTAGGTCCTTTAGTTATTTGATTTCTCTGTATGTGTTATATGGCATTTTGTTCAGTTCCTCCATTTCTTTCCTTCCTTCCCTCTCTTCCTTCGTTCCTTCCTTCTGTCCTTCCTCTCTCTCTCTCTTTCTCTCTCTCTCTCTCTCTTTCTCTCTCTCTCTCTCTTTCTTTCATATTTTGTTGATTTGGTGTTTTTTTGGCAATATGGGGGGGGGGGGTTGGATCCAGGGCCTTGCACATACCAAGCAAGTGCTCAATCACTGAGCTACACTCCTAGCACTCCTTCCTCTTTTTTTTAAACAGTACTTGGGGATTGAACCCAACGTCCTGCACACATTTAGCAAGTGCTATAAAAAAGGCTGAGAGTGCAGCCCAGAGGTAAATCTTGAAATAGGGTCTTGCCAGGTTACGCAGGCTGTCTCTGGTCTCAAATTTGAAATCCTCTTGCCTCAGCTTCCTAAGTCACTAAGTATAGAGGTATGCACCACCACATCTTGCTACCCCCTTTCTTATTTTGAGACAGGGTCTTGCTAAATTGCACTTGCCTCAAACTTACAATCTCCTGCTTTAGCCTCCTGAGTTGCTGGGATTACAAGTATGTGCCACTGCCCAGGGCATTTTGTTGACTTTTTTGTAGTGTTGCCATTTTGATTCCCTTCTGTCTTTTTCTGTTATTTGTTTTAAAGTTATTTTCTTGGTGGTTATCTTGGGGATTACAATTAACATCTTAAATTTATAATGACTTAGTCTGAATAATGTTGTTACAGAGGAGCTCAACAGCAGATGTGAGCAAGCAGAAAAAAAATCAGTGAATTTCAAAGTAAAACAATTGAAATCTCTGCCCAAAGGGCTTATCTACAATAGAATAGAAACACTCCACTATTACATATTTTTTTTTTTCATCTGTCTCCCTTTATGTTTCTTTTGTCATAGATTATACCTTTATACATTAAGTGCCTGTTATGGTTTGGATCTAAATGCTCCCCAAAGGCCATGTGTTTGAACAATGGGTCCCCAGCTAATGGTGCTGTCCTGGGAGGTTATGGAACCTTGGGAGGTGAGATCTATCTTGGTGCAAATGAGTCACTGGAGGTGAGTTTTTCAAGGATTTTAACCCAGATACCTGGTCCCAGTAAACTCTCTCTGCTTCCTGATTTCAAAGATGTAAGGTCATTTATCACATGTGCTGCTGCTGCCACACCTGCACTGCTGCTATGATGGATGGATCCTCTAACTGTGAGCCCCTCATACATCTCTCCCTCCATAAGTTTGTTCAGGTTGGTTTCTGTCACAGCAATGTACCAACTAAAACTAATACAATGCCCATGAACATCAACCTACAATTACTATTTAATACAGTTGCCTTTTCAATCATAAAGGAAAAATAAGTTACAAATGAAACCAAAAGTACCATAACACTGGTTTCCTTTACCAGTCTGCATTATTTTCTCTTATGCTTTCCAGATACTGCCTATTGTCCTTTCATTTCAGTCTGAGACTTCCTTTAGCACAGAGCAGTTCTACTGTTAAGGAATTCTCTCAGCTTTTATTTATCTGAAAATGTCTTAATTTTTCCATTATTTAAGAGTAGTTTTTGTCTAATACAGAATTCTAGGTTTGGCTTTTTTTTCTCTTTCAGTACTTTACATCATCCTATTGTCCTCTGGCCTCCATGTTTTCTAAGGAGAAAATAGCTATTAATCTCATTGAGACTTCCTTATATGTGAGGAGACACATCTCTTTGCTGCTTTCAAAAGCTAAGGCTCAGCTTCTTGGAGGTAGGTGTGAAAGGCTATTTCGGGACATATCAGAGGTTCTACTGGGGAAGGTCCTACAAAGACCTAGGGGCCTGCTCCGGCCTCTAGGTACAGTGAGGCATCAGGGGGCCCAGAGCTAAGATGGCTGGAGCCTCAGCTCCATTACAAGATGAAGGTAGATAGTGCACTCACCTTCCACACAGAAGCTGCACAAAAGCACACCGACTACACTCAACCCAACCTATTTCTCAAGATTTGAAATCGTAAAAGCATCTGTGAATTCCAGGAGTCTGAACAGTCCAGCAGGAAGAGGCTAAAAGTGCACACTTTCTAGGACAAAGTCCCTTAGGAAAAAGTCCACAGCCCTTAAAATGGCTCCCAGTCCTTCTTCAATCCTGCCCTGAAGCCACACAAAACTCTCTGGGTCCCTCCTCTCTTGCTCCTGAGCTGTGAACCTCAGGGAACACTCCTGTCCATTCTTCCCCTTGAGGACAACTCATTTCAAGGCCTCGGCTGCAGCAGCATTTTTCCCAGGGAGGTTTCCCCTCTCCACAGAGTCTGAGTTGGGACTCCTCCTGCCATGAGTCGCCAAAGTGTCTGTACCCACCCCATTGTGGTGCCTGTCACTCATAGTCACCTGCTTCTGTCTCTGCACCAATGACAGCTTCTCTCATCGAACACCTACCATGTGCCAGCCACTCATCCAAGTGCCTTCCATCTACTTACTCATTTAAGCCACAACGTTAGCTCAGTTGGTAGACCGCTGCTCTGTACTCTCTGAGGACCTGGGTTCAATCCCCAGCACCATAAAACACAGGAAAAGGATGTGGCAATCCACTCCCGAAGTAATCCTGAAACAATTAGCCACTGAAAACCCTATGAGCATCACTATGGATCAGACCCGACTCAATGGCACCTAACAACAACAACAGCCATATGAGGCATGCATAAATTACACTCACACTACAAAGCAGCAAGACCTTATATGTGAACCCAGCCCCAGAGTCTGTCCTCTTAGTATCACATTATACTGCCTTATATTACATTTCTAATTTATTTGAAAAATTTAACAACCATACATTCCTTTTAATATAGACAAAGAAAAAACACCCAGGAGAAGATATTTAAAAATTTAAAACTAGGTTGGGGTGCAGCAGCCAAGTGGTAGAGCATTTGCAGTGATATCTGAGGCCCTGGGTTCAGCCCCTAAATAAGAAAGAAAGAAAGAAGGGGGGGAGAGAGAGAGAAAGAAAGAGAGAGAAAAGAAAAGAAAGAAAGAGTGAGAGAGAGAAAGAGGGAGGGGGAGAAAAAAAGCAAAGGTAAGGAATAATAATCACTGTCCAAGGCTACCAGGTTCTAAAACAAGAAGGAAAGTGTGGAAGGAAAGTATCAAGCAGTTTTCCAAAGTTAAGAACATTTGTTTTTCCAAGGTCAGAAAAAAGACCAAAAACATTTTAAGGAACAAACTGACCAGGAATTTCTACCACCAATTCCCTTATTGGTTCTGCAAAGCTTGTTTCTAGAATCAGATTTTATCTTCGAATACCCTGACCTTGCAGGGCACAGGAAATGAAGGAGGCGTCTGAAGACTCCCTTGCCTTTCCTATCTCTGCCTATCCAGCAGCTCAGGCAGACCACTCTGAACATGACTCCTCTTTCTCTCATACCCATATCCAGTCCTTAGCAAATTCTGACAGCTGCACCTTCAACACATGTCTAGAACCAACCATGTCTTTTTTTTTTTTTTTTTTTTTTTTTTTTTTTTCCCAGTACTGGGGGTTGAACCCAGGGCCTTGTGCTTGCATGTTTTGCAAGTGCTGTACCACTGAGCTGCACCCCCAGCCCAGTTTTGAGTATTTGAGACAGGCTCTTGCTTAATTACAGATTGCCTCCGATCTCAAACTTGCAATCCTCCTGCCTCTGCCTCCTGAGTCGCTGGGATTACAGATGCATGCCACTGCACCCACAGAATCAACTATGTCTTACCACCTCCCTGGCTTCCACTGAAGACTAAGCAACCACCAACTCTCACATGCAATAGTGTACTAGGCCAGCTCAACTCCCCTTGAAATCACTTCCTTGTCTCCTAATCAGGTTTAGACTCAAGTCTAAACTTCTCTGTGTGACTAATAAGGCCATCCCCTCATGCTCTGTCCTGACTGACACCTCCATTCCTCGCAGGCCATATCTTTCTGTGACAATGCCCCATGGCCTATTCCCCACATCAGGCCATGCACGACATTCCCAGAGGCTGTTGGTACCCCACCTCCATTCCCACAATCTTATTTCTGGGCATGGTGCCTCAACTTCTACCTGCCAGCACTTGCTCCTCCTTGCTTGAGAGCTTTCTATTGCTGCAGCCACTCTGTCTCAGTGAGACAGGCCACAAGTACTAGACAGTAATGCTAGCTGGAGGCATCCCTCAACAGTGACCAATGCTGCTGTGGTACAGCATAGGTGTTCACAGACGACAGCTCAAGGGCCAAACCCAATCAGAGCCTGTTTTTGTTTGCTTTTCCATACTGGGGATTGAACCCAGGGCCCCATACATGCTAAGCAAATACTCTACCACTGAGCTATACCCCTAGATGTGGGCTGTTTTTGTGCAGTCTGTTAGCTAAGAAGGGCTCACACATTTTTAGAGAGTTATATAGAAAAAAACACAGAATACAGGACAGAGGCTACACCTGGCCTGCAGGCCTACCATATTTTCTATTTGGTCCCTTCTGGAGTTTGCAGACCCCTGGCCTAGACAGTCTGGCTCCCCAACTCAGCAGAGAGCCCTGTGGGTATGCCCTGCAGTTTTGCAGGATTCCAGTGAGGTAACTCTCGGCTGCTCAGAGTTCTAATCTGCAGGATGACACCCCTTCCCTGAGGTACGCATTTCATCTTGTACATAGGCTACCCGATCTCAAATCCTTATCTCAGAAGAAGCCCAAACTAAAACTTGAGCTCTGGAAAGGAAGTCCAGTGGAATGGGGCACACCATGGGCTTGGGCATAGGTTCGCACCTCATCCCTTCTCCCACGGTCAAGTTCTTGACCACCAGCTCCCCTGCCCTGCACATCTCAGAACCTGGCCTTCCCCTCCTTGCCCAGGTGCTACTCCTGCTGCCAGCCCCTAGCAGGGGCCTGAGCGCAAAAGCAAGATGGGTTACGGTCACCATGTGTACCCCTCTCTGGGCCACTGGGCAGGGTCACGTGGCAGCCACCCCTACTCTGGGATGGCAGCACCCAGCACATTGGGGCCTTTTGCCTGCTCCAGGCCAAGTATGTTTCAGTACCTTTAATGGTACCTTTCTTCCTGCTTTTTGAATAAGCAGTCCTGTATTTTCCCCACCTCAGTCCTGGGGGCTGAACCCAGGGTGCTGGACAAGCGCTTCGCCATGGAGCCGCACCCCTAGTCTCTTTTTAATATACATTTTTTTTTTTAATCTTGAGACAGGGTCTTGCTAAATTGCACAGGCTGCCTCTGGCCTCGAACTAGAGATCTCCCTGTTTCCATCTCCCAAGTCGCTGGGATTACAGGTGTGTGCCATGATGGCACCTGGCTTGGCCTGCATTCTCATGGTCATGGCTCTTCCCGCTCTATTTACCCCTGATGGAAACTCAGGAGTCACTGGAGACATACCGAGAGAGCAACCACAGAAATGACCAGAGAAGACGCCACACCAGCCACCTTCCTGGAGAATCCATAGTGGGAGAAGTTCTCTCTATTTCCTCGGGAAGAACAATACAGGGCGAGGAGGAGGGCAGAGACAGGCTGGAAGGGAACTCCTTCCATTTCCCACAATCCTTCTTTGAGCAAACTGGAGGAGATGAGTCTTTTGTGCTCTACAGCGGGTTTGGTTTTTTTTTGTTTGTTTTTTTTTTGCTTTGTTTTTTGAGACAGGGTCTCACTCTGCTTTGAGAGCTCTTACAGAGACTGTATGTGAGGTCAGAGGTAAGTTCTGCTTGTGAAGAGGCTTTGACTTTGGATTGTTGAACAGGTCAGTGCCTGGAGTAGCTATAAGGAACTGGCCACTTGGCCTCTCCTGAGTCCAGGCTTTAGGGCAGAGGTCAAAGGTCAGCTATCCAGCCTGGCTTACCCCTGCGCAACTACTGACAGGGCTTCCGTTCTCTGATTTCTTTCTTGTTAGTGGAAAACCAAAGATAATCTGTGGAGAATATATAATGTGTCTAGAGGATGGCCACATGAGCAAGGAGGGACCCTGTTACATACATAGCCCTTGGCATGTGACCCCAAAGGGCCCATGGTGAGCATGCAGCACCTAGAGATGTGGGTAGATGGGGAAAAGAGGCTGAGAAGTGGTGGCCCCCAGAACTAAGGAGTCCAGCCTCAGCCTGAAGGTGCTGCTTTCCTGCAAAGAAAAGGGACCTCCAAAGGGCTAAGACTGCTCTCAACACCCCTAAAGGATTGTCACCCTTCAGGAGGTTCAGCATGGCCTCATGATTCCACCTTCCTCTCCAAGCTAAAATCTACCTTCTCCCCCCACGAACAACCGCTCACAGAATCACAAGTGCCTTAGTGACTCCTTCCACTCTCTGACCTGTGCATGGACAGTCTGGCTGGACAGGCGCCCCTCTCCTCAGCCCTGTGGTCCACGGCCTGATTACCAGTGCAGGTCCACAGCAACAGCACCTGTGGCCTGCTGGGCCGTTGCTACAACACACCTCGGGTCCCAGTGGCATAACCTCTAGGGAGTGTAAACAGACACCTCGTGCCACAATGCCTATTTGCTGTAAGTTTCATCAGATTTTCTCAGAGGAAAGAGCAGTCACTATACCCCAAGGCCAGGCAGGAAGGACAGCTAACCAGAGCTCACCTGTGAGGCTCAGCACTATGGTCCCTTTCAGCCATGGAAACCCATAGCCTCATCAACAGCTCTGTCACTTCTCAATTCTTCCTCCTGGCTATCGTTAGTCACCAGCCCTCTAGTCCTGCTCTGCTCATTCCAGGCGGTGACCCAGTGGGGTGAATATGGGTGAGCAAAAAGTATCACTACAGCTCAGAGGCCGCTGAATCTGCACAGGGATATTAAGTGCAGAGATCCTTTGGGTTCAACCTGAACAAATCTTCCATCACAGGAGCAATAAAAGGTAAGCAATTAAATGGAACCTGAATATCTAACAAAAATACCAAAAGTCACCTGTTACCCACATTTTGCTTCCCCTAGGCAGCCTAAGGTTCTCACAGAGGCAGGGATGCTCTGGACAGGAAAACTTCTCAGGAGAGAAGATGACAACAAAGCATGTGTCCCTGGGTCCAGGATCCCTGGTCTCCTGGCAACGAAGTTCCATAGTCCATGGCTTCTTTGATATAAGTTGATCATCCTTTGTCATCAGTAAGAAGGGCAAGGATGCGGCTTACTCTTCCTGCAAGGCTTGGCGCAGGTGTTCTCACCTTCTTCCTTTGCACCAAGGCTAGGTCATGGCTGCTATGCACGTTGTCCAATGACCTTTAGCTCAGACCGTGGGTTTTGAAAGGAAGGCTGAGTCTCTGCATCACTGTCTGGCCCAGTGCCTGCATGTATTACAGCCCCTTTATTAAGGTGGTGTAAATCCACCTCTGTGATCTCTCCTCTACTGTTATTGTGTGGAACCATTTGGTTCAGAAAACCTCTGCTCTTGTCTAGGCAAACCCTGCCTGCCCCTGTTCCTGCCTCCCCAACAGGGACCCTTGTCCTCAGGCCTCCTGTACAAGGGGCAAACTCCTTGCAGTGAAAGAGAACAGCGGTGTTCCTCCAAGAAGTCCCTATCACCTTGGTGGAGTGGAAAGAGGGTAGCTTTGGGCCAACCACGGGGACCTGAGAGCTGGAGCACTTCTTACTCACTGGGAGGCAAGTCTCAGCATCTTTCAAAGAACTGGGGAAAAATAACCATCTCCAAGGATGAACTACCTTCCATGAGTGACAGCGCCTGAGGACCCACCCAGCTGGCTGTCAAAGAAGATGAGTCTTCCTTCCCATCAGCACAGACCTGAGCTTAATCCATCCCATCTCAGGACCGAGGTTCAGCCAAGCACACCTGGGGATATAACATGGGCGTCTTCCCAGCTCAGCTGCTTCTGGGCAATACTAGAAGCTGAGTATTCTCATCACCACATCTGCCCATGCCCCTACCCTCCATCCTAGTCTAATTCAACCCAAGTCAAGGCCCTGGGCCATCTCAGTTTTCATAGCAGAAGCCTCACATCATAGATCCAAGGACAGTCTGTTTTGAAACACGTGTATATCAAATTACTCATTCAAAGATAAGACCCAACTGCCCCTGAGCAGCTGCCCAGGAATCTGCCTGGTGCCCACCAGCTATCCCCAATCCCAGAAGATGAATGGCAAAGGAAAAACATCCTTCCCTTTTCCTGTAGCTAGAACCATCTGTGCGATAAGAGAGTAATAACAACTACCTCTTCAACTTAACCCCCTTCAACAGAAAGTAATACAAATGGCAATGACCATGAGCACCACCACAAACTGCTGCTACAGAAATTAGAATATGCCAGGCATGGTGGCACACATCTGCAATCCCAGTACTTAGAAGACCGAGGTAGAAGGATTGCAAGTTTGAGGCCAGCCTGGGCTACATAGAAAGACTCTGTCTTTAAAAAAAAAAAGAGAAAGAGAGAGAGAGAGAGAGAGAGAGAGAGAGAGAAAGAAAAGAAAAAAGAAAGAAGAAACTAGAACCAAAGACGAAATACTTGTAGCTGAATGATGTGGAAAAACTTTAGAGAAGTGTTCAAGAAAGATACAGCTCAGTGCTTCCTAGCATATGGTCCTCAGGCTTGGAAACTTGTCACAGAAGCAAATCTTTGGGCCCATCCCAGATCCGATGAATCAGAAACTCTGGAGTGAAGCCCAGAAATCTGTGTTTAACACACTTTCCAGGTGGTTCTGATGCTAGCTCAAGTTTGAGAATCACTGCCTTACCTTGAAGGGCATTTCTAGAAAAGTATGACATTGAAAGAAAGGTCAGTTAACTCAGAAAAAACACCAAAAAAACAAAAGCTACATTCTCCAAGTGCTCCTAATTCATTGCTCAGAGTATGTCCCTTCAACTATTTTATCTTGTGCAATACAATTTAGCAAAGTTTAAACACCAACACAAACATACTGAGTCAGAGTGAGAGAGGCAGGTGACAGATGCCAGAAGAGCAGGTGCCAGAGTCCCCAGGCCCTGGATTTGAACCCCAGTTTCCTTCCTTAGTAGTTGTGAGGACCAGGCAAGTTTCCATCTCCCAGTCCCCTTTGTTAAATGGAGCTATAACTGGGCCACTTCCTAAGGTTATTACGAGTACTGATGACACATTTAATTACATGCCTGTGGCACCCAGCAGGAAGCTCTCAATGAATGATGTTCATCTTTCTTGCTGCAAGTTAGGGAAGAACTTGGGATCATTTATAACCAAACAGGAGGTTCAGTACTGAGCTATCCTTCCAGCACAGCACTGCAAACATTCACATGTTAGATATATAATGAAGCAGAATTCTTCCCAGAAAAAGGATAATAAGGTGGGGTCCTTATGTGGCTGTAGCTGATTCAGAGGCAAAGGGGTCCTCAGATACCACCTTCCATCAAATCCAACCCGCTTTTCATCATTATCAGCCTGTCTTAGGCTTCTACGAGGCCTTTGGAAAGCAGGCAGGCAAGAACCAAGAGCATCTTTAGCTCTCGCTACTGTTCTTGGGAAGACAGCAGTCCCTAAGAATCAACAAGAGCCCTCACACGAACAGAAGAAGACTAGAGAGTAGAGAAGTAAATCTCTGGGAATACCCTGCAAGAGGGTGTCCAAGGAACTGTTCAAATGGACTTTGCCTTGCTACACTTGAAGGCTCCCACTCTTACTCAGATACTAAAAGGAAACTTCCACTGTTGAGAAAGAAAATTAAAAGACCGTGCCTTTCTATGATCTCACACTTGCTCAGAAGCAGATAAACATTATTACCAGGGTTGTGAACAAATCTGGTGAATCACCAGGTCAGGGCCAGGCAGGACTATTTCATTTTACTGGCTAAATAACCAGATCTGGCGCTCTCTACTCAGAAGCTCCAACAAGCCCCTGTAAAAAAGGCAGAGTCTAGCGGCTCCCCAACAGCTGGGCTCAGGAAGCCTACTGCCTCCCTGTGGGCACTAGCCCATGGGACCGGGCAACCCAGGCACATACCAGCAGGCTAAGATGCACAGTCCCGTGAAGAGGATGATAGGGATGGGGTAGGAGGCACAGAGAAGCCCATGGTTGTAGAAGGCCTGAGATATCTTCTCACGCAGGCTTTCAGTCAGGGTCATCCTTAGCTGAAGTCACCTTGCTGCCATCCCGGAAAGTGACCAGGGATCAGCCTGGCAGATGGTGGACACCACTGGCAATGGACATCATCTGTAGGGACCTGGCCAGAAGGGAGAAAAGCCCATTAACAAAGAGTACTTGGCTCTACACATGAGGGTTACCTGGGGAGGTGGCAGTTATATGGTTTGGCATGCTTAGAGGCAAAGTCTGGAGACGTAAGTCCCAACACATATGCATGTACGTGTGCAACTCGGTAACACCCCACGTGACTGTGGGTCTTGTGCACCAGTCCAACCAAAGGAGCCACGGCACTGCCCTTGTGGCTCTGATTATAAACCCTCATCCTTCTATTTTAGGCTTTTTACCCTGTTCTCCCCTCCCCCAACTCTACCATGTTGGGGATCGAACTCAGGGCTTCACGAATGGCAAAGCACATGCTCTACCACTAAGCCACATGCAGCCCAGCCCCCTATTAGGCATGTGTAAAAGGCCCCTTCCCCTGGGCATTTTTCCCACGTGTGGCACAGGAAACCACGCCTGTGCAGCAGATACCCTCTTCAGCTGTTCTCTGCCAGATGGGTGCCCTGAATATCCTCCCTGTCCTCCTCTGCACACAGGCCAGACTGGGAGAAATCCTTGGAAAAATCTCTGCAGAGGATGGCCCCCCAGAAAACACACCCTTGCACAAACAGCGATAAACAAAGAAATCGAGAAAGAATGCACAGGGGGTCAGCCCACAACATAAAAACAGCCAGACGCTCAGGCCTCTGAAATGTCACCAAACTAAATCCACTGCGGCAGCACTACTAGGTTGCAGTTGCTCCTGTGGTTGTTCCTCAAGGCGGTAGGGCAGAGGGCCTCCTGCTCCTGCCTGCCCAGCAGCAGTTCCCTTCTTTGAGCAACAGCAGCCCACTGTGGCTCAAGGGACCCACTCGCTCCGCAGGATTTGCCCCTCAGTCAAGGTGCTCCTCCTTGGGCCTTGCTCCTTGGACTCGGACTTCTGAGCAGAAAGATGGAGAACTGGTTATTGGTGGTACTTATTCATCCCACAGAAGTTCCTGCTCCAAGATCCCCAGGCTCTTCTGGCTCAGGTCCTTTCTGAAGACTGGCTCATCAACTTTTCTTTCCAGTCTCTAGGCCATCCCATATCCTCTCAATAAATCCTTTTTACTTGTCTTAACTTAGCCGAAGTTAACTTCTATTATTTGCAAACATTAAAGCAGTCAAATCCAATACAAAAGTCTAGTAGAAGGCCCAGGGATCTCAAAATCTCTTCCTGACTGAGCTCTCCAATGGAATTCAAGTTTAAATTAATTTCTCCTATTCCATGTTTGTTGCTTTGTTCTGTGCCATAGGGAATCTGCCCCGACATGCATCTTGGCTTGATTAGGCTTGCTGATGAAAACCCAAGCTAAAAAGATGAGTCCTCAGAAGTGTTAAGACCACAAATGAGAAGCAAACTCAACTAAGTCACAAAGCTAAAGGAGTAATTCACTCCTTCCTCCTTCCTCGAAGCACCAGCCTTAATGTATATCCAGTCTTCCAGTACACAAACCTTCTAAGGAAATACAAAGAACTCTCTGTGGGCCCATGCAATGGGCAATGGACAGAGACTGCAGCAGGTGATAGCTGCTGGCCATTCGAGTAACTCATTCTGAATGGGGCGGGTCAAAGTGATCTCCAGAGAGGATCTGCTATGGTGCTCACCACCTAACACACATGAAGACCAAGGAAGAAACTTCCTGCCCAGGTGCCCCTGCTCCTGCCCCTACGGGGAAAGCGACTATGAAGGAGATGTACGTATACCTGCAGGGACTCTACCCAGAGGATCTTAGGAGACAGGCCATCTAAACCGACTGGCCCACCTCTTCCCTTAAGTGGTTCCCAAGACCAGGCCCTCCAAGAAATTCGGATCCTAATCTCCATCTCATTCCCAGGTCTCCCCTGCTGCACAGCAGCAACCCAGGGGAGAGGGCCCGCCCCTGCTGTCCACTTATTAGGACTGTTTACATGAGGGAAAAACTATCTAAATTCATCTCTGTCCTGTAACCAGGGCAAATCTTTCTGGCTTCCATTATCTTTATAAGTTACACTGTTAAGTTTCATAGCACCCAGGAAACAAAGAAATCCAAATTCTAGTTCATCACGTACCCCACCTACCCGGAACTACCAAGAGATGACACTACTCATCTCTACTCCACAGTGTAAGTTTTAATACAAAGCTACTCCAAAGCAAAATTTACCCATCCTGCGTCAAAAACCTGTTTCTCTTACATTGCCCCATGCTTACAGATTGCTTCAGATCAAGATCTACGTATCTCTTCCTGAATTTAAAGAGACAGTCTTGCCCTGGAGGCCTGAGTGGATGACATTACATAGAAACATAAGCAATCTGCCTTTGTGGAAGACCCCACCCTCCTGCCCAGAAACAAAGACAAAGGAGCTTGTCATTAGAAGCTCAAATTAGACTTGTACACATAACGAAGAAACACTGCTAGAATCTGGACAGGAGAGCCTGAGGAAGCCCAGCAGAGGACAAACCCGGATTAAGTCACACCCACAGGCTCAGAAGATAAAGGGCGCTAAGGAAGGGAAGAAGTGTGTGAGCAGAGCCTAACTTTGCTTACTGTTCCCATGATCCTAAACTCAGCCCAAATGAGGCAGTAAATACAGAAGTTTGGGGAAAATACATACATACAACATATTCACAAGAAAGAAAAAAATGATAATGGTCTATGAATTTTATACCTATATTCATCAGGCTCTATTTGCAACTCTTTCAACCAACATACACATGTTAATTATCAAGCCAGGTACAGTGGTGCACAACTCCAATCCCAGCAACCCAGGAGTCTGAGGCAGGAGGATCACAGGTTCAAGGCCAAGCGGCAGCCTGTGCAATTTAGCAAGATCCTGTCTCAAAAAATTAATTAAAAAGGGACTGAGGGTGTGGTTTAGTGGTACCACAGTTGCCTAGCATGCTAGCATGTGCAAGCTCCTGGATTTAACCCCCTAATACTACAAAAAAAAAAAAAAAAAAAATCAACCAAGACAAGAATGGTGGCATATGTCTATAATCCCAGCACTTGGGAGACTGAAGCAGGAAGATTTAGAGTTCAAGGACACATGGGCTACAGGCTGAAAACTGTCCACCATGGGTGACCCTGCTGGTATCTAAGATACAGACAGCACAGCTTTCAGCCTCATAAAAACATGCAAGGCCCCACAGTACGGTAAACTGACAGACAAAATGGGGGACTTAGGACTGGCAAATACAAGGATCTGGATTTATCCCCAGCATTGGAAAAAACATTGCCAAAATAGTTTCCAAAGTGTCTGTACTATTTTACGTTCCCACTAATAGTATATGAGAGATCTCGATTATTCAGTTCCTCAGTAGCATTTTATATTGCCACTTTTAAATTTTCTTTTTTCTTTTCTTTTTTTTTTTTTTTTTTTGCGGTACTAGGGGTTGAACCCAGGGCCTGGACCACTGAGCTGCACCCCCAGCCCATTTTGTAGATTTTATTATTTTCTGAGACAGGGTCTTGCTAAATTACACTGACTGTCTCTGGTCTTGAATTTGCGATCCTCCTGCCTCCTCCTCCCCAGCCGCTGGGATTACAGGCGTGCGCCACCATGCCCGGCTCCACTTTTAAATTTTCTAGGTAACTGATTATTGATATTTAATTTTTTGTTGTTGCTGCTGTTTGTTTTTGAGACAGAGTCTTGCTGTGTAGCTGTCCTGGAACTTGCTATGCAGACCAGGCCAGCCTTGAATTTACCTAGATCCTCCTGCCTCAGCCTCTCTAGAGCTGGGATTACAGGTATGTGCCATGATACCTGGCTTCTAAGTGGGTCTTTGACTTGCATTTCCCCAACGGTTAGTGACATTGATCTTTTTTTGTTTCTTAAAACAGGGTCTACTTATGTAGCCCAGGATCGCCTTGAACTCTCAATCCTCCTGCCTCAGCCTCCTCGATGCTGAGATTGCAGGTGTGGTGGCAACACTGATGTTTATAATTTGGTGGGGCATTGCAGGGCTGAACCCAGGGCCTTAAGCATACTTTGCAACTGGACTGAAACTCTAGTCCGTTTGATTTTTTATCCTGAGATAGGGTCTCACTAAGTTATGCAAGGCTGCCTCTGGCGTCAAACTTGCCATTCTCTTGCCTCCACTTCCGGAGTCACTGGGATTACAGGTGTGCACCACCTCTCCTGGCTATTACTGATCATTTCTCATGTGTTTAATCTGCCATCAGTATATGCTCTTGCATGAAATGGCTCTTAATTTCCTTTGAACATTTTCTAATTGAATTGTTTGTTAACTATTGAGCATTTAAAAACAAAAGTTCATACATAATTCACATACCATAAAAATCACCCTTTTAGGATACTCAGACTGATACAACCATCACTACAATCTGTCGGGGCCTGCCTTCCAGCCAGCTATGAGGATGGCTCCATGTGGGGACCCACTGAAGGATTTGAGTGCTAGTGGAGAATCGGGCCACCCCGGACAGAAAATTATGCTCACAGCCACTCTGAGAAGCCTTTGGAAAGACAGGCTCAGAGAATTATGTACACAGCGATTCCGTGTTGAAACACCAGTTGTTGGGACGCACTCTGCTCTGGACCCTGGGGGCAAAACCCCACACAGAGCAGAAGACAGGAACCCACTGCTCTCGAGTTGGCTTTTGATGATGGAGATACCACACTCTGGGAGGCTGGATGGATGGCAACAGCTCAGCTTTATTTCCCCAATGGCTGCTCTACTTAATGATGTCGTTCCCAAATGGCTCTGCTGACAACTGCTGAGTGTTACAGCTCCATCGGTGGTGGCTCTTTGCACTTTGGCTCAGCTCAGCTCAGTTCAGCAGCTCCATCCTGCTAGTCTCCATCCATCCAGTAGCTCTTGCTACCAGTCCAGTCGCTCCACCAATCCCATCCTTCACAGCCTCAGCCTCAGCTCTTGTGTACCATACTTATAAGCATTTGGCCAGCCAATCAGGGGCTAAGGCGTCTCTGACTGGACAATAGGATAGGACCAATCTGGTGCCGTCTTGCTATAGAATGTAGCCAATCAGGGATGCTAGATGACTGGCCAAACAAGAGACATATGCAAATAAAGTGAAAAGGAGTAACCTGTCAGGTGGCTTATGCAAATGAGGTGAAAGGGAGTAACCTATTAGACTGCTACAGAGTGGAGGCTGCATTAGGTGGGGGCCATCTTGCCTCAACTTTTTGATCTCGACTCCGTAAACTCAAACTGAGTGTGCCACAGCAAGCAGTTTGGGGGCCATCTTGCCTTGACCTCATGGGCTCAAGCTGGGTGTGCCAATGGCAAGCTGTTAACCAAGTTCTGGGCAAGTCTTAGGCCTCAAGATGGGCTAAATAAGCCTCAAGGCAAGCCGACTCAGAGTCATGCCCTTTTGCTTCCCCTCTAGGCCATATCCCTATAATTTTCTAAGTCCAGGCAGAGTCTTTGCAGCCCAGACTCACCTGGAACTCTGTATGTAGTCCAGGCTGGCCTCAGACTGGCATTAATCCTCCTGCCTCAGAGTGCTGGGATTACAGGTGTGCACCACCATGCCTGACTCAGAACATTTTCTTTACCCCAAAAAGAAACCTCACACCCATTTACAATCAGTCCCCTTTCCCTTCACTAACTAGCTCCTGGCACCCAATAATGTACTTCCAATCTCCATGCATTTGCCTATTCTTAACATTTCATATGAACAGAATCATACAATATGACTTTTTATGAATGGCTTCTTTCATTTACCATATTGTTTTCAAGGTTTGACCATGCTTTAGCATGGATAGGACATCATTCTTTTTATGGCTGAATAATATCTCATTCAATGGATGTGCCAAATTTTATCTATTCATTGGGTGATGGATATTTGGGTAGTGTCCACTTTTTGGCTATTGTGAACAGTGCAATTATGAACATTCCTGTACAAGTTTTTGTTTGAATATCTGTTTTCAATTCTTTTGAATGTATTAATTCTTAGGAATGGAATTTCTTGGTCATAAGGTAATTTTCTCCAAATTTCTCCAAATTTCCAAATGTTTTCTCCTAAATTTTGTATAGTTTTACATTTAAATCTCTGGTCCATTTAAATCAATTTCTGGGTAAGGTATAAACTTTAGTCTAGGTTCTTTTCCTTCTTATTTTCTCCCCCCCCCCTCATTTTTTCTTCCCTACTGAAAAACAATTGTTCCAGCACCATTTGTGGAAAAAGACTAATCTTCTTCCATCAAATTCCCGTGGCACCTTTGTCAAAAAGCAGTTGGCTGGTCAGGCAGAATGGCATGGACCTGTAGTCCCACTACTGGGGAGGATAAGATGAAAGGATTGCTTAAGTCTGTGAGTTCAAGACCAGCCTGAGCAACGTAACAAGATCCTATATTTAAAAATAATAAATAAATAAAAGGCAGTTGGTTCTACTTGTGTGATCTATTCATGGTAGATACTCTTTTTTTCAGTGATCTATGAGTCTATTCCTCCACCAATACCAGACTTGATTACCGTAACTGCAGGTGAGTACTTCAGTTTAATCACTACTAGCCAGAATGAATAATTTGTATTATTCTGTCTTCAGACTCACTGACTCTTGTCTTTGCCATTCTATTACTGCATCTAATTAATGACTTTTAATTTAGCTTACTAGATTTTTCAGCTATAAAATGACCGAATTTAGTCAGGCATGGTGGTGCACACCTGTAATCCCAGCACCTAGAAAGCTGAGGCAGGAGCAGAAACATGAGTTTGAAGCTAACCTGGTTTACATAGCAAGTTCCAGGCCAGCCTGGACAAGAGAGAAGACCCTATACCCAATAAATAAATAAGTGAATAAAAATCCAAATTTAAATTTAAATGTCTAATTTTCCTATTCACCCTTATTTTCTAGAACAAAGGTTTATTTGTTTTCTTTTTCAATACTTGGGGGTTGAACCCAGGGTCTTGAGCATACTAGGCAAGTGCTCTACCACTGAGCCAAACCTCAGGGCCCTTTTTTATTTTTTATTTTTAGACAGGGTCTAAGCTGCAGAGGCTGCCTCTGGCTCCAACTCATGATTACCTTGCCTCAGCTTCCCAAGCCACTGGGATTATACATGTGCACCACAGTGCCAAGAAAAACAAAATTTTAATTAACATCTCAATTACACTTTCACCTTTAATTTTGTTTTGATAATTCCATCTCTGTCATGTCAAGGTTGCCATCTGTTGATTACCTTTTCTCCTTATGAGATGTTGAGATTTTCCTGATTCTTCATACGTAATTTAAAATTATTGGACATTTTGGATAGTATCCTATATGACTTTAGATCTTATTTAAGTCCTATGGGAAATGTTGAATTTTTCTTTGTTTTAGCAACAATCAACCCAATTACATCCAGTCCACAAGTTCCGACCCACCTTCTTTGGGCTGTGGTGACAATCTTAGATCAGTTTTCAAAGGCTCTGCAGTACTGTTTGATCTGTCTCATGCATATCATCACTGGCCAGTGAGAGACTGCTTGGACAGTAATCTACTCCACAAATCAGGTCAAGGCCTGCAGAGTCCTCTTAGGGCTGGATGCACATCTGTTACTTCGGAGGACAGCCCAGGACATTACACACAACTTCGTGTGTTTACTTTGTTGAGTTCCTTCTTCTATGCAATCTTCTAACACTTTTCAGCTCTCAAGGGCTCCTTTCTTGTTCTTCTTGCTAGAAAGCCAGGAGTTTAATTTCCTGGGCTGTGCTGAGTACCTCCCACAATGGGACTGCCTGGGAGTGGAGCACTTGCAAAGAGAAAATGGAGAACAAAATCAGGAATTTCAGGAGCAGGGGGCAAAGCTCAGTGACAGAGTGCTTACCTACCCTGCAAGGCCCTGGGAACAAAGGAGGGAAAGAAGAAAAGAGAGAAAGAAAGAAGGAAAGGAGAAAGGGAAAGAAAAGAATTTCAGGGTTTGGAGGTAAAGGTCAATGCTAGAGCACAGATTAGCATGTGCAAGGCCCTGCGTTCAATCTCTAGCACCAAAAAAGAAAAAATCCCTTCTATGTTCATGGGACAAATAGAACTCACACAGCTGCCAATGTCACTGTTGCTTCCACTACTACAAAACTCCATGACAAGCTAGGCATGGTGGTGCACACCTGTGATCCCAGCACTTGGAAGGCTAAGGTAGGAGGATTGTGAGTTTGAGGCCAACCTGAGCTACACACTGAGTTTGAGGCCATCCTGGGCTACCTGGTAGACTGTCTTAAAACAAATAAACAAACAAACAAACAAGGACTATATGGTGGACAGGGCAGGAGAAAATGGGCAAAAACAAACCATAAATAAGCAACTTCTTTTCCACTCTTGATCCATGGGGATCCCCTTTCCTATTCCTCAGAATAGAAAGAGATGGCTTATCAGTTGGTGCAGTGGTTCATGTCTATAGTCGTAGCAACTTGGGAGGAAGAGGTAGGATTGCATGTTCTAGGCCAGAGGCAACCTGCATAATTTAGCAAGACTCTGTCTCAACCAAAAAATAAAATAAAAAATTGTCTAGGGGTACAGCCCAGTAGTAGTACACTGGCAAAGTATGTGCAAAGCCCTGGGTTCAACCCCCAAGCACCACCAAAATAAATAAATAAATAATAAATAAAAGATGGCTTCTCTTGGATCAGGACCTGTTCCTTTATTTATTTAGGTGGTGCTGGCTATTGAACCCAGGGCCTTTCACATGCTAGGCAAGTGCTCTACCACTGAGCTATACCCCCAGCCCTCTAGGACCTCTTTCTATTTATACACAGTGCACAGTTTGGGGCTGCAGTTGGCTCCATCAACAGAATACTTCGTAATGGAATGTTATTTAGCAATAAAGAGAAATGAATTGCTAACACATGCCTTAATATGGGTGAAACTCAAAAACATTATACTAAGCAAAAGCAGCCAGACACAAAAGGTCACATATTGTATAATCTCACTATATGAACTATCTGAAATAGGCAAATCCATAAAGATAGCAAATTTGTGGTTTCCAAGGGTTGGTAGCAGGAGGGAATGGAGACAGACTGTTGAATGGGTACAGGATTTCTCTGGGGGAGATGAAGATGATTGGGAACTAGACAGACATGGTAGTTGCCAAACCTTGTACACGTCCTAAATACCACTGAATTGTAAACTTCAAAATGGTTAAGTTTGTGTTACATGAACTTTATGTCAATAAATAAGTAAAAAAGAGAGTCAAGGCCAGGGCTGGGGATGTGGCTCAGTGGCAGACCACTTGCTCAGCATGCTCAAAGACCGACCTGGGTTTGATCCCCAGCACCACAAAAAAATAAAAAATTAGAAAATTAAAAGGCAAGGCCAAACAGATTCTCTTGTCTTACACTCCCTCCATTGCTCAGTTATGGCAGAGGTTAGTTTACCCTTCCTTGACTCTGATTTTCTGGGATAATTTTCTGTTTCTCCTGGCATTTCTAGTTGGCTTTTCCTTCTCATTCAACAAAAGCAGCACATTTTTATCATGTCACTTTCACCACCCAGCTCCTTAACCACCACTCATCAAATGAATACACTGTCTTCCTGAAGACATATCATTCATATACAAGGCTGTTTTTCTACCTTCTTCCGTCCCTCTGAACATGGAGCAAGAAACCAACAAAAATCTCATTCAGGAGCAATCTGTGCATCTCATACTCTTGACAGAGGCTAAACCTCAGCCCTAAATAATTAAAAGACAGATTATACACGACAGTTGACAATGAATTTCCCTACTGCAAGTAAGAAATTATGCTAGGCGCCGGGTATGGTGGCGCACACCTCTAATCCCAGCAACTCGGGAGGCAGAGGCAGGAGGATCACAAGTTTCAGACCAGAAGCTGTTTGCGTAATTTGTGTAATTTAGCAAGACTCTGTCTCGAAAAAAAAAAAAAAAAGTAAGTTAAAAAAATGGGCTAGGGGTGCAGCTCAATGATCCAGCACTTGCAGAGCATGCAAGCTCGAGGCCCTGGGTTCAACCTCCCAGGTTGCAAAAAAAAAAAAAAAAAAAAAAAAAAAAAAAAAAAAAAAAAAAAAAAAAAAAAAAAAAAAAAAAAAAAAAAAAAAGAAAAAAGAAAAAAGAAAAAGAAAGAAAGAAAGAAAAGAAAAGAAATTACACTAGTAGTTTGTAACTGATACAATCAGAAGGTGACAGACCTAGAGGGTAGGGGAGTCACGTGGCTCAGCAGTAAAGCACTTGTCTAGAATCACCCTGAGTTCAATCCTTCACACAAGGAGGGGAAAAAAAAGTTCACAGATCTCATGTTTCTCTCATCCTAAGACTTTCTGCTATGTCTTGGCATAGTACTTAGCACTCCTGAAGTTGCAGGAGCTCCGGAGGGTCCTAGCCAAGGCTAGCTCCCCCAGAGCACAAGGGCATGGAAGAAATTAAACCCCTGGCTCTGCTGATGTCCAACCTGTGTTACGAAAGGCATAAGAGAAAGTGATATGTAAATCTGATAATAATCTGGGTAATCACTACAACAGAAAAGGCATCACTAAGAGATGTTTCTAGCTGGGCACGGTGGTGCACACCTGTAATCCCAGAGACTCGGGAAGGGGAGGCAGGAGGATCTCAGATTCAAGACCAGAAACAGCCTATGCAACTTAGTGAGACTGTGTCACAAATAAAAAATAAAAAAGGGAGTGGGGGTGCAGCTCAGAGGTAGAGCACTTACCTAGCATGCATAAGACCCTGCGTTTAAACCAATCCCCACCTCTGCCAGTGCTGTGGGGGAGAAAAAGTTGCTTCCTGCCTGTACCCTGCAGTACTGGGGTAGGGGGGTAGAACCCAGGACCTCACATATGCTAGGTAGGCACTCCACCACTAAGCTGTACCTCAACCTCTGTTTTATTTTGAGACAGAGTCCTGCTAAATTGCACAGGCTGCCTCTGGCCTGGAACTTGGGATCCTCCTGCCTCTGCCTCCTAAGTTACTACCATTACAGTGTGCCACAGCACCCAACTACATACAATGTCTTAAAACTCAACACAGAGAATTCCTCAAACCATAAGGTTACTTTTCTAAGGTCCCTATTTAGAAAAAGCATGTAAAGAGAAGTGTGGTGGTACACGCCTGTAATCCCAGCACTCGAGAGTCGGGGGCAGGAGGATCAGGAGTTAGAGGCCAGCTTTTGCTACCCAGCAAGTTCAAGGGCAGTCTAGACTATATATTGAGACCTTGTCTCAAAAAATGAACAGCGCCAGGCGCAGTGGCGCACGCCTGTAATCCCAGCGGTTTGGGAGGCGGAGGCAGGAGGATTGCAAGTTTGAGACCAGAGGCAGTCCCATGGGGAGAAGGTCATAGCTGAATCACTTTGTATTCCCTAGAGCACCCAATGCTTCCTTTGGACCAGGGCAGAAAGTCATTGAAGGTCTGTTCACTGTGCTAAATTAGTTCACTGGTGCAAACAATTCATCTCTTCAGGGGAAAGTAAGTTTTTCTGAAAGTTATTTTGCAAAGTGCAACATGCTCAGGGCAGGAAACTGCTTCTCTAAGCACTGAAATGAGCCTTATTTGCTGAGAGAATTTTCAGCACACCAAGTTAACAATGCTGAAAAAAGAAAAGAATTTCAGCTAATGAATGAAAGCTGACTTTAGAGAATGTGAAGCACAAACACATTCGAGAAGGTGATTACTGACAATTGTTGGGATGGCACAGCAATACTCAGCTTGAAGGAAGACCTAATTATATTTATTGGTGGTGATGGCTGCCACAAAGAACCATGTAGGTGCCAATCCTCTTCACAACTGAACATCAACACATATATTAAAGATTTTCTCCCACGACGGCCAGCTACCTCCACTCTACTCCCTCTTTTACCCAGTCAGGAATGACCAACAAAGAGACTAAACTGACCACTGATAGGAACGTGAGCAAAGACTCCATCTTAAAGTTAGAAACACCCAGCAGCCCATGAGGGAAGCCCTTATGGGTCTCATTACAGTCAATAAAACCCTTGGCCAGGGAGAAGGTGTCCTCAGCCTTGCTCCCAGCAGATGATGGCAGGAGCAGGGCCAGGACCAGTCCCCTCCTGCTAGGCACATGTGACTACATCCTGGCCACACAGGTTGGAGGACTCTTGCCTGATCTCCTCCTAGGAGTGTGCTCTGCCAGAAGGCGCCAAAGCTCCTGACAATTTATACAATCTTATCCCCAAAGTGGAAGGTGTGAGGAGTCTCTATTTTATTACAACTTCAAGAGTTCTTAATACAAATGCAGCATGGAAGATGATTCCATTCCAAACACAGAGTACAAAGACCTGCTTGTGAGGAGAAAGGGGCCCAGAAATGAGCCAAGAGATGAGGCTCGCTGGGGGCCCGTGTACTTGAGGACAGATTGCGAAAGCCCTTAGAGCTCTCCCCAGCACAACAGCTGCAGACCTCGCTGCCCCTTCCAAAAACTTCTCCCCCAGGAGGCCCTCCATCCCTGCAGCAACTTTGCATCCACCTGTCACAGGAGGCCTCTTGTCCCCAAGTCTCCTATCCTGTTCACCACTGGGCTCAAACCAAGCCCCAAGACTCCTTCCACACACTTGAAAGCAAAGCATAGTGTGCTGGACTCAAAACTTTCTTTCTTTCTTTTTTTTTTTTTTTTTTTTGCGGTATTGGGGATTGAACCCAGGGCCTAGCGCTTGCATACTTTGCAAGTGCTGGACCACTGAGCTGCACCCCTAGCCCATTTTTTTACTTTTTGAGACAGGGTCTCACTAAGTTTCACAGACTCCCACGTGTGGTCTCGAACTTGTGATCCTCCTGCCTCCGCCTCCCAAGCCGCTGGGATTACAGGCATGCGCCACTGCGCCCGGCTTTTGGACTCAAAACTTTCTAACCACTGTGGGTCCCCTGCCAAGTCACAATGTGCAAAGCCTCACAGATAAAGAGAAATCACATCTGTATGGTACTCATTCCCAAATATTTGGTCAAAGCCTAAAAAATGCAGGTTTTGTTTCTGTCTCAAATTGCAAGGACCACTACAAATTTTAACTGCTCTCTTTTCATACCTACAGTCTGGTACATTTTCTAGCTACCAGGACAGCCACAGATTGACATGCCCTGGGACCACAGAATCTATCCAAATGTCCACAATCACTTTCCAGACTAGAATGTGCCTGTCCTCCTAATGTTTAATAGGCAAACGGACAGAAAGCCACAGAATTTCGGCGCAAAGAGGGATGGGGTCACCCATCACAGGATCCTATTTTTACAAGTGAAGAACCTGAGGGTTAAAGAGAGATCATACCCGATGATCTGGGTCACACAGCATGTGACAACAGTCTACACTCCCGGTCTAACTCCCAACCCAGGAAGACTCTATGATAAATAGCTAATTCCCCATCATCTCTCAACAAAATACTTTGTTTTAACCTATTTGAGAGAAGTCTGACACTCAGAGTTAAATGTTTACCATAATTGATGACAACGTAATGTACCCTGGGTTTATGGTAAAATGCACATAAAGCATAATGCTACCATTTGAACCATTTTAAGCGGACAGCTCGGTGGCAGTAAGTACATTCACGCTGTTATGCACCATTGCCACTGTGTATCTTCTTCATCTTCCCAAACAGTACCTTTTGAGACAGTCTAGGTAACCCAGGCTGGTCTTCAACTCGTGATCTTCCTGTCTCAGTTTCCCGAGTTGGGACTACAGATGTGTACCCCCATACCAGGCTTCACTTTTTAAGAAGATACCATATAACTTGTCAAAGTTTTTTCTGTTTGAAAGTCATCTGGCAAGGTCTGCCCCCTAGGCTACTTGTATGTTAAGGACACAGTGAACCCCCATTCCTCAGTCTCAGAACTGTCTGCTTAAGGAAGGACTGTGAAGCTTCTTAGCGGGATGAGGCATGACTCTCACAATCAAACACCATCAGACACAACCGCCGAAAAAGGGTAACAAAGCTACTACCCCAAAATAGAAGCCATCCACCATACGTTGTTAAGTACAAGCCTTCGATGACCTCATGCCCCCTGGCGTCCTACCTTCTAACTGCTGCTTCTCAGCCTCCCTTGCTACTTCTTTGGAGGCTTTGTTCCTGGCCGGCTCCTTCCTCTGCCCTTGCTCCCCAGAGCTTCTCATTTGGCCTCCTGGCTCATGTCTCATCCGTTTGCTCATGACCCTCATTCATGTCTCTTGCCTCTCCCCAAGCTCCTTATTCACATTTCTGATTTCACTGGGCATCTCCACTCAGATGTCTAATAAGCACTTCAAATCTAATAAGATTTTCCCCTTAAAACCGTATTCTTCCATCAGCTATCTCAGTTAATTACACCACCAGCCACCCCATTTATTGCTCAGGCCAAAAGTTGAGGAGACAAATGGGAAACCAGCCTGCATCTGAATCCACTGCTTGTAAGGGGTATACCTGCAAGCTAGACCCCTCCCTGACCACTATCATCACCTCCCTGGCTTCCCATCATGGACCATGTGGACAGCAACAATGGCCTCCATTCCCCTGCCTCACACCATCCTCCACACATCTTCCTAAAGCACTAATTACTGATGCCACCACCCTGCTTAAAACACTCCACAGGGCAAAGTGTGGTTGTGCACTCCTGTAATCTCAGCACTCAGGAAGCAGAGGCAGGAGGATCTCAGGTTCGAAGTCAATCTGGACTACATAGCGACTTTCATACTAACCTATACTACCTAGCAAGATCCTGTCTCAAAGTTCCACAAGCAAACAAACAGAAAACACTCCAATGGTTGTCCATTACATTTAAAATAAAATCCAAACTTTCTACCAGGCTACAGTTCCTACAAAATCTGGCCTCCTAACCATTTCTCAGACCTTCTCCCTTTTCTACCCTCTTCCAGGCTCCAATCCCACTGGAAAGACTTCTTTCTGTCCCTTGAGCTTGTCAGGCTTGATTCTTCCCTATGGGTTTCTGCATTACCTACTCTGTTGGGCAGGCCTTCACCAAGATCTTTATGTGACTGCACCATCTCACTTCTGTCTCACAAAGACAGGTCCCAACCCCAGCAAAAACCTCCCACCACTCCTAATCTCTAGCCTAAGCATGTGCAACCTGTGGTCCACAGGCCACATGAAGCCCAGGACCTCAAGTAATACAGCCCCACAAAATTTTTTAACATTACATGTTTTTTATCATTTACCTTTGTGACCCAAAGCCTAGCTCCAATTTTCAAGTTCCAAAGCAATGTTAAGCATGTTTATAGAAAGAACTCAATGCTTTTTTATGACATGCTGGGACGGTGCTACAGTATCAAATTCTAACCTTCAAATAAGTGTACCTATAAACAAGGCCCAGCTGGGATTTAGCTCAGTTGGTAGAGCTCCGCTGTGCAGTCTCTGAGGTCCCGGGGTTCAATTCCCAGCACCGCAAAAATGGAAGAAGGATGTGGCAATCCACTCCCAAGGCAATCCTGAAACAATCAGCCATTGGAGGGTTGCTATGAGTCGGACACCTAACAACAAGCTAGGCAGGTGGCACACACCTGTAATGCCAGCAGCTCCAAAGGCTGAGGCAAGACAATTACGAGGTGGAGGCCAGAGGCAGCCCACATAACTCAGCAAGACCCTGACTGAAATTTGAAAGAATGAAGAAAAATAAAGGGTTGGGAGTGCAGCCAAGTGGTAGAGTACATCCAAAGGAGGTATAAAGCCCTGAGTTCAACCCCCAAGTACCAAAAAATAAAAAAATTTTTAAAAAGGGAAATATATCATAGTCAATAATGTTAGGTTGGTATCACTGCCTGCTACCTAGTTAGCTGAGTATAATTGGGTTGAATTTGAAGTGACTCAAAGCTTTTCAAAGTCACATAAGGATGCATTAGACATTGCATGAGTTTTTGGCATCCTGGCAAGTAAAACTCAGCAACCGCCAATATTTTGAAAATCTAATTCAAATCAGTTCTAGATGCCATGAACTGTCAGAAAATGTACTTGAGAACTAAAAGAACTGCGACCACTTCCATCAAACCAGACATTGATAGTTTTACGAAAAAAAGGTCAGATTTCCCACTAGTTTTATATTGTTCTCATCTCTCTAAACTTTATAATAAAAATATTTAAAATGAAGTATTATGTATATCCACTAACTATATTATGTAATTTATGTGTGGCCCAAGACAATCCCTCACTTGCTGTTGCCCAGTGAAGCCAAAAGATTTCACACTGAATGGCGAAAGACTAAAACCTTTTCCCCAGGATCAGAACAAGACAAGGGAGACCATTTTTGCCACTTCTATTTAATACAGTACTGAAAGTTCCAGCCAAGACATTTTGGCAAGAACTTTCTCCCCTTCCTTACCTACCCATTCTCTTTAGGCATCCAAATTTGAAAGAAAGAAGTAAACTTATCTATTCCAAATGGCATATCCTCGTATGTAGAAAATCCAAAAAATTACACACAACTATTAGAGCTAGTAAATGAATTCAGCAAAGTAGCAGGATACAAAATGAACATGCAAAAAGTTTAATTTCTATATATTGACTATCTAAAAAGAAAATCAAAACATTCCATTTACAGTAGTATCAAAAATAATAAAACACTTAGGAATAAATTTAACCAAATGGGCAAAGGATACAGGGTAAAAAACTACAAAGCACTGCTGAAATTAAAGACAAATGAAAAGAAAGCCCATGTTCATGGGTTGGAAGACTTAATATACTTAGGATGACACCACCACCCAAAACAGTCTATAGGTTTAACGCAACCTCTATTAACATTCCAACAGCATTTTTTGAAGAAACAAAAAAGCATACCCTAAAATTCATAGGGATCTCAAGTGACTCTGAATAGTTAAAACAATCTTAAAAAAGAAGAACTAAACTGAAGGACTTATACTTTCTAATTTCAAAACCTACTACCAAGCTACAGTAATCAAAACAGTGTGGTCCTGGCCTAAGGACAAATAGAATAGAGAACCAGAAATAAATCTTCACAAATATAATCAATTTTTGACAAAGGTGCCAAGATCATTCAATGGAGGAAGAACAGTGTCTTCAACAAAGGGTAATGGGAAAACTGCACAGCTGCACATAAAAGAGTGAAGCTGGACACTTAATGTTATATTACACTCAAAGATGGATCAAAGAACATGCAAGTAGAAAGGAAACCACTGTTGGAGAGGGAGAGGAAGTGGGAGGAAGGTCATAAAAGGGTAAGAGGGAAGTTAATGTGAGCCACGTACAATGAAATGCATGCATGGAAATGTCATAATGAGACCCATTAAGCTGTACATTAAAAATTACTCATAAAAAGTTTTAAAAAGTGGATCAAAGAAATGAAGAAGAGAGCCGGGCATGGTGGCGCATGCCTGTAATCCCAGTGGCTCGAGAGGCGGAGGCAGGAGGATTGCAAGTTCAAGACCAGAGGCAGTGTGCATAATTTACTGAGACCCTGTCTCACAAAGTAAAAAAAAAATGGGCTGGGGGCAGAGCTCAGTGGTCCAGCACTTGCAAAGTATGCAGGCGCAAGGCCCTAGGTTCAAGCCCTAGTTCCACAAAAAAAAAAAAAAGAAGAAGAAGAAGAAGAAAAGAAAAGAAAAGAAAAGAAAAAGAAATGAAGAAGAGCTAAAACTATAAAGCCCTCAGAAAAAAACATAAGGGCCAGGTACTGTAGTACATCCCTGTAATCCCAGTGACTTGGGAAGCTGAGGCACAAAGATCACAAATTCGAGGCCAGAGGTAACCTGCATAATTTAGCAAGACCCTGAAGATAAAAAATTAGCTGGGCCTGGTGGTGCATGCCTGTAATCCCAGTGATTAAGGAGGCTGAGGCTGATGCAGGAGGATGGCAAGTTTGAGGCCAGAAGCGGCCTATGTAACTTAGTGAGAGCTTGTTTCAAAAAGTAAAAAATGAGCCGGGCATGGTGGCGCATGCCTGTAATCCCAGCAGCTCAGGAGGTGGAGGCAGGGGGATCACAAGTTCGAGACCAGAGGCAGTCTGCGTAATTTAGCGAGACCCTGTCTCAAAAAGTAAAAAAATGGGCTGGGGGTGCAGCTCAGTGGTCCAGCACTTGCAAAGCATGTAAGCGTGAGGCCCTGGGTCCAACCCCCAGCACCACAAAAAAAAAGAAAAAAGTAAAAAATGGGCTTTCTGGGACATAACAGAAGCAGCATAAATAACAAAAAAATAAATAAACTAGGCTTCACAAAAATCAAAAACTTTTGTGCATCAAAGGACACAAACAACCAGGATATGGTGGTGCACACCTGTAATCTCAGCATTTGTGAGGCTTAAGGAGGAAGATCAACATGAGTTTGAGGCTAGCCTGGAGTACACAACAAGAATCTGTCTCAAAAATATAAATAAAAATAAAAAGGCACAAAAAAGTGAATGAAAAGACAGCTAGTAGGAGAAAATATTTGTAAATCATTTAACTAATAAGGGATTGACATCCAGAATATACAAAGAACCCCTATAATCCAACAATAGAAAAACACAATTCAAAAATGAGCAAAGATGCTACTGGCACAAAAATAGGCTTGAAGACTAATGGAATAGAATTGAAGACCCAGAGCTACGTCCACACAACTACAGCCACCTGATTTTTGACAAAGGAGTTAAGGATGTTCAATGGGAAAAAAAAATAGTCTCTTCAACAAATGGTGCTGGGAAAACTGGATATCTATTTTCAGAAAATTGAAAATAGACCCATCTCCCTCATTTTGCACAAGAGTCAATTCGAAATGGATAAGAGACCTCAACATAAAACCAGAAACCTTAAAAATAATAGAAGAAAAGATAGGAAACGCGTTTCAACACATAGGCATAGGAAAGTATTTCCTTAACAAGACTCTAATCATCCAGGAAACAGCACCAAGAATTGACAAATGGGATTACATGAAATTAAAAAGCTTCTATATAGCAAAGAAAACGACGAACAGAGTTAAGGGAGAGCCCACTGAATGGGAAAAAATCTTTGCATCCTACACATCTGACAGAGGACTAATTTCTAGAATAAACAAAGAACTAAAGGAAGCAAATAGCAAGATGACAAATAACCCAATACATAAATTGGAAATGAATAGACAGTTCTCAAATAAAGAAGTTTGTAGGGCTAAGAAACACATGAAAAAATGTTCAATATCCATAGCCATCAAATCACAGAGACACTTGCATTTCCATATTTAATGCAGCACTCTTCATAATCACAAAATATGGAACCAACCAAGATGTCTACCAACTGAGGAATGGATAAAAATATTGTCCCATATATATGCAATGACATATTACTTTAGCAATAAAAAAGAATGAAATAATGTCATTTGCAGCAAAATGGACAGAACTAGAGAATACCATCTTAAGCAAACAAACCGAGGCCCAAAAAGAGAAATAGCATATGTTCTCACTCATATGTGGGAGTTAAATCTAACTTAAAGGAAAAAAAAATATATATATATATACATATATATATATATATATATATATATATATATACATATATGATCAATCAGGCTTATCTAAGACAGGAAAATGAAAGCAGAGTATAAAGAAGGGGGAAGGGGCTAGTGGCGGGGAGCAGAGGTTGAGGAAGGGGGCTAGGGGAGAGGAAATAATGTAGAAAGATAAAGAGGAAGTGGATAATCTCAAAATAGATGATGCAACAATACAAATACATGGATAAAAAAAGGGAATATAACCCATAATTGCATACGATTTTTTACTATATATTAATCAAAAGGTTCTGTTAAATATGTAAATTGGTGAAAGTGTAACCAAAAGCAATGTAATTGTTGAATATAAACAGCAAAAGCCTTATTACTCTGTATCCCACCAATCTTTGTAAATAAAGGGGAATTTTAAAAAAGCAAAGAATGGCTGGGCTCAGTGGCACACACCTGTAATCCTGATGACTTGAGAGGCAGAGGCAGGATACAGAGTTCAAGGCCTGAGGCAGCCTGCATAACTTGAGGAGACCCTGTCTCAAGATAAAAAAATAAAAATGGGGCTGGAGTGTAACTCAGTGGTAGAGAGCTTGCAGAGTACGCATGAGGACCTAGGTTCCGCCCCATAGTACCACACACACACACACACACACACAAATCAGCAAAGTACTTACGTAGTGTTCACATTATATTAGGTATTATAAGTAATCTAGAAATGGTTTAAAATATAGGGAAAGGCCAGGCTCAGTGGTGCACAACTATAATCCCAGGAATTCAGAAGGTGGAGGCAGGTGGATCACAAGTTCAAGGTCAGAGGCAGCCTGCATAACTTAGACCCTGCAGCAAAATAAAAAGTAAAAAAAAAAAAAAGGGCTGAGAGGTGCAGTTCAGTGGTAGAACACTTGCAGAAGCATGCATGAGACCCTGGGTTCAGACCCCTAGTACTGCAAAATAAACAAATAAAATGAAGGCTATAAACATATACAAACACTATACCATTTTTTGGAAGGGACTTGAGCACCTGCAGAATTTAAAATCTGCAGTGTGTCATGGAATGAATCTCCTGTAGATACTAAAAGACAACTGTGCATCCCAAGAAATAAAAGCAGGAATTCACAGAGACATCTGTATACTCATGTTCCTAATAGCATTATTCCCAATGGCCAAAAGGTAGAAACAGCACAAATGTTCAATGATAGATAAAATGTGGACATGTGTACAACAGGATATTATTCAGCCTAAAAAAGGAATGAAATTCTACGAGGTACTTATTAAAGGTAAGTTCATAGAGATGGAAAGGAAAACAGGTTTGCGAGGGGCCAGAAGATGGAGAAAATGAGGAGCGAGTTTCTGTTTGAAATGAAAAAAAGTTCTAGAAATGTATAGCAATGATGGTTGCACAGCATTATGAATATATTTAATGCCATGGTATAATACATTTAATGGTTAAACTGGTAAATTTTATGTTATGTATTATTCTTCCACAATTTAAAAAGTCACCAAATAATTAGAAAAGTATAACAAAGAGTAGAGGATCTAGACAAGAGTGCCCCATCTTGCTGAATTTCAGCATCTCTCACTGAAATCTCACTCAAATCTATGACACTGGCTTCCTCCCTCCATCCCTGCCACCACCCTTCATCTACCAATACAGCAACAGAGAAGACGTGTAGCCAGCAGGTGCAACAGATAAAAATATGGACTCTGTTGTCAGACAAACTCCAGTTTACACACAGGCTCAGCCCCTAACTGGCTACTGACCCAGGGCTTGTCAGATAACTTCCCTAAAATTCACCCATAAAAGAGATGATTACAGTATCCTCTCATCTAGTAATTATGAGGATTAAGGGTGATAAACTAACAATGGCCTGCACAGCACAGTGCCCAGACAGCACAAGCACTCAATACTACCCAGCAGTATTCATATAGGTTACCCAACTCACCTGGACCTTGTTTCTTCAGCCAATTCAGAAATGTAGCAAGTTATAAAGGCAGCAGCTCAGGTGGTGGAGTCCAATAGACCTGACCACAAGCTGGGTGACCTTGGGAAAACAGTTTCTCTGTGAGAAGCCCTGTCCTCTGTTCAGTGGGAGTGATAACATAGACCAAAGGTATAGTATCTGGCAATGCCAGTAAAACCAAGACTGGTGGCCAGCAAATGCGTCATTCCAGGGTCCCTGGAAAACATTCATATGCATTGCTAGATACTAACTCTAAAGTCTACCAACAAATGTTAATAAATACATGTGTACTGAAGCCCAGCAAGCATGGGTCCTTTCCCAACTGGACAGTTAACGTTACTCATATAACCTCAGACAACTCACAATATTTATTTATTTTATTTTTTATTTATTTATTTTTTAGGCTGTTGGGTATTAAATTCATAGCCTTGTGAATCCTAGGCAAGCACTCTACCACAGAGCTACATCTCCAGCCCCTATTACAATCTTTAAGCTTCTTTTCTAGTCATAGACTAGTAGTAAACTTTTCACCCACTTCTGGAGAGGGGGTCCTAAACCAGAGATTGTAAGTGCATGGGAGCCTTTGAAGAGGTGCTGTTTCACCACCATAGCAAAAGCAAAGAGCATTTAAACATCAGATTGGTTCATAATAAATGAAAACTAATTCTATTTCAATTTATGACCAAAAGAATGAATAAGGAGCCAAGTGAGGCACAGGCACACACTTGTAATTGAAACACCCAGAAGGCTTAGACAGGAGGATGAAGTTCTAGGCCAGCCTGGACAACTTAGTGAGGCCCTGTCTCAGAATAAAATGAAAAAGGGGCTGAGAACCAGGGGCAATGGCACACATCTGTAATCCCAGAAACTCGGGAAGCTGAGGCAGGAGGATAGAGTTTGAGGCCAGAAGCAGCTGTGCAACTTAGCAAAACACTATTTCAAAATAAAAAATTAAAAAAGGGGTTGGGGTGGAGCATTTGCCTAGCACACAAAAGGCCCTGGATTCAACATCCAGCATCATCAAAAAAAAAAAAAAAAAAAACCAGCAGCAGCAGCAAAAAAAGAAAAAAGATAAGGAGATATTTATCTGTATATACATGTTTTTTACATCATGTACCCAGCAGGAACACCACAAATGTGTAAAGCACTTTAAAATCTGAACTAAAACCAGGCATGGTGGTGCAACCTATAATTCCAGTACTCAGGAGGCTGAGGCAGAAGGATGGATGCAAGTTCAAGGCCAGTCTGGGTTACTTCACGAGTTCCAGGACAGCCTGAGCTACACCGTTGAGACCATGTCTCAAAAAAACAGATGAAGAAAAAAGAATCTGAATTATATTAACATATTTTAAAAGATGCAGTCCTCAATTAGGCATCACTCAGGAACATGTAAAATGCATTCAGCAGTAACTAGACCCATTTGATCCGGATCTTCTAATTAAAGCTTCGATCTTTAGCACAACACCCTGAAATGGCAGGGACCAGTAAGGTCACTGCATATCCAAACTCCACAAAACATTTGGTCAGATAAAAGAAATGCACACAAAGATAACATCATTAAAGAAATTACTTCTACCTCCACTTCATAAGAATCATTACAAAATCGCGGGAGAGATGTTAATCTCCCAGCTGTCACTACTGAAGGTGGTGCAGTAAACCGCCAGAACCCCCACAGGGACTCAATGTCCCCTTCATCATTTTCATCTGCACAACTTTCTGGGATGAAACAGTCTGGATCCTGGGCTCCCTGCAGGAAGCGCCAACCCTGACATTATAATCCTGTGTAATACGGAAGAAATAAACCCACCTAGAAGTAAACAGAAGCAACATTAAAGAGCAAAGTTTAGGTGTAAGCAATACAGAAAACTAGAAACCAAGCAAGCCCAGCAAAGACGCCACATGTGGCCTCCCAATCAGATCTTCCGAAAGCGGCAGCAGAGGACAGCATGGTGTCCCTCACACTCTGGAAACCTCAGTCCCAAAGCAGGTTCCAGAACCGAAGCTGCCCAGGGCGACTGAGCCAGAGACACAATGGCGCGACCCCTTCCAGGCGGCGGTCCGCGGACCGGGGGATGGGGGTTCGCAGCTCGGCCACGGCCGGGGCGCGGCCAGGGTGGGGATGGGGACGCGACTGCCCGGCCCCCTGGCCAGCCTGAGGTCCCTCGGGCTGCACCGCAGGCTGCTGGACAGCGCCCCAGTCCCTGGCGGGCCCCCTCCCGGAACTCCTGGGAACGCGCGGCAAGAAGCCCGAGCCGGGGCCCGTGGGCCGGCGCCGTGCGGGCGCGCGCGGCTGTACCTGCGGCGGAGGCAGCTCAGGGAGGCGGCGCGGCGGCGGCGGCGGCGGCGGCAGGGCGCGGCGTGCGCGCTCCCGCCCCGCAGTACGGTGCTCGCCACTCGCCCCCTCCCTCCCCCCGTCCCGGTCGCCGGCTGTGCGTAGCTCCCCACCCCTTCACCTCTCACCTCCCACCTTTCCCCTCCCGCCCGGCCACCCGCCCCACGTGCTCCCCGCGGCGTGCACATGCGCAGCCGAGCCTCGCACGCGGCTCCCGCTTGCCCCCTAACGGCCGCGGAGGAAGTGCACTGGAAAGGGCCGCGCCGGAGCTTGACAGCAGGTTCTGGAAAATCATTAAGAACGCGCACAAAGCTGGGCGCGGTGGCTCATGCCTGTAATCCCAGTGGCTAGAGAGGCGGAGGCAGGAGGATCGCAAGTTCTAGACCAGAGGCAGTCTGCATAATTTAGCGAGACCCTGTCTCGAAAAAGTAAAAAAAAAATGGGCTGGGGGTGCAGCTCAGTGGTTCAGCGTTTGCAAAGCATGCAAGCGCGAGGCCCTGGGTTCAACCCCCAGTACTGGGGGGAAAAAAAAAGTGCACAAGATGTTCATTTCTTTGTTTCGTAAAAGCACAGAACTGGAAGCGGGGTTGGGGATGTGGCTCTAAGGTAGGGCGCCTGCCTCGCGCTCTGGAGGAATGGCGAGCAACTGAGTTGCATGGCAAATAAAGATGGTTGAACGAATTATGTACAAAATGACTTTCCCTGCAGCCATTTCAAGGATGTTTTATGACTACTTACCGACACTGAAAGTCTTGGAAGAAGGTTCAAAACAGGCTGTAGATTATGATCCCATTTGTGTTAAAAACACAAGTTGAAGGTGATAGTGTTGTATGGTCAGAGGTTATCTCTGAGTGGGAGGATTATGGGCATTCGAGTTTCTTCCCTTTACTGATTCACCTTTAATCATTTTGTACATAGAATAGGTAATACAGTAGCAACAGCTATGTTAATTGACTTGACCCTGGTAAAGTGCTGAGGTTAAGTATGTGGCACACGTTCCTTTCATTTGATCTTCCTAAAAATGGATGTGAGTCTCACAGAAGAGAAAGGCAAAGCTGTGTCCACCCTAGGAGCATAGGTCCCCACCCAGCACTAACCCAACCCAGGATGCTGCCTCTTGTATTTGTCCTTGTACCTATCTGGTGTCCTTGGACCCATCTGCTGGGAGACCTTGGTCATACCATCTGACACTCTTGCTGGACCTGGCTTTTGGCTCTGGACTCTAGGCTCTCAAGAGTGTCAAGGGTCAGTGCCCATCCCATCCTGCTGCCTTGCACACAATCAACATTCCTCTCACCCTCACCCATGCCCAGGGCTACCCAGCATTATAGAAAGAGTACAGATATAGTCATAATGCCAGGCAGAAATAGGAGGTGGTCCTTCCAGCTGCTCCAGCCCCCATGAGCCTCCTATACCTTCTTCAAAAAAGTCCTAGCTGGTCCCTCAGCAGGGTTCCTACCAGACTCTGCACTCCCTCTCCAAGGCAGGCAATCTGGCTTCCCTTCCTACCCCCAACACCACTGTGGCAGAGAAATTAAGCAATACCAAAGACAACTGTCCATGGCCCAAGGTGACCTTTGGGATTATGCCCTAAATTCAGAAATAGGTTTTGGATTAAAATGGGCATTTTTATTATATAAAGAAAGAATTCCTAGCTGGGCATAGGGACGCACACCTGTAATCCCAGCACTTAGGAGGCAAAGAGAAGAGGATCGTGAGTTCAAGGCCAGCCTGGACTACATAGTAAGTTCCAGGGCAGCCTGGGCTACACAGCACACAGGGCCTCATGTATGATTTGCAAGTGCTCTATCACTAAGCTGCATCCCCAACCCATTTTTCAGTCTTTATTTTGAGACAGGGTCTCAAAATATGCAGGTTGCTTCTGGCCTTGAACTGCAATCCTCCTGCCTCTGCCTCCCGAGTCACTGGGATTACAGGTGTGTGCCACCACTCTCGGCTTAAAAAAAATCTTAATAGTACAATTAATAATTGTCAAAACCAGAATCTCCATGTGCAGAGTGATCAAGCAGATTAGAAATACAATGACACCACAAAATGCTGACTAGCTATTGAACAGTTAAAAATCAGTGGAACTGTTTACAAACTAAGTAAGGAAACATGATAGCAACATTCACATCATGTAAAAAATGGCACCTTGTTTATTCAGAACTATAGCTCAAATGAAGGTTGAATAATACATAAGGTATTAGTAAAATATTCATTTGATTCCTTAATATCTACTTTCTCTTAAGTTACTTGCATTCACATTTTTCAAGTATTCTATCAGTTCCTCAATTTTTTGTGGTACTTGGGGGTTGAACCCAGGGCCTCAAGCTTTGGAGTCAGGCCACACTCCCTACAGCCTGCTCTCAGCCTTCAGTGGGCTTCACCCCTCTTTCAGCCCGTTTCCTTGCTGGACTTCAAGGGAAAGTGCCTTTGCAGAATGGAGATGAAACTTAAAAGCCAACCGATGCGAAGCCTTGATGTGGACATACATTTTATTCCAGCCACAGTTATCCTAGTTGTCATCCAGGGTTGCCTGCCATCTGGGACAATCTCCTGACTGGCACATCTACCCACTCTGGCTTTGAAAGGCCCAATAATCAAAAACAAGCAGGTGGCACTAAAGCCTATTTATAAAAAAGGCTCCAAAGGACCCTGTCTGCTGGGGTTCAGCAACCAACCTCTCTCAGCAGAGTGAGGGTGTGGATTCCTCCCAGAGGAACAAAGGCATACACACCTTCGCAGCACTGTTCCACCTTCCCTAGTCCTGGTGGAGCTCCCAGTCCAGCCTGGATTACTACTGCAAAGGCACAAAGACCCATTCCTGCTAGGTGGCTTTATCTTCCACAACCAGAAACTGTCCAAAGTAGCTTTAGCTGCCCCTTAGATCACAGAATAGCAGGAGACATTCCTTTGGCAAAAAAGGACACATTCTTGTCCTGTATCTTGTACTGGTAAGTGAGGCTCCGATCCTGCCAGGCTGTGGGCTGCGACGGCCTTCTCCAGAGGATCCTCAGCTGCAGAGAGGGAGAAGAACGAAGGAGGAACAGCCACCTCAAGTACCTGTTCTATTGTGAACCCTGCTCCGCCCTCTCTGTGACCTTCAACTGAGGCTTCTATGAGATCTCAGTCAAATGTGCCATACAGTAACAGGAATAACTTCTGAAATAAACTTATTACCAGCTAACTAAAAATAAAGGTTTCGTTTTCTGTTATAACAGTCATGTCTGCTCACTTGTTACACAAAAGGGAGAGAAAATTCCCCCCGAGAAAAACTGTAAAAGTATTTCTATGTATTTCCCTTGGGTTTTTTTTTTTTTTTCCTTCCTTTTTCTTTTTCTTTCTTTCTTTTGCAGTACTGGAGATTGAACCCAGGGCCACTATGCAGGCTAAGCAAGCAATCTACCACTGAGCTACACCCCCTCCAGACCTCTTTTGTTGTTGTTTTGTTGTATTTTCTAGGTTTTTTGAGTCAAGGTCTCACTGTGTAGCCCTGACTGCCCTGAAACTCACTATGTAGCCCAAGCTGGCCTTGAATTTGCAGTAATCCTCCTGCTTCTGCCTCCTGAGTGGCAAGATTATAGGTGTATACCACCATTCCTAGCTCTTTAGTCTTTTTTCTATGCATGATTTTATACTTGTTGGCTAGATGGATTTTGAAAACCTACAGGTTAAAATTTGTACATTCAACACAGAAGCTAGACATTTATTACTGATGATGCTTCCACTGCCTGAAATGCTTGAGGGACAGACTGAGAAGGACTGCCGCTGTCCAACCAGAACCTTCTCCCCATGCTGAAGCACAGGCATCCCAACATAGCATTCCTGGGCTTTCTCACTTATGAGACTTGCCTCTGAATGACTCTAGGCCAAGACTCCCAACCACCCTTCCTGAGTCAAGAGTAGTCAATATGAAATTAACTGGAAGTTGTGGTGGAAGCCCCAGGGATGATTCCAAAGAAGTTATAAAAGGCCTGCACAGAACCATAGCAGCCCCAACAGAAGGCTAGAAACTGGCTTCCCTCCAAACATTTTGGCAGAGAGACAGTAGGGGCAGCAGTCCATGATATTCTGACTCAAGTCTTTATTTTCAGAAAACAGTGTTGGGCAGAGTGGGCAAAGCCCACTGTAGTACTGCAGAGGAATTTGCTATCATTTGATAGCATGGCTGCAATATACTCTAGTCTGTTTCCTCTTTAAGAGAGCTCCACTGTGGTCACAAATGGGACCACCAAAGAAAATGTCCACGAAGCTAGTACGCACCATCTGGCACAGTCACTGACTTCTATTCACACAGCTCCCAAAGTTTCCCTTCCACGCAAAGCGCTATCCCAGGCCTGGATGTCTCCCCCAAGTCTGACACTCTTCTCCACATTGTCTAAACTCATAGCAGAGGGACAAGCAGCCCATTGCTCAGTAAGCCCCAGGCCCAGCCCCGTGCATACCTGCCCATGCACATCCTTGCAGAAGCCAGTGGTCAGACCTTCTGCCCGCAGGATCAGGTGGCTCTGATGACTGAGGCCATTCAATAGGATGTCATTCTCCTCATCCTCGGCATCTCCACTGTCATGCACAAAGGCCACCACATTTCCCTGCATCAGACACAAGTGGAAATCTGTTCCTTACTGAAAGAACATCAGGATAGGGGATCAATGGGCTCTCAGTGTCTCCAGCCACCATCCCCACATATCCTCTCATAGACCACCCTCCCTGCTGCAGCTACAATTAGCCCCTTTGTGGGAAGGACCCCTATTGGGCTCCAGGACCCTAGTTTCAATCACCCACTGGACAATTTCACTAGCAAGTCCAACTTGAACTAGCTCAATTCATCTAAAACCAAGTTCACTCTAGGGTCTTCAAAATTAGCTCAGTCTCCTCAATTCCTGAATGTTATAAGAGTGCCACCATTCTGCCAGGCACTAATTCATCCAGTCAACAGTTCTTAAGAACTTACTGTGTACCAGACACTATAGTAGAAGTGAGAGAGGTAGGCCCTGGAGACAGACAGATGCTAATATAGAATTGCAAGGCCATGAGACAGGGATGCATGCGATGCTAGGAAAGCCCAAAGGGGAGGCATCCTATCTAGCCCATAGGAGGGTCAGGAAGTAGGCATGTACTACCTGAATCTTGATGGGCAAACAGGGGCTAGCCAAGCAGAAATGAAGGAGGAGGTCTACTCTGTCAAAAAGTGACAGCTTGGGGTTGGGAGTACAGCTCAGTGGTTTAGCATTGATAAGTCCCTGAGTTTAATCCCCAGCACCACAAAAAAAAAAAAAAAAAAAAAAGTAAGAGCTTGAAATCAGTTCTTTCAAAGGAATACTAACCGGTTGTTAAAAAGAACTAAGCAGATTAATTAATTAATTTGTTTGTTTGTTTGTTTTTTGAGACAAGTTCTCACTATACAGCCTAGGCTGGCCTGGAACTCTCTATGGAGCCTAGACTGACCCCAAACTCAGAATCCTCTTGCCTCAGCCTCCCAAGTGCTGGGATGACTTGCATATGCCACCATACCTGGCTATATCCCTTTTTGAATATCAAAACATATCGTGTGTTATTAAATGAAAAAAGAAATACTAGACAGTATGGATGAAGCCGGGAGTTGTGGCACAGGAATACCTGTAATCCCAGCAGCTCAGGAGGTTGAGGCAGGATTGCAAGTTCGAGGCCAGAGGCAGCCTACATAACTTAGCAAGACCCTGTCTTAAAACAAAAAAATAAATAAATAAATGGACTGGGGGTGTGGCTCAGCGGTGGAACACTTGCAAAGCATGTGCAAGGCCCTAGGTTCAGCCCCCAAGTACCACAAAAAAAAAAATTAAAATTAAAAAAATATTAAATAAAAATATATATGTAAATAAATAATAAAAAGGGGGGCTGGGGGTACAACTCAGTGGTGGAGCACTTGCCTAGCATGTGCAAGGCCCTGGGTTCAACATCCAGTTGAACAACATCCAGTTCAACATCCAGTACTGCCCCCCCACAAAATAAATAAATAGCAGGTTGCCAGTAATATGAAAGAAAATGGAGGAAGACAAATCACATACCAACATGTTCACAATTGCACAGACTCTCTAAGAGCATATGCATCAGAGGGAAGGCGTGATTCGTTTTTACTAAAGTACCCTTTATAGTGTTTCTTTCTTTCTTTTTTTTATTTTTTAAAACTGTGTTCAAGTAGCCAGGCATGGTGGCGCACTCCTGTAATTCCAGCGGCTCGGAAGGCGGAAGGGGGAGGATCTCAAGTTCGAGACCAGAGGCAGTCTGCCTAATTTAGCGAGATCCTGTCTCAAAAAGTAAAAAATAAAATGGGCTGAAGGTGCAGCTCAGTGGTCCAGCACTTGCAGAGCATGCAAGCACAAGGCTCTGGGTTCAATCTCCAGTACTGCAAAAACAAACAAAAAAACAAAACAACAACAAAAAAAGTTCAAGTTCTACTTTTTCTACTAAAGAAAGCAATATTACAAAAAAGCAGTGGAAGCAAGCCTCAGAGCAAGATGAGCCCCAGAAGGTGACTGACTACCTACTGCACTCTCCCCACCCACCCTCATTGCCCTGGTTCCTGGTCCTGTGACTATAGCTAGGATCATTTCAGAAGTTCCCTGAACACAGCTTCCACGCAGGACTTTGCACACAGGCGGTGCTCAACATGCTTTGCCAGATATCCACACCCCTGGCTGACTTATTGAATCCCACTCTCCCACTGCGCCACACTCGCAACCTAGCCTCACCACGCCAATGTCCACAGGTTCCCATGGGCTGCACGACCATCTCCTGAAGAGGGGCCACTGTGGACCAGACACTGTGCTAGACACCATACTGCCCTGTTACAGGCTTCACTTCCCTCAATTTTTGCAGTCAGGTACTCATGAGGTAGGCACCACAGCCATCCCTATTTCATTGGTAGGTCTATGTTAAAATCTTTATTATGCCACATTCTCTTGGTTTGCCTCATAATTTGATAATAAAGGTAGTATCTTCTACCTTACGGTTGTCTGGCACTTTACAATTTTTAAAGCAGTTTAGTGCAAGGCTCTGGGTCAATCCAATCCACAGTCAATCCATCCCTCACCCACCCAAAAAAAAAAGAAAAGAAAAAAGAAAATATAAAGTAATTTATAGCCCTGTCTCAATTGATCTTTAAAATATACTCAGGTATGACAATAACTCACCCCGGTATACAGAAGTACCATGCATTACTAGGCCCACTGAGCAGTGTTGGAAATTCCTTTAATTTTGAGGGATTTATTTCTTAGCAATTGCAAGTATGGGACAGCAGGGAGGGTGGACCAAAACATTTCTGGGCTTGCCAAATGAAAGCCAAATCCCAAGCAAATCAGCAGAGAGACTGCTGAATGGAAGCAAGTCTGGGCCTGTCTGGGCTCTTAGAAGCCACGTGTGGGAGCACAGAGAGCAGTTCCTTTAGTACCTTTAGTTCACAGCACACAGTGGCTCTGCAGTAGTGGATGAAGTCCAGCATGGCGACTGCCCCCAAACCCAGGCTCAGGAGCACACTAAGGTCATCCACTAGCAGCACTGGGCACCTCCATGTGGCCTCCCCACTGTCCACAGGTTTCAGGGCCTCCCGCACAAACTCATACAGCGGCTGCAGGTTCTTAGGACTGGCCTCCCTGGAAACATAGGGCAAAAGTCACCAGAGCTCACCCTCTCTACAAATGTTTATCTGGAACCAAGTGGCACCAGGAAAGCAGTGGGGAAGGCAAAGAACTATATTGTAACCTCAGGAAATCCAGAAAAGAAAAGGCAGACATAGGCTCATGGGTAAGTTTTACTCCAATTTGAATATTTCCTGAGGTGTACTAGGTCTAAAGCGCTGTGCTAGAATCTAGGGGACCCATGAGTGACACCATAAAAGCCAGGCATGGTAGTGTGTACCTATAATCCCAGCTACTTGGAGACTGAGACAAAAGGAGAGCAGGTTAAAGGCCAGCCTGGCCAATGTACTGAGACACTATCTCAAAACAAAACAAAGCAAAACAAACAAACAAAAAAACCCAGGGACATCAGACAGCCTCTCAACCCAAGAGCTTTTGGCATCTAGAAGGTTGACTCAGATTGAGCAGGCAAGAGAAACCTTCCCAGGAGGTCACATGTGGCTAGAAAAAGTTAAACAGGGCCAGGCACTGTGGTGCACACCTGTAAACCCAGAGACTGGGGAGGCAGAGGAGGATTGCAGGTTCAAGGCCAGACATAGCCTGCATAACTTAGTGAGACTTTGTTTCAAAATAAAAAATAAAAACAGAATTTGGGAGTGCAGCTCAGTGGTGGAGCGCTTGCCTAGCATGCACAAGGCCCTGGGTTGAATCCCCTGTATTGAGGGGAAAAGAGTTAAACAGGAATTCAGCTGCCTTGGTGGTGAGGTATAGCAGGTTTGGGCTGCTTGTACACACAACAGATCTGACCCGTTTCTGACACAAGCTGACCCACCTACCTCCGTCTTCCCCAATGGATACCCCCCATAGTGGGTAGAGAGATGGAGCACAGCACCCAGGGCAACCACCCTGCTGCCTCCTGTGCAGGGACGAGCCCCTGGCATTGGGCTATCCTCGCTAACAGAAAGGACAGCTCCCCACACTTTGGAATCAGGTGTAACCAGCCCCTGCACTCAGATGAAGACACCTAGGGTCAGAGGTGCTAAAAGATACATCGCACACACAGGGCCAGGTAACGCAGCTTTCCAGCCACTGTGTAAGAATCCATCTGAGAGAGGGAGGCAGTGGGGAGAGTTAGTGTACAGACTTCTTTGTGGTAGAGGAAGAACAGCAGCCAAGTTTGGGGCTGATGTTCAGAAAGGAGGAGAAGCAGAAAAGCCAATCTCGGACCCATGATGCTGAATATCAAAGCAGGTGACTTTTTTTTTTTTACTTTTACAGAACTGGGGGGCTGAACCTAGGGCCTCACACATACTTTTCAAGTGCTCTACTACTGAGCTGCACTCCCAGGCCCTTTTTAAATTTTTTATCTTGAGATAGGATCTTGCTAAATTACACAGGCTGCCTCCAGCCTTGAACTTGGGATCCTCTTGCCTCAGCCTCCCAAGTCACTGGGATGATAGGCGTGCACCACTGCACCCAGCTAATTTTTTTCTTAAAGGGCCACACAATAAAATTTAGGCTTATAGGTCATCCACTCCCAAGGCAATCCCGAAACAGTCAGCCATTGAAAACGCTATGAGGGTTGCTACAAGTCGGATACTGACTCGAAGGCACCTAACAACAACAAGGTCATATTGTTCCTGTCTCAACTACTCACTCTGTTGCCGTAAAGCAAAACAGCCAAGGACAATATGCAAATGAACAAATATGGTTGCGTTCCATTAAAACTGTATTTACAAAAAATGGTAGCTGACTATGGTCCTTAGTTTGCTGATCTCTACATTAAGCGAAGAACAAAGCAAAGGTGGGTGTGTGAGGGTACTGAGGTAGGGCTGGAAAAACAGCAAGGCATGATGTTCTGCCATACTTCCAGCAAATGCTTCCTATAGTCTTGGGGACAACGGTACACTCTTGGACCCATGGTGAGAGGCCAGGGCTTTCCACAATGCTGAATATCAGGTAAAGTGTTTTGCCCGTGAAGCCAGTTCTGCCTCCCACGCGATAAGCAGAAGGAATCACATACAGCAACCCTTGCATGGGCCCACCTGGCAGGTGTGCAATTCTGACCTGAGAAATTGCAGTGCGTGTGGCTCCTCCTGAGCCTCGAAGAAGATGTCTAACGAGGACTTGAGGCCCTCCAGAAACACAAGCTGCCCTCGCTCCCGTGCTGTGGTCAGGCTGACACCCTGAACACGACAAAGAAGGGATGGAGTTACTGTGCCTTGTAGGGGAAGTCATCAGAGAGGCTAGATGCCAGCTCACACAAGGGTATGATACCCTCCAGACCCTGCAAACATGAACCTGTCCACTCTTCACATGGGCCCATGTCTTCCTTGTCCTGTGGGCTCCCACTCCATAATCTCCATTGTTTTCATTTTGTCTATTTCCATTTAATTGTCACATTAAAAAAACATTATTTTGCTTATTGCTTATATATTTTTATGATTATGCAATACTGTGTTTTGTTTTTTGGGTTTTTAAATTTTTTTTCTGTTCTGGTATGGGTGTCTTTGCAGTGCTAGGGATCATGGGACTGGAGAACTTACTTATAACGTATTTATTTATTTACTTATTTACTTATTTATTTTTAATACTCATGGGTTGAACTCAGGGTCTTGTACCTACTTAGCAAGTACTCTACCACTGGGCTGCACCTTCAACCACTTTTTATTTTTTATCTTGAGACAAGGTCTTGCTAAGTGACACAGGGTGACTCTGGCCTCGAACTCACAATCCTCCTGCCTCTGCCTCCCAAGTTGCTGGGATTACAGGCATGTGCCCATCGCACCCGGCTCTGTAATACATTCTTATGTATTTTGGGCAGCCTGAGAGTTTCAGTCCATGAGGTGTGTTTTTTGAAACCTCAGAGCACCCTTGAGGTTGCATGCCACTGAAGCAAGAGAAAAGGACAGACAAAGCCCAAAGTCTAGCCCTTTCTGTTGCCCCAGCATTTCCCAGACTTTGCCCACTCATTCATCATCTTCTTCTTAACTTATTACTGATTTAAAATGTGCTTAATTTTATAAATGTTGTTGTTAGGTGCTGTTGAGTCGTATCCGACTCACAGTGACCCTCATGGGGTTTTCAATGGCAGATTGTTTCGGGATTGCCTTGGGAGTGGGTTGCCAAGTCCTTCTCCTGTTTTTGTGGTGCTGGGAATCAAACTCAGGACCTCAGAGACTGCAGAGCGGTGCTCTACCAACTGAGCTAAATCCCAGCCCAATTTTATAAATACATGCATTTAAAAATGTATCTTCCCATTACTATTGTAAATTAAAAACCAGTACAGGGGACCTGAGGTGTAGCTGACTGGCAGAGTACTTGCCTAGCATGCACAACGCCCTAGGTTCCATCCCTAGCACCACGAAAAAAGCAACCATCAAACAAACAAAGGCAGATCCCTGGGCCCAATGTCAGACTTCTAGAATGAGGACAGGACCCAGGGTCTGTACTTCAACCAACACTCACAGATGGTAATGCATTCTAAATATGCAACCTACTGCTTGATCTGTACAGAAACAAGTCACATGGAATTCTTTAGACTCCCTATTTCCCTAGACCAAGTCCTAACTGCTCACTCACATGTCAAATTAGGACATGAGAGTACATAGCTTTCTTAATTAGAAACACAGATGCTAAGATCACGGAGGGACGTTTCAGAGACCTGGAATGCAACATGTGTTCTTGACAAGACTTCCCCCTTCATGCCCTCACCTCCAACACAGAAGCTTCTTCCTTCTCTGCAAAGGATATGAAAGTTTCCCCTTCCCTCATCCCAACATAGAAGAGGCAGTGACTTGGCCTAACAATAAGACTAGCTTTTGTATGTGTATGTGTGTGGTAGTTGCAGGATGAATCCAGGGCCTCACACATACTTTGCAAGTGCTCAACCACTGGGCTGCACCCCTAGCCCATTTTTTATTCTTTATTTTTAAGTCAGGGTCTCGCTAAATGACACAGTCTGCCTCTGGCCTTGAACTTGTGATCTCTTGCCTCCACGTCCCAAACTGCTGTGATTACAGGTGTGCACCACTGTGCCCAGCTTAAGATAGGCATTTGAAGATTAAAGATCATTACTGACAGTTGACTTGGTTCTCTTTAAAGCTGGTATATCAAAAAAACAAAAACAAACAACAACAACAAAAAAACATCTCCTTTCAGCTCCCATTCCCAGGTCACAGCTTATGACATGACCCAGGCTATGTATGAAAGTTCCCTAGTCTCTTGCATATAATTGATAAGATGAGTGATTCGTGAGATGGTAAGGGGGAAGGTAATAAAAATAACTCTCCTCATACTTGGGTCTCAAGCCCTAGTCTTAACTGGGAAGCATTCAATGTGGCAACAGACCAAACTATAACCTCCAACCTAACAGGTTGAAAATGAAAGCCTACAATGAGAAAGAGGACCTCAACAGGTCTCGAATCAGTAGAGAAGGATTAGCTTAACCAACATCTACAAACAGGTCTGGTTCTATAAACTCTCAATTAACAACCCATGCTAAGATACTACCTTGACCATTTAGATAAGGGGCTGAGAGTCCTAAGATTTCCTTAATCCTTCCTTTGCTAAATTCTCTACAACCCAAACAAGACAGCCCAGCCTTGGCCTTCTTGCACACCCAAAGCACACACTCTCACTTGGGAGCCTCATCATGGAAAGCAAAGAAAATACTTACCAGCTTCTGTCCCACAATATTATAGTGACTGAAGGACTGGATGAGAGCCACAAAGCAGACTTTACAATTAGCTAGAAAAGAAAACAAATTTATTTTTGGCAAATCCTCTGCATGTAATCAGTTTCACACACTCCACTCCTTTAGAAACAAAAGCACTTAGGTAGATGGAGACACCCAAAGGCCTTGAATCCTGACTCATCTAATTTGAGTCTAAGGTGCATTTTTTCTCACATTTAATACTTATGCCTTATTTCACTGATTCTGAGATGTACTTCTGTTGGATGCATTACGAGGTACTTAATTTCATCTTACTATAAAAAACTATCACTTTTCTATTTTTACTTATGTTTACTCTTGGCATACAGAAATACAACTGACTTATAAAACTAGACTTACATCTACTCAGGCAAAGTATTCAGCAGAATGATTGTTCTTGGACACCTCAAGAATGCAGCTATGTGTTATTTGGTAACAAGTCCTGGGATATGATGTGGCTTAACCACATTATAGAGGTGCTACTTGGTAAATCATTTTGAGTTTATGTGGGGTCTTAATTATTAAAGAATAAAAAGATAGCCGTGCACGCCTGTAATTCCAGCAGCTCGGGAGGCGGAGGCAGGAGGATCGCAAGTTTGAGACCAGAGGCAGTCTCCATAACTTAGCGAGACCCTGTCTCAAAAAGTAAAAAAATGGGCTGAAGGTGCAGCTCAGTGGTCCAGCACTTGCAGAGCATGCAAGCATGAGGCCCTGGGTTCAACCCCCAGTACCGCAAAAAAAAAAAAAAAAAAAGAATAAAAAGATTAGGAAATGAGAAAATAAATAACTAGTCTTATATCCAATAAGAAATAAAAGAAGCACCAAGAAATTCCATCTATTTGACTGAACTTCATTACAGAGGGGCTAAAGCCAGGGCCTCGTGCATTCATTTTTTGTAAATGCTTTGCCACTGAGCTGCTCTCCCAACCCCTTATTTATTTACTTTTTTATTTTATTTATTTATTCATTTTGCAGTACTGAGGGATTGAACCCAGGGATTCACACTTTTTTTGCAGGGACTGTACCACTGAGCTGCACCCCCAGCCCATTTTCACTTTTTTGAGACAGTCTCACTAAGTTGTGCAGGCTGCCTCTGGTCTCAAACCTGAGATCCTCCTATCTCTGCCTTCCAAATCGCTGGGATTACAGGCATGCGCCACCACACCCAGCCCTTGTTTATTTATTAAAATGAGACAGGGTCTGGCTAGGTTACATAGGCTGCCTCTAGTCTCGAAGTTGTGATCCTCTTGCCTCCACCTCTCAAGTCACTGGGGTTAACGAATGTACTACTGTGCCCAGCTCTGGTTTTGTTTTTGTTTTTGTTTTTTAATGAACTTATAATGACTAAATAAACTTATGATGACTAGAGGTTCATTCAGTTCAGGAGTGTTTTGTTTCATTTGACTGTTTTTCTAATCTGTTTCCAAATGTAAATTGCAGTGGACATGTTCTTTAGGAAGGATCTACTGCCAGGGCCAAGTGTCAGTGGGGCCAAGTGTCCAGAGATGGAAAAACATTCAGGGACTGAGGAACAACTAAGTCAGGAAGCTACAGAAGGGCCTCAGTAGGGGAGTGGCTGCACTGCAGGTAGAGAAGGGGAAGGCAGGACATGGATACAGTGGGAACATGACAGTCTTTCACAGGGTTGGGAGGGGAACACAATTATGTAATAAAACAGCCCCCTGCTTACCCAAGCACCAAAGCCCTGGCTATAAATGCTCTTCCCATTGCTTCCTGAGAGATTTTCTTTTCATTCCTTTATTTTGCCTTGAGCTTTTACCTTTGAGGTAGAAGGAGAGAAAGTGATGCACAAGGAAACTGCCATCTGTCTTGGCATCGCAGAGTAGAATCAGTTCCCCCTAAAAGTTAAGAGGAACACAAAAATGTAAATTAGATTCCCTGGAAGAAGGTCAGCCTAGTGCAGAAATCGTCATTTGTGTAAATTTCTATACCTGGAGAGTGGCATATATATATATACACACACATACAAACACACACACACAGACACACACACATATACACATACATACATACATATGTGTGTATATATATACACATACATATGTGTGTGTATGTGTGTGTATATATGTATGTATGTGTATATATATATAAATTTTTCTTTATTTTTTTTGAGGTACTTGGGAGTTGAACCCAGGGAATCAAGTAAGCCTTGCAGACATTCCATCACTAAGCCAAATCTCCCAGTCTATTTTTTACACTTTTTATTTGAGAAAGGGTCTGGCTAAATTACACAGGCTGCTTCTGGCCTCGAACCCATGATCCTCCTGCCTCTGCCTCCTGAGTCACGGGGATTACAGGCATGCACCACTGCACTCAGCTGGTAGAGAGTGGTTTTTTTTGTTTGTTTGTTTGTTTTGTTGCGGTACTGGGGGTTGAACCCAGGGCCTCATGCTTGCATGGTTTGCAAGTCCTGGACCACTGAGCTGCACCACAGCCCATTTTTTTACTTTTTGAGACAGGGTCTCGCTAAGTTATGGAGACTGCCTCTGGTCTCGAACTTGCGATCCTCCTGCCTCCGCCTCCTAAACCACTGGGATTACAGGCGTGCACCACCGCTTCCAGGGGAAAGTGTATTTTTTAATAATATATATGCTAAATTTACTCCAGTGAGGAAAATAAACCAAAACTATGGGGAAAAAATCAAAGATTAAAGTTATGAATATTAAGTTATTCATGATGAGCAAGCAAATCTCAGCCACCACTTTCTCAAAGCATAACAGGGGATAAAATTCCTCTTCTCCTCTACTCCTTACCTCAGCAACTCAGGAACTGATCTTGGGGATAGTAAGATCCTGAACAAAGGATCAAGATTCTAATGAAAATCAGGCTGCCGGTATTGGAAGAGACATTCAAAAAAGGTCTTCCAGCCAGGGAACAGGCTATAACCCCAGCACTCAGGAACCTGAGGCAGAAGGCTGATGAGTTTGAGTACAGCCTGGGCTACATACAGCCTGTCTCAAAAATCTCTGACCTAACTTCCTCCCTGATGTCAATTCTGTTGTAGGGTAAGGGAGAGAGGAGGAGTTGCTGACAGAGAACTCCAATAACAAAGTTTTCCCAACAGCTCTGCTCCTGGCTGGGCTCTAATCATGGAGACCCCTGGAAAGACCTCTAAGAATGTTCTCTGTACTGTCTGGTTGCTCTGCTCAGCCAGCTCTAGTTCTGCCAATGACAAGACGAAGTGGTACCTCATATGCCACCTCCACGCTGTGTGACTTTAAGTAAGTGCCTAACTTCTTTGGGCTTCAATTTTTTTACATGTAAAGTATGAGTGGGCACTGTAGCACATGCCTATAACCCCAGAGACTTGGGAGGCAGAGGCAGGAAGATCACAAGTTTGAAGTCAGAGGCAGCCTGCATAACTTAGAGAGACCCTGTCTAAAGATAAAAAATGAAAAAGGGGCTCTGGGTACAGTTCAGTGGAAAGTATGTGTGGTCCCCCTAGGTTCAGCACCCCCCAGTACCACAAATAAGTAAGTAAAATAAAATAAAAAGGGACTAGGAGTACAACTCAGTGGTAGAGTGCTTGCAAAGTGTGCATGAGGCTTTGGGTTCAGAACCCCAGCACGGCAAAAAAATAAAAACAATAAAAATAAACATTACACTGTCAAATCTTGAGAGTTACCCCTCGCCCCCAGTGCTGTCATTTCCTGGTGCCCATTTCAACCCTACATTCCTTCACTCTGGCCCTAGACTGAGTACTTGGGAAGTGTCCTAGTAATTGGCAAGATAACAAGAGCTATCTGGAGACTTGGACAGACAAAAATTGGTAGGCAGCTGAGATCCGTAACAACCTTTCAAAAGCGACAATTTGCATGGCACCATGGGGTTATAAACAGGGTTTTACATACATGGTATTTTGGCTGCCTGGAGGTGCCTATCATTTCATTAGGAACACAAAGTTTATTGGATAAGCCAGTTATGCTTCTGGAAGAGCACTAAAAATGCATTAAAATGTGAAACCCTTCGAGGTTCCAAGGGCTGGAAAACAGGATGGCCAGGCTGTGGTGCAGAAGGCTGACTTAGTGCAATCCAGTATTGGCCACGTGCAGCTTTGAACAGTTCTCAGACGCCACCAGGAGAACGAGGAAGAGAAGCGCAGTTTCGCTTCGACCAGATGATAAAGGATATAGGGGTGAAAGGGACACTCAGGGAAAGCTAAGAAGCTGGTCCCAGCAGGGCACGGTGGCGCACACCTGTAATCCAGTGACTGGGGAGGCTGAGGCGGGAGAATGGCATGTTCCAGGCCAGAGGCAGCCTGCGCAACTGAGCGACACCTTGTCTCAAAATTTAAAAAAAAAAAAAAAAAAAAAAAAAGGTTTGAGATGTAGCTCAGTGGTAGAGTGCTTGCCTAGCACAAGCCCCTGGGATCAATCACATGTATTACAAAAATAAAATAAAATAAAATAAAATACATAAAAGGCGGTCCCATGAGGACGGCAGAGGATAAAACTCAACTCTCCGCTCCGGCCTGTTCTGCAAAGTCCTCTGGGTGCCACGGTCGCCCACCCAGTGGGCACACACAAGACTCCCAGTCCACCTCTGTGAACGTCAATCAACCCCAATGTCCGACTTGCTTCCTGAGGACTTTTAAGCGCACTCACGATCTCTGAGAACATGCAAGACCTCCAGAAGCCCACCTTCTGCGGGCCTAAGCCTCCCGCCCCGCCAGCCCTCTCCACACTACAACTCCCAGACCGCTGGAGTTCAGGGCGACCGCGCCTTCTTTCCCACTGGGTCGCGCGCGAAGAATCCCGGATGCAATCTTTCCCCGCGCTCCCAACACCCGCCCCCTTCCGGGCCGCGCGTTGTCTTGCCTGCTCCGCCCTGTCAGGGCTGGTGTTGAGAAGGTTATTGAGTTCCGGGAACATTCCGAACTCCGGGACAAGCGGCCTGGACAAGAAACTGAAGCGCTGCGGAGGCGACAGAGTCCGGAAAGCGACACACTGAGGCGACCGCACTCAGAAGCGCGCATGCGCAGCTCCACTCCTGCCGCAGCCAATCAGGCGGGCGCCTTGGTTTGCCGGCGCATGCGCGTGAACCCAAGTCGCAATGGAGGCGACGGGGAGCCATCAGCAGTCAGGCTACTGGGTTGCCACAGGCCTGCCCTTTCCGTGTGGGTCCACGTGGCCCCAGAACACTCCTGGTGGTCCTCAACGCCTCAAGCGACAGAGTCTCCTTCTTCCCGCTATCTGGCTCCATCTGCAGCCCAAGGTCTCGGTCCCTCCACACGTGACTGTACAGCGCCTGCTGTGTGTTCCACACTGAAGCCTGGGCTATGTCTATAGGCTAGACCCGCGAAGATGCCCGCCCTCGCAGGAGGTGAAAAAGAAACATAATAAACAGAGAATTACATCTTGAAAAATTCTGTGGAGAGAAACAAAATCTTAGATAAGGGAGTAACAGTAGGGGTAGGAGTAAGTTGCAGAATTAAAGAGGTTGTCAGGGTGGGCCTCACTAAGAAAGTGTGAATTCGCCCTGGGTGTGCCTCTTCAGGGCCTTTGTACTGAAGTTCTGGCTTTCTGAAATGATCCTTTTACCAGATATCCTCTCCCCTTCAGGTTTTTGCTTAGATGTTGCTATCCTCGAGGCCTCCCCTTAGCACACTCCTCAATCGCAAGCTGTCTGTTTTCCCAACACTTCTTTTTCCTTGCTTTTATTCTTTCCATAACATTTATGTTTATCATACTTTATATAGTTTTGTTCTGGGGCTGGAAATTAGCACAGTTGGTAGAATGCTGCTCTGTACTTTCTGAGGCCCCACTTTCCCTCACAGCACTGCAAAAAATGGAAGAAGGATCTGACAATCCATTCCTGAAGCAATCTGGAAACAATTAGCCATCAAAAACCCTATGAATAGCAGAAAAGCAGTAACATAGTTCCGGGCATGCCACGGTGTCCCGGAGGGTTTCATTCTTTGGTACATAGGGTCTCTACAAGTCAGACCCGACTCCATGGCACCTACCAACAAGTTTTGTTCTAGCCCAGTGAGCCTCAGATCATTTAAAAAAAAAAAACACCTCTAATTCTACCAAAGTCAAGTTTATTGGCTTGTTGCAATGAGGAAAATAGCACACCAGTGGAGCCCAAAGCCCTGTCACATAGGAAAAGAGGTATTACAGGATTTGGAAAATGGTGGAGTACAGGTGAAATTTAAACAAAGCAATATTTTGATAGGCTCAAAGCTAAGCACAGCTGTGTGTAAAAAAGTCAGTATCTGGCCTAGCCTGCAAACTGAGGGGAACCAGGGTCCTGTTTCTGTGGAAGCTACAAGGTTAAGTTAGATATGGAATGTAGTCACTTATGTAAAACTCTGCACCTGGGATAGAAATCAAGGATACTTCTCTGTGTCAAAGTACTTGGCTCCTCCAGCCAAAAATAAACTGTTTCATGCTTACTGTGTAAAATACAAGCAGCCATTGACCTTCAGAAGCTGGCCTGGCACTCACAGGTATGTCTTGGTGTAACTTTTTGTGTGTGTGTGCAGTGCTGGGGGATGAACGCAGGACCTCATGCAGATTTTGCAATTATTCTTCTATTGAACTGCACCCCAAGCTCCTTTTTTTTTTTTTTTTTTTAAATCTTGAGACCAGGTGTCATTAAGTTATACAAGCTGCCTCTGCCCTTGAACTTGCAATCCTCCTGCCCCCATCTCCTGAGTGGCTGGGATTATAGTCGTGTACCACCGTGCCTGGCCTGGTTTTGGTTTTCTGAGGCAGGGTCTCACTGTGTAGCCCTGGCTGGCCTGGAACTCACTATGGAGACCAGGTTGGCCTTGACCTTGTGGCAATCCTCCTGCCTCTGCTTCCAGAGTGCTGGGATTACAAGCATGTACCAGTAAGCCTGACTCATTATTCTTTTTGTAGGTTCTTTCTCTGGCCTTGATTAGCTTCCTCATATTCTGAATACTTTAGGATGACCTTCTGAAGCTCTCCAGTTCTCTGCAACATTGTTCCTCTGTCCTAAGAACTCTAGTTGCCTTGTTGTTGTTGTTTTTGTTAGGTGCTGTCGAGTCGGTATCTGACTCATAGCGACCCTCATAGGGTTTTCAGTGGCTGACTGTTTCGGGGTTGCCTTGGGAGTGGATTGCCAGGACCTTCTCCCATTTTGGGGGGTGCTGGGAATTGAACTCTGGACCTCAGAGACTGCAGCGCAGCACTCTACCAACTGAGCTAAATCCCACCCTTAGTCTCCCCAAACTCTTAGCTCTAGTCTTTCCAACTCAGGGAATATTCTGGGCCATAGGTGGGCCTTCCTGGCTCTAATTACTTCCCTGCCTAGCAGGAACCTATGGCCATTTGAACTCTGAGCTCTCTGGCAAGCACCCTCAATGTCCTCATGTTGTTTGTTGTTTTTAGGTGCCTTCGGTGTCCGACTCATAGCAACCCTATGTACAACAGGGAAACACTATTGTCAGTGCTTCTCTGCTATTTATATTTATAGGGTTTTCAATGGCAGATTGATTTTTGGGAGGGGGTTGTCGGGTCCTTCTCCCAAGCCTACGGTATCTGGTGTTCCCAGGTGGTCTCCCATCCAGGTACTAACCAGGCCTGACCCTGCTTAGCTTTCAAGATCTGACGAGATCGGAAGCCACGGTGCTATGGCTGCAGGCTTCATGTTGTTTACCTCCTGTAAATAGCATTTTCTCTGCAGCTCTCAAGTGGCTGGGGTTTAGCTCAGTTGGTAGAGTGCTGCTCTGAACTCTCTGAGGCCCTGCATTCGATCCCCAGCAGGGAAAAAAATGGGAGAAGGACTTAGCAGCCCATTCCCAAAACAATCAGCCATTGAAAATCCTATGAATAGAACAGAAGCACTGACATAGTGCCGGGCATGGCATAGTGTCCTGGAGTATTCCCATCTGTTGGACACAGGGTTGCTATGAGTGGGGCCAGACTCAAGGGCACCTAACAACAACAACTACAGCTTCCAGCACTGGCTGCATCTTTTCTCTCCACTTCTTCAGATGCTGCTAACCATTGCTATCAGAAGCCATCACAGGACCCTGCCCAGCTCCTCAGCAAACACTGCTGCATCAACATATGTGCCCTTTGCCTTCCTGTCTCTGAATTGATGAGTTGTTTTTTCCTAAGTGGTGCCTGACATCTCCACCATGTGTGATAAGGGAGCTTTCATAGGCTGTAGTTGCAGATGAGCTGGTAGAACCATCAGACTGCTGGCAAAAGGGAAAGGGTCTTGGAAGCATTTGGGGTTATCTCCTGCACTCTCAGCAGAGGGCAGCAAGACACTGGCTTATGCTGGCCAAAGAGCTTCAGTGGCAGGGTCCCACTGGCCAGTCCGGTGAGGGCAAAACCTGCCAGTGCAGTTCCCAGCCACTCCGCCCACAGATCCTGCTCCCGTTCCTCTTAGGCCCCCTCTCGAGAAACCCAGAAGCCAGCTCTTCAGGACTTCTCCTGCATCAGGGTCTCCCTCAGGACTGTCCCCACCACCCTCAGCCATCTATGGCTCCACTCCTGCTCAGAATAGAAGGGAGGATGCCAGGAGTGGTGGCGCACGCCTGTAATCCCAGAGGCTCTGGAGGCGGAGGCAGGAGGATGGCAAGTTGGAGACCAGAGGCAGTCTGTGTAATTTAGCGAGACCCTGTCTCAAAAAAGTAAGAAAATGGGCTGAGGGTGCAGTTCAGTGGTCCAGCACTTGCAGAGCATGCAAGTGCGAAGCCCTGTGCTCAACCCCCAGTACCACACACACACACATACAGACACAAAAAGGGGGGAGCTGGGGGTGAAGCTCAGTGGTCCAGCACTTGCAAAGCATGCAGGCATGAGGCCCTGGGTTCAACCCCCAGTACCGCAAAAAAAATAAATAAAATAAAATAAAATAGAAGCGAGGGTCTTCAGGTGGCCTCATGGTCCCGGCTGCTGTGAGCTCCTGTCCTGCTGGTCACTTATTCCACCTATTGTTGTCCATAAGACCCTTCCCCAGATGTCTGCGGGACTGGCTTCCTTGAACTCCTTCAGACTCTACTGCACGAGGCCCTCCCTGAGCACACCCAGGTAGTAGACCCCGAGGAGGAGCAATCACCAGACAGCCTCCAGCTTAGCTTCCCCAGGAGCCTCCCACACTGTGTGGCACCTCACCTGAGTCACACTCTTCCCAGGGCAGCCTTCAAAGGGGAGCCTATAAGGGATGGACCATTTCCTGCCCACGTGGGACACTGACGGACTCTCCTCACTCTGGAGGCTTTGTTGGGGTGCCCTCACTGTTCATGTTCTCCCTCTGCCTGATCCTGCTTCTTCTCCATCCCAGCATTTGCTTCAGGAGAAACCAGCCTGTGACGCCCCAGCACTAACAATTAAGCCCCTGCTTTATTTGTCTTTGTAGAACTTACTGCCACCCAGCTTGCAGTTCATTTCTTGTTCCTATGCTCTTCCTCACTGGAACACCAACTGGCTGAGGCCGGGCTTCATCTCCTTTCCTCATTAACATGTTGCTAGCACTCAAAAGAATGCCTGAGACACAGTAGGTGCTCACTAAACATGATGAATGAGCGCGTGAGACAGGGGTTTGCTGGCAGTTCGGGATCCCTGGAGAAAGATGGGCTTGTGAGCAAATTGCAGAAAATGAGAGCAGTTTTAGCCTGGCTTCTCCAGAGGAAGTCGCTTACTCAGACAGGAGCCCCAACAAGGAGGGAAGCAGAAGTAGGAGAGGCCTGGGCAGGGTGTGTGGTTGAAGTAGGGAGACTGCTGGGGTCTAGGAAAAGTCAGCAGAGTGATTCCAGAACTGTACACCTGCAGGACAGGTGGCTGGAAGAATTTTCTACCAGCCTCTGTCACTCCTGCTCCAGGGTCAACACCAGTCATGCTGATTGCCTGCATCCCTCAGTTGTCTGCTGAGCCTGGCTGCAGGAGCCTTAGGGCTCATGATGCTCACACTTGAGGTAGAGGCTGAGTTCAGAGGAGAGTCTGAGGTGGCCACTAGGAGAGGGAGGCAGGGCTGTGGGTGTCATGCTGCCAAGGAGATGATGCAGTGGGTGTGCAGTTTAGATGGACCCCCACAGCCACAGCAGCACTAGAAGAGGTGGGGCATGCGGAGTGCAGTGGTTCATGCCTATCATCCAGGGAAGGGGAGGCAGGAGGATCACAAGTTTGAGGCTAGAGGAAGCTGTGTAACTTAGCAAGACCCTGTTTCAAGATTTAAAAAAATGAGAACTGGGGGTGCAGCGCAGAGGTAGAGCACTTGCAAAGTATGTGCAAGACCCTGGGTTAAGCCTTCCAGTACCATAAAAAAGAAAGTGGGGGGGGGAGGAGGGGAGGAGAGGGGAGGGGAGGGGAGAAAGAAAGAGGAGAGGCAGGAGGCCCAGAGGACAGGAGAGAAATACTACAAAGCTACCCAGGTTGGAGAAGTGACAGGACCCTGAGGCAGAGGGTGCCAGGCTGAGAGGAGTAAGAGTGGGTGGCATCAATGGCAATGTGGAGGTCTAAAAGGGCAAGGTGAACACAGGATTAAACCAGTGTGTTGGAGCCCTGGAGGGACAGAGGCAGATGTATTCAGTTGCCCACCTGGGAATCTGGTACCTAGTTAGTAGTCTGGGTCAGAATTGGGAAGGGGGGGCGAGCTTCACTCTTCTAGCTGAAAGTGAGGAGGCGCTGCCTCTCAGGGCATTACCTGTGTCTTCTCTGCAGCCCCAGAGAGTCTCTAAGGTGTCCTTTAGCTCCAGGAGGCTGGTTTGCTGCCCTACACAAGTTTGGAGAGGGTGAGAACAAGGCCTCAACACCAAGCACCGATAAAGCCAATCTTCAGTCTAGGCTGCCCTTTTGGAGCTTCATGAGTCCACAAGAAAGAGAAGTCACCGTTTAAAATCTCAAGTGCCACCTGCGTCCTTGAGAAGAATGGGTGACTTTGTGCGGGCTGGGAAGGCAGCATCAGAACGAGACCTCCAGAGAGAAAGCAGTCAATAGGCTCCGCAGAAGTGGGGCTGTGAGAAGCCTATGGCCATGGGAGGAACGTGTGACCTGTAGCTGCCAGAGGATTTTAAAGGACAGTGACATCTAATATCTGACACCTGCTTCTTAAGCCTTTCTGCATTGTGAGCCTGGCACCACTCTAAGCCCCCATGTGACTGACTCCATCAATAGAGGCCTTCCTATGAGGGGGTTCGGAGAGTTGGAGGCAGAGGCTATGGCTCTCACCTAGGGCCAGTCAAGGGCACTATAGGGTTTTGGATATTTTGATAAAAGGGGGTTATGGTGGCAGTCCCCAGGAATCTACAGAGGCCTTCAGGAGAGGGTCATATTTCCCCCAAGAGGTGGGAAGACTGAGGAACTAAGAAAGCCCTAAGCCTCTTATTCCTGGTTCCTCTGGTATTTCTGCTAGATCATCTTCATATACCTGTCAACTTCTTTTCCTTCTGAAAGTCCAGTTGCTCTCAGATATGTGCAGGTGACACTTGGCCACACTGGCTTCTCAGCCTCAGGCTTGGACCCTGCCTGCTTCCTCACCATTGTCTTACCTAGTGCATTCTGTGCCAAGAGGGGCAGGAAGACCAGGAAGATAGGTGAATACTAGGGTGGAAGGGGTTTGCGTTCTGCATAGCCTCAAGGTCTTTCTACAGGAAAGAAATACTGAGCTACAAAACATACAAATGTTACTTCCAGGCCTATGATGGTCACCTACTGATCTATGTTGTAATATCCAAACTAGAAACTCTAATCCCTTTTTTTTTTTTTTTTTTTGCGGCATTAGAGGCCTGAACCCAGGCCCTTGTGTATACTTTGCAGACACTCCTCCACTAAGCTGCCCCCTCAGCCCCTTTTTGATTTTTTATCTTGAGACAAGATCTCGTGAAATTACAGCTTTACTAAACTCATTTATTAGTGTAATAGTTGCATGCGTATATTCTTTAGCATTTTCTATATTTTCTATGTACTAAGACACAAGTTCATGTCATATATAAATATAGTTTTACTTCTTCCTTTCAATCAGTATGCTTTTTATTTTCTTGCCTAAATCCCTGGGCTAGAATTTGCAATATAATGAAACATCCAGGTTTATATTCTAGACCATAATTCTCTCCAGCTGCCCCACTGCCATCCCTACTTGGGAGCCAATTGGGCATCTCCAAACAACTCATGATCATCTCCAACCTGCTTCTTCCACTGTCTTCCCCACTTCTAGCCCTCCAGTGTTGGAGTGAAGTTACCTTCCACTCCTCACTTTCTCATCCCCACACTGGAAGCATCAGCAAAATCTGTTATTTCAACTTTTACAATATGTCCAGAATTTGACCACTTTCCTCCAGCCCTATGCTTACCAGGTAACTTCAAGCTCCAGACTCTCAGGCTCACTCCTCTCCAGTCCCATCAGCCTTTTGTCCGGCTTAACAGGCCAGGTAGTTACCTTCCACCAAGTCTTACTGGTTTCCTATGTCTGGAATGTTCTTCTCTCTGTACGTGATCACTTCTTTGCCGCCTTTTATCCCTTGTACAAATACTATCTTTTTTAGCAGACTGTATGTTCCAAAGGTGACCCTACAAGTATCTATCACATTCCACATGCTCTTACAACATGACATTGAAATGCCATTGAGAGATTAGGGGGATGTATCGATATTTCCTTCTTGTAGACCAAGACAAAGTTCTATAATTGCTTTGACTAAGAGCAGAGCTTCAGACCCCTGAAAATTTTGGTTCAGGTTTGGGTGTGCATTCAATATATTAAAATATAGAGAGTTCAGGTTTGGTTTGGGTTTCAGTTTAAAATTTTAACCCTAGATGTAACTAGATGAACAAATTAAAAAAATTTTTTTCAAGTTTTATGTACAATAAAATAGCTAATGATATATAAAAAGAGAAGAAAACATAAAAAGCTGAACCCAAAACCAATTTCTCATTGGGTTCAGGTTTAGAAAAAAAATTTTAAATGCTGGAACAGGAATGGGTTCAGGATTTGGGTGCACGTTTGGTTTGAAGCCCTGCTCTCTACACATAGGATTTAAACCTGAACTCTAACTGAAACTGAGCCCTCTAAATTTTAACATACTACTCCCTAACCCGATCCCATTTTTTCACAGGTTTAAAGCCATGTCCAAGAGCATGGCAAAAGTGACACTGATTTCCAATGCTTGATCACAAGAGGTAACCCTTTCCTACTTGGCTCTCTCTCGTGCCTGTTTGTTTGGCACCCTGATGGTTATATAAGAAGTCTGGCTGCCTTGAATGTGCTCTGCTGCATAGATAAAGTGGAAAACCATAGAGACAGAGATGCCAAGGATCCCCAGCTGTGCCCCTCTCCAGCTTTTTGGGTCGTGCCTAAGCCAGGCCCCTGACACGTGAGTGAAGGAGACTTCAAGGTGATGATCTGGCCCCAGCTGCCCTTTGACTGCAGCCTTGTGAGAGACCTTGAGTCAGAACCATCCAGCTAAGATGCTCCCAAACCCCTGACCATAGACACAAGGAGAAGTAATAACTGATTATTGTGTGTAAACCACGACATCTTGGGGTTATTTCTTACGTAGCATAGAAACCAGAGTGCCCTCTCAGAGATGTCTTTTCTGTTTGCTCTGTTTCAAATCTCAAACCGTTCCCTCACTTATCACTCCCTGCTTCCATTCTCTGCTCTTTTTCTCCCCAGCACTTCCTACTCTCTGACATACTATGTTTTAATTATTTATTTAATGTCTTTGCCAGGGCAAAGATATTTGCTGTCAGGTTCACTGTTGAATCTTCAGTATACACATGGCACATAGCATATGCTCAGTATTTGTTAAATGCATGAACACCTATGTCTAGTAAGACTGCCAGCCATATGGATGGGAAAAATCAATGCTAATGTCTAGATGGTGATTATCTCTGGGGAAGGAGAAAGTGGAAGCATCTATCATGGAACTGATTGATTGATTGATTGGCTGGTTGATTTTTGAGACAAAGCCTAGTTATGTAGCTCAGGCTGGCCTGGAACTCACAATCCTCCTGTCTCAGCATCCCAACTGTGTACCATCTCACCTAGTTATCAGGGGATTTAATTACATGTATATCTCCTCTCCTCTCCTCTTCTTGCTTCTCTCTTCTTCCTTCCTTCCTTCCTTTCATTCTCTTTCCTGTCTTCTTTTCTTCCTTCTTTCCCTCCCTCTCCTCTCTCTTTCATTTTATTTTTGGTGCTGGGGATTGAATCCAGGGCCCAGTGCATGCTAAACACATGCCCTGCCACCGAGCTGCACTCCCAGCCTTTCTTCTTATAAGAAAACCTAAAACAAATATGGAAGAAATTTAGAATTTGTAACAAAAGTTTGTCACAGTATTCTCTGTACTTAACATGATAAACTTTTTAAGGTAAAGAACATTTGTACATGACTATTGGTATTTCTTTGTAAGAGACAAAAGTGGAAACAAATCAAATGCCCATTAGTTGGTGACTAGATAGCAAACTATGGGATATACTCAGTAAGTAAAAAACGGCTGATATGTCCCGCATCCAGAACCATTATGCTGAAAGAAGTCTTACTCAAAGGAGTATATACTGGATGATTCCACTTATTAGAGATTCTAGAGCAGGAAAAACCCAACCCTGGTGGAAATAAATCCTCTTCAGATCCCTGGGGAGGACAAGGCTGACTCAAGGTGGCCCCTGTGCTTATATTCCTCCTTCCATCTTGGCTCAGGCAGTCCTTCACCAAGTAACTCTTGAATGTCACAGTATGTCTCTCTCCACCTCTGTTTCCCCATATGTCACCTCCCACAGAGGCTTCCTCCTTCCATCCTGACAGTTCAGGACTCTGATCCTCTTATAAGCCCACTGCTGCTTCAGGAAATTCCCTGTGCCTGCCTGTGGGTGGCTCAGGCCTCTATGGTAAGGTGAGGATGTCCTCACCCTGGGACCTGGGGTTCTGGCCTCAGGAAGATGTGGTAGGAGTTGGGTGCCCCACCCCATTACAAGTTGGTCCAGAACTCCCTGTGCTCCCCCAAAGCACCAGGCTCCAAAGGCATGAGATTGGAGGTCCTTCTTCACCTTTTGTTCCAGTCTCTGGGGCTTTGCAGGCCAATGAAAGCACAGCCCTGAGAATAAAAGCCCCTTGTCCAGAGTTCTGAGCCCTAATCCTCTTACATGTCACCAGCGGAAAGCCGGAGCTGGTGGCAGAAGGGCTGCTCTGATTCCCTGCCAGCCCGTTCCTTATCCCACACTCTGGTGCCAAGTGCATCTTATCTCAAAGCGCTGCTGCCCCAGCTAAACCACCACACAGCCAACTGTAACTGTCACTCAGCCTCTGGCGATGAGGTAGCCAGACTGAGAGCTCTGGAAAGGGCTTGGACAGCGTAGGGAAGTCTGAGGAGCTGTTCTGTCCTGAGAGTCACAGGCCAGTTCTGAGCCTCAGCTGTGCCCAGTGTGGCCTGACCCAGGGTTCTGCCTCCCTCCCTCTGCCCTATCAGGAGAAAGGCCTGTCCAGGCCCTGCAGGCCTGTGGGCAGAAGGGACTGTGCATCAGACCAGAAGAGCTGAGATGCAAGTGACATTCCGGGACAGAGGCCAGAGTGGTGGTGAGGATGGGAAAGGCCAGAAGTTATGACATGCAGGCATAGGGGCTGTAGATGCCAGACAGCTGGGGGGCTTTTCCTTTGGTACAGACACCAGGACAGGAGTGCGGGAGGACCCTGCTGACTGGAAGCTGCATGCTCACCTCACTTTAGCCCTGTGCCAACTGTGCCCAAGGTGGGCCACATGTTGGAAGCAAAGCTGCCTTAGTGCTGGGAGCCAGGGAAGGGCTCGACACAGAGGTGCCCCACAGCCCCATGGGAAAATGCTCCCTGGCAATGGGGGGCCCACATACTATGGGACTGCCTCTCCCACTCACTCTAGACCACACTGTAATCATGCTTCTGCTTCCACTGCTCACCAGAGTTTCTTGGGTCAAGGTCACTGCTGACCTCCATGCTTCTAACCCACAGACAGTTTTTCCTCATCATTTTACTTGAGCATCACAGTCAATCCTTGATACATGTTCACCCGGGGCACCCAGCCTCTGCTTTCCCTGCTTTCCTCCCAGAGTCCTGTGTAGGTGCCTTCTTTCCCCAGACCTCACCAGGGTGGCCCCCAGGGCTCAGGCAGGTGGACCCCCTGCTTTTAAAATAATTCCTGCCAAGGTCCAGGACTGGCTGTTTGGAATTGGCAAAAGAACAGCCCTTCCTTGCTCCTGCACCGCACAGTCCTGACCCACTGTGGGGAACCCTGTGTGGCTTCGCCTCCATGTGGCACACCAAACACAGCTGTCCCGTGGCAGGCCGTATCTGACACAGAGCAAAAATGTGGCTCAGAAACAAAAAGTTAACACTGTTCTCCAAGATTATTCATTGTACTTAACACTTCTCATACACTAGAGCAGCACCTCATACCCCTGTTCATTCATTTATTCATTCATTCATCCAACCTACATGGATCCACTCCTCTAGGACCCCACAGAAAACACACAAGCAAGAGGACAACACTACTGAGAAATCTGAAAATAAGCACAAAGAATAGAGTTTTTACACAGAAATTTCAAAATATCTTTCCCAAAATGAATAATGAAACAGAGAGTCTGCCTGGGGGAAGCTATTTAAGTGAATAGATAAGATGATTCAGTGATAAGAAAGATTGGCCTGAAGGAGGATGATGTCTTGAACCAATGTCTCTGTGAAATAGTTCTTCCCTGTGGTGCAACCTTGATGAACTTCACTGAGTTTCAGGTTCTTTGGTTTAAAAACCAGAAAAGGTAATACCTACCTACATCTATGGGAGAAGAATGTGGCAGTCCACTCCTGAGGCAATCCTGAAACAATCAGCCACTGAAAACCCTGTAAAGTTCACTGAGTAGGACACAACTCGACAGCATCTAATAACAACAACCACCTACATCTAATTGTGAGAAGGACATGGCAATCCACTCTCAAGGCAATCCTGAAACAATCCGCCATTGAACACCCTATAATGGTTGCTATGAGTTGGACACAATTCGACAATACCTAACAACAACAACCTATATCTAAAGGTTTCCATGAAAATACAATGAAATTCTGTTCACTCCTCTGTATCCAGCTGTGGATTTTATTGTTAGTGTTTTTGTTTTGAGACAAGGTCTCACTGTGTAGCCTAGGCTGGCCTCAAACATTCATCGTAGATTAAAATACTTTTTAAAAATTGTGTCTGAACCAGGCACAGTGGAGCATGCTTTTAATTCCAGTGACTCGGGAAGCGGAGGCAGGAGGATCACAAGGCTGCCAGAGGCAGCCTGTGTAACTTACAGAGACCTTGTGTCAAAATACAAAGTAAAACATGGGTAGGGGTATGGCTCAGTTGTTGAGGCCTTGTAAAAAGCCTGTGTGAGGCCCCAGGTTCAAATCCCCAGTTAAAAAAAAAAAGTGTACTAAATATGTACAGACTTTTTTCCTGGTCATTATTCCCTGCACAATATGGAATGATGTCTATTTTCATACCATTTACATTGTGTCAGATATTATAAGTAATCTAGAGACAATTTAAAGTATACAAGAGGATGTATGTAGGTTATATTCAAATACACTATTTTATATAAGGCACATGAGCATCTGCTGAGGGGTTGGTCCTGGAACCAATCCCCCATGGATAGCCTGGCAGTACCCATATACCAAGGAATACCATTACCATTGTAATGCTGTTGACAATCATATATAGTATCTGGCGCTGTGAGAGCGATTAAGTTTATTAATCACAGTTTAATAAAGCCAGAGGGATGGAGGCTTACTAAGGAGGAATATCCTGCCACTAAGCCTGCAGCAGTAGCCCTGTGGCATCCGATCCCGTCAGATCTCGGAAGCTAAGCAGGGTCC
>VMDO01001759.1:65882-145935 GCA_007922755.1 Pedetes capensis
CTGGATGGGAGACCGCCTGGGAACACCAGAAGCTGTAGGCTTGGGAGAAGGACCTGGCAACCCCCTCCCAAAAAGCAATCTGCCATTGAAAACCCTATGAACAGCAGAGAAGCACTGACAATAGTGTTTCCCCTGTTGAACAGAGGGTCGCTATGAGTCGGATACCGACTCGACGGCACCTAACAACAACAACAACAATCAAGCAGAAAACTTACTTGTTTCTACATCAAACCTATGGTAACGTATACCAGCGGGCAGCCCAAAGGCAGCCTCGGTGGACTCCAAAACAGGCCATCAGGGTTGTTTGGCCTGGGTCATTCAGATTAGTCACTGGACATGGGCCACTCTGGGAAGGGGTGACCTCAAGCACCAGAGCTCTGTGGCTGAGCAGTCCCCAGAGGGGCCATCTGCTCTAGAATGTTCGCTGACTGTGCTTCCAGCAGCTGGGGCTTCTGCTCCTCCTTGAGGGGATTTTGGGTGGATCAGCTCATCTCAGCACACTGGGTGGGGGGCTCAGGGCTAGTCATGGCTGCAGCATGGAGAGTCCACAGGTAGGCACCTGAGCCACCGGTTCCTGCTCCACTCACTCTCTTGGCTTCCTCTTAGACCTCATTTGTAGGGAAGAAGGCTTGGGGCAATCAGGGGAGAAGATTCTGAAAGCCTGGCCTGTGGTTGGACTCTGTACCCCCTAAAGCTCAAGCAGTGTCTGGGAGGTGGGGGCTGTGTGACCCCTGCCGCAGGCAGAAGTGCTATGCAGGGCAGCCCACATCTGAAACCCTGCTGAGCCAATGGTCTGGGAAAGAGTCAGCCATTGACCTAGGAAACAGCAAGAACAGGAGCTTCACAGTTTACAAAGTGCTGTTCTCATTTCCTGCTCCCCACACTCTCCATTCTCACTAGCTTGCTTCTAGCACCATGAACTGCATGCACCCTGGGACTAACAGAGCCAGAGAGGAATGGAACGCCAGGTGTGATAGGCGGGCTCTGGCCTGAGGCTTGGTGGAGGATGGAAACGACACACGCAAGAGAGGTACGGGGGGGTAGACAGCACCAGGTTAGCCAACGGGATCCTGGATGGGGCCTTGAAAAAGTTTTCACAGTCCAGAAATATAATAGGTTTTATAAAGACCAAGTCCAGCCTCAGGCCCCAAGCCCCATTGTACAAATAGAACAACATCTTTGGTCACAAAAGTGACAATGAGGACCATATGGGGCTCAACTCAGGATGACCCAACAGAGGGACATGATGCCAGTAAGTGAATGAGGCCCCCAGACCCAGGCAAGAAGGCCTGTCATGGGGCAAGGGACTCACCCATGTAGAATCCATCCTCTCCCATGGCAAAGTACACTCACCACCCCGGAATCTTCTGTCCAAAGGGCCCAAGCCTGCTTTCCTAACAAGGGGCTCTGAGTGGAGGCCAGGTGGGTGCACACAGAGCTGTTAGGTGTGGACTCAGGTGGCCACGTGAGGACTCCTGAAGTTCCTTGCACTGCAGGTGGAGCCCGAGGGAAGGGAAAAGGGGACCAGGTGAGGGACAAACGGGCTGCTCTCTCAGCACCATCACACCTGGAGTAGAACTCAGAGAAGCCCAATAGGCTGAAACTCAAACTTACTTTTCCAAGTCATTATGAATGTATAAAGGAGTATTTATTTATTTACTTACTTATTGGTGTTACTGGGGGGCTGAATCCAGGGCCTTGTGCATGCTTTCCAAGTGCACTACCACTGAGATGCACCCCCAAGCTCCCTTTTATGTTTTATTTTGAGTCAGAGTCTTGCTAAATTATGCAGGCTGCCTCTGCCCTAGAACTTGCGATCCTCTTGCCTCCACCCCCAAAGTTACTGGGATGACAGGAGTGCACCACCACGCCTGGCTATGTGTAAAGGTCTTATTGGATGCTGGTTTACTGAATGGTAGCTTGAATCATTACTCAAACTTTCAGACACTAGCCCTCCATGTGTACTTCAGTCCTGCCCTGGGGGTGTTGGGTTGGGCCATGAGAGCCCCTCTCAGTTCAGAAAATACCTAGAGTCCAGAAATCCCTTCTGAACTCACCTTGGGCACCCAAGAAGAGCACTGGGGCATTAAGAGGCCAGGAGAGCAGTTCCCTGAGGAATGGCTGAGGGACTGAAGACATTCAGCCCTGAGAAGGAAAAGTTCAGAAACAGCTGTCTAGTTGTCTTGAAAAGATCATGAAAGAAAAAAAGAGACTTGCCAGTCCATTTTAAGGCTCAGACAGAGCCAGGTGTGGTGGTGCATGCTTGTCATCCCAGCACTCAGGAGGCTGAGGCAGGATGATCAACACGAGTTCAAGGCCAACCTGGTCTATACCATGAGTTCCAGAACAGCCTGGGCTACACAGTGAGCCTGTCTCAAAAACCAAAAACAGAAAAAAAAGAGCTCAGATAGAACCAGGACCAGGGTGTGACAGATGGAGGGAAGGAAGGCTCAACAGAAAAATGACCCAGCTAACAAAAAGGTGGGGAAGGTAGAAGATGAAGATGAAGATGAAGAAGAAGAAGATGACGATGATGGAGGAGGAGGAAGTGGAGGAGGAGGAAGAAGAGAAAGAAAGAAGAAAGAAAAGAAAGAAAGGAAGAAAGAAAGAAGGAAGGAAGGAAGGGAGGAAGGAGGGAAGGAGGGAGGGAAGGAAGGAAAAAGAAAAGAAAAAGAGCATTGTGGGAGGACATGAGGGCCTTCTTGCTGATGCCAGGCTCCTGACCTTCAAGAGTTCATACAGGTACTTTCAGCCACAAATAGAGGGCAAGGGCCAGCTAGTAATCAAGCTTACCCTTATCCTGAGAGTCTCTTCAAGTCTGTCAGCCCCTTGCAGACAAGGCTCCGTGGGCCCTGATGTCACGCATCTGACACTCTTTCCATTTTCTAGGAAGGGCAAATCAAGGTACAGGGCAGGAAAGTCACAGTGATACCCAGCAACCAGCTTGCTCTGCTCAGCTTTAGAGATGACATGCATCTGCTCCTGCTCATGGTCCCATCTACCTTTCTGCAGGTTTGGCAGGGTCTCTGGATGTGTGAAAGTTCTCACATGGACACCCCTTTGTGAGCACCAGAAGCAGAGTCCTGTGCCTGGTATTGGCAGGGCCTGGGCCATGGGAGCCGAGAGGAGGTCCTTTTTCCTGTGGGAACTCATTCCAGTTGCCAGAAGAGTGGGGAGCAGATCCATGTCACTGGACTTTCTGATGGTTACTGCTGGCAACCTTGCTTGGCCTCGTTGTGGCCTTGGGCAGGGACCCAGGCTGCCCCAGGGTTTCTGTTCCTCCATCTGTAGAACAAGAGTGAACTTCTGCCCTGGCTGGCCACAGAGCCGGACGCACCAGGAAGCATGCTGTCCTCCTTGAAGAGGGTGAAGCTGCCGCCAGAGTAAAGACAAGTGAGACTTGGGGCCTGCCGCCTCCCAAGAGAGGCCCAATTAGGGCAGTGAGCCGTTCCCACCAGAGGCTCTGGCCGCCCCTCAAAGCTGGCCACGTGGGCAGGCCATAGCGGGCTGTGTCATTACCGCTGGGCAGCTCAGACTGCCCACTGGAGCTAGCCTCTGGAGCTTCAAACAAGCACATGCTCTGCCAAGGAAGAAGGAGGCCAAGTCTCTTTCTTCTGCAAGGGAGGAAGGAGGGAGCCAACTGTGAGCACCCAGCAACAGGACGGAAAACCCAAAGGGCCACGCTTCTGAGGGTCCTGAAACTTCTGCACAGGCCTCCCCTGGGCACCCCATAGAAAAATATCATCAGGGATCCAGAAAGGGGCTCACTCCACAGGCCCCCATCAATACATCCCAAGGAAGTCTCAGCCCTCTTCCAGAGCAGGGACCACTTGTCTGAAAGCACCAGGGCAAAGAGGGACTGTCTCACAGATTACACAATCACTGTAGAGGAAGCAGGGTGCCAGCAGTAGAGTAGGAGGGTCCCCAGAGAGGACGTTGGTCAGCCCTATGGATCACAATCATCAAGCAGCACAAACACGGTGGCAGGACAGAAGACAGGCATGGGTAGAAATCAATCAACCTACCCTAACACTACGGCTCCTTCTTTGGAACAAAGACACCTGGCAACATCTGGTGACTCTAGTGAATAGGCCTCTGCTGGCCCTGTGATCTGGGTTTTCCTATCCTTCCTGCACATGCTGCAGAGGGAGCACAGAGCCAGGGCTTTAACACACATTTCATAACACTCTCACGGGAAACACACAACAAAGCACAGCACTAACAAACTCTGATGTGTGGACGGGATTTAAAATTTACAAAGCACTTTTATACAAAATCCCTCTTAATTGAGCTTCCCTGTGAGAGGATTCAGAGGTGCCTATTTTTCGAGGCCAGATCCCCCAGTTCAGAGAATACAGGAAGTCCTAAACAAACCATGCCAAACACCCCAAACTGGATAAGAGCTACGGTTAAGAAGCTGTAAAAACACATCCCAATATGCAGGCCTACCTAATAGCAAGGAACAGACTACATTGAACACCATCTGGGCAAGAGCTCAAGACGAAAACAGAGGATTTCTGTTGTTGGTCAATAGGCAACTAGGTAAACTGCATCACCTCTTCCTCCTAAGGACAACCAAGGTGCTGTACAAAAAACTGACAAGCATCTAAGAGCTTAACAGTATAGCACAGAGGTACCATCCTGACATCCAGACGGGACAGGAACCCAGACAGTTTTAGTCAAGCAATCAGAACCATTTGTAGGGATGGAGGTGCAGTGTTGGAGCATGGAATCCATCAAAGGTGGGACACTGGTAAAGCACTACCTGTTTGGGGCTGTGACTCCAGAGGACTGTGCCCTATGATTCAAGATGAACCAGAAGCATACCAGTCCTTGCACAGTCTGATAGGTCTATGGTTTGGCTTCAGTGGCTTAGAAAACTTCCAACGTTGGCTGGCTGCAGTGGCACAAACCTATAATCCCAGTGACTCAGGAGGAGCACACAGGAGGATCATGAGTTCAAGGCTAGAGTCAGCCTGCATAATTTAGGGAGATCCTGTCTCAAAATAAAAAAAATAAAAAAGGGCTGGGGGTGGGGTGCAGCCCAGTGGTAGAACACTTGAAAAGTATGTGTGAGGGCCTGAGTTCAACTACCAAGTACGGGGAAACAAACAAACACAAAACAAAATGAAAACGTCCAATCTGGAGTCTAGATTAAGTAAACCCAGAATTCTAGTGCCCCTAACAGAAGCAAACAAAAACCCTAACATCCTCCAAGATCTAAAAGTATTTTAATAATTTTTCAAATACAACGTCCAGCATAAAATTAAAAAAAAATAGTAAGGCACATGAGAATACTATTCAGGGAGAAATTAGGTAATGGAAACATACTTCCAGGGGTTCCAGTAGCCAGAATTATCACAGATTGAATGCATACCAGGTTCCAGAGAATTCCAATCATCAGTGAGCCAAACTGTTCATTTTCTTGAATCCATCCCCAGTTGTGCATGGATTGCTACGAACTCCAGCCTCCATTGGCCTCCACCAATCTCTCCAGCTAGGTCTTTCAGAGACAAACCTGAACGCCTCGGCCCTGTGCTCACAGGCATTCCAGGCCCTTTGCTCTCTGTCCTCAGTGACCCTTCTCTGCCCCATCACCTCAGACCCCTCCCTCTCACACAATCTCTGCTCACACCACACTGTTTTCCTGAGTGGCCCACATCTGCCTTGAAAGCCCTCTTGTTTCATCCTGAAAAATGCCTCCTTATCCTTCAAAGTCCATGTTCAACCTCCTCTCTGAACTTTCTGTACCAATCTTTATTACAATATTGACATGACATACTGTGTTATAATTACTTAGGTTCGTTTCTGGTGGTGTTTTTATTTTTTATTTTTTGTGCTTGGAGGTTGAACCAAGGGCCTTGAACATACTTTGCAAGTGCTCTACCACTGGGCTGTACCCCAAGCCATTTCTATTTTTCTTGCTGCTCAGGGAGAGAGATTGAACCCAGGATCTCAGGCATACTTTTTGGAAGTGTTTCACCACTGAACTGCACCCCCTGCCCTTTTTATTTTTTGAGTCAGAGTTTCACTAAATTATGCAGGCTGTCTCTGGTCCTCCTGCCTCCACCTCCCAAGTGACTGGGACTACTGGTGTGTACCACCATGCCCAGCTCCCAGTTTTCATTTTTTTATTTTGAGTCAAGGTCTTGCTAAGTTATGCAGGCTGCCTCTGACCTTAAACTTGTGATTTTCCTGCCTACACCTTCCAAGTCGCTGGGACTCCAAGCACGTGCCACCATGTCTGTCTTGAAAGAGTAGCCTTAATACATGAGACTGTTATGGACTGAATTGTGTCACCCACCGCCTTGCCCTGCAAAAAATTTATACATCTTAACTATAATGTGACTATAGTTGCAGATAAAGCCTTTAAAGAGCTAAAGTTAAATGTGGTGATCAGGGAAGGCCCTAATCCAATAAGAGCTGTGTCCTTAGTAAGAATAGGAAGGCAGGAGGCTGAGGCAGGAGGATCATAGGTTCAAGGTTAGAGGTAGCCTGCACAACTTAGGGAGACCCTGTCTCAAAATAAAAAATAAAAAAATAGCTGGGGATGCAGCCCCATGGTAGAGCACTAGCCTAGCATGCACAAAGCCCTAGGTTCACCCCCCAGTAGTAAAAAAGAAAAGAACAGGAAGAAATGTCTGTGACCTCCCTCTTTCTGCATATGCACACAGAGAAGGCCACAGGAGGACACACAGAGAAGGCAATAGTTGTTTGCAAATCAGGGAGAGACCTCATCAGAAACCAACCCTGCTGGCACCTCGATCTTAGACTGCTAGCCTCCAAAATGGTGAGAAAATAAATTCCTGTTGTTTAAGGCACAGAGTCTGTTGTGTTGTTTTTGCAGCCCAACCTGACATATAGACCTGTTCTGAGATTTCAAACATGTTTATACACAGATTGTCAATGAAGGTATGATTCAACTCAAATTGGTAATAACTGATAGGGAGCAGACATAATGATACTAAGAGTAGGGATAGCTTTTTAAAAAGTTTTATTTCAAGAGTTTTTGTTTTTTACTGGTATTCCAAAAAAAGGTGGGTCAAAGTACAAAAGAAAAAGTCAGTTAAATAATAGCGTAGGTTTAGAAATCACAGCAGCAGAAGCAATGTACAGACAGCACAGACGAAACAATCCAATGTATGTGATTCTGTTCAGTTTCTTTGCTTATTTTAAGTGTTTTTCCCTCCTGTACAAAATACATCTGAGCATGCCATGAGATCAGAAAAAGAAGGGATTAACAAACGGTTACAAGAAACAAACTCTGTACAAGAGGAGATGATGTTCCTTCCCTGCCCCCACCCCCCCGTTTCTTCTCTTCTTCTCTTCTTGCTCTGCTTTAGGTTAAATTATTCTGAAGACAGTTCACCTCCAAGTCAGCCTGGTCACCTTTGCCACCCTCAAGTTTGGGTGACATGGAGTTCTGGATGTTAAAGGACTCTTCCTCTTTCAGGCAAGACTTGAGAGCTTCCTGGATTTTGTGGGGAGCACTAGGGTCATCCTGGAAGAGGAAATAGTTGAGGGGAGGAAGGAGACAATGGGTAGAGCAAACCCTGATGATAAGCATCTCAGGTTTTCCTATCTGTTTGAAAGAGGCACAGCTGAACAAAGGAGAAGAGACCTAAGACTTAAGTAAATCCAAAGTAACTGAAGTAACTCACTAGGGCAGTCAACCTAGGGCAGTCAACTCACACCTAGGACACTAGCTAGGACAGTCATCCTTACTAAAGCAATGGCCACCGAGAGATAAGAGGTTCACAGATCATCAGATTACAAATACTTTATTCTTTTAAATTTTTAAATGTTTTTTGCAACCATGAGGATTTGAACCCAGCTCTTTGTATATGTTAGGCAAGCATTCTACCACTGAGCTGCACTCCTAGCCACTTTTTTCAGTTTTTATTTTGAGACAAGGTCTTGCTAAGTTGCCCAGCTTGACCCTGAACTCATTATGTAGCCGAGGTAGGCCTTGAACTTCTGATCCTCTTGCCCCAGTCTCTCAAGAAGCTGGGATCACAACACCCAGCTGTTGTTGTTAGATATCGTCAAGTCGGGATCTGACTCATAGTGACTGCACAACAGGGGAAACGCTATTATCAGTGCTTCTCTGCTATATTCATAGGGTTTTCAATGGCTGGTTGTTTTTTGGGAGTAGGTTGCCGGGTCCTTCTCCCAAGCCTACAGCACCTGGTGTTCCCAGGCGGTCTCCCATCCAAGTACTAACCAGACCCGACCCTGCTTAGCTTCCGAGATCTGATGGGATCAGACGCCACAGTGGTATGGCTGCAGGCCACACCCAACTATAAATACCTTTAATTTGTGTACATCAGTGTACACAGTGGGGCATACACAGGACTATGGTCAGACTCACCTTCTCTCCCCACAGCAGATATGTGCCCTGACTACAGGCTAAAGATGTCAGAACTATACCTTCTGGAAATTCTAACTCAAAACATGTGCCTGCAACCCAAGCTGCAATGAGTCCTGCTGCCTCAGAGGCCTGCCTTACTCTGCAGTGGACCATATTCTAGGTGTAGGTTCATGACCCACTTCTGCGGTGCCCCTGTGCCCTGCTGCAGCCCCGGGAGAAGCTCCTGAACCTGAACTGAATTTGCCTATTGAAGGTCTGCAGGAAGCCCATGCTAGCCAGGTCTCCAGTTCCACTTTTACAGCAATTCCTGTGTGACTTTACCGTGAGGACCATCGGAGGGGAGTGCACCCAGTGAGATTCTGTGGGCCTCTGTTCTTTCTCTTATGCCAAAGTTGCTATTGTAAGTGCTCAGAACTCTGCTGATCAAAGAGGAAGAGGCATGGCTGGCAATAAGGGTAGAGAATGTCTTGATCTGACCAGCTACCAGCTACCTAACACCATTCTTGCTTTTTGTTTGTTGTTTTGAGACAGGGTCTTGCTACATAGCCCTGGCTGGCCTTGAACTTGCTACATGATCCAGGCTAGCCTCAAACTCATGATCCTCTTTCCTCAGCCTCCCCCAAGTGCTGCAATAATGGTGTGTACCACCACACCAGGCTCATTCTTGCCTTGTTGTTGTTGTTGTTAGGTGCCATCGAGTCGATATCCGACTCATAGCGACCCTCTGTTCAACAGGGGAAACACTATTGTCAGTGCTTCTCTGCTGTTCATAGGGTTTTCAATGGCAGATTACTTTTTGGGAGGGGGTTGCCAGGTCCTTCTCCCAAGCCTACAGCTTCTGGTGTTCCCAGGCGGTCTCCCATCCAGGTACTAACCAGGCCGGACCCTGCTTAGCTTCCGAGATCTGACGGGATCGGATGCCACAGGGCTACAGCTGCAGGCCCATTCTTGCCTAACCACTTCCAAAATTCAAGATAATCATCATGTTAGGGAGAGCATTCTCTGTAAAACCCCGGGGAATTCCTTTGCTTTGCTGGCTGCTAAGTTTGACCTCTAACAGTACTAGATTAGGGAAGTGAAGGGCTAGTAAGTCGGGAAGGTCTCCAGGTTTGCCATGGTGCCTGCCCACAAGGGACACTGGTGGGCCTTAAACATTCGGTGTCTACAGGAAGCACAGCTATTTGCCCTCTGCCCCCAGGCTCCCTGAATGCTTCTCCAGAGCCCCAGACTAAGCAGAGACTTAACAGAGCTGTGAAGATTTTAGACATGACTTACAGACAATGGGGGACACGTGCTCCCCATTTCCAATGAGATAAGAGGAAATGGATTTCATAGAGTGCCAAGGCCAACCTCAGGCATGGCAGTTGTGCAAAGCATGGGCACCTGATGCTGCCAATTGTTGCTTGAAGGGAGTTAAAATTAAGGGGGCTGGGTATGGTGGCACACACCTCTAATTCTAGCAACAGAGGAGGCAGGGGCAGGAGGATTGCAAGTTCAATGCCAGAGGCAGCCTGCATAATGTAGTGAGACCCTGTCTCAAGGTGAAAAATAAAAAAGGGGCTGGGGGTGTGGTCCAGTGGTAGAGGGCTTGCAAACTATGCACAAGGCCCTGGGTTCAAGCCCTTAGTACCATGTTGTTGTTGTTAGGTGCCGTTGAGTCAGGTCTGACTTTGTGCTACTCATAGTGACCCTCACAGGATTTTCAATGGCTGATTGTTTCAGGATTGGTTTGGGAGTGGATTGCCATGTCCTTCTCTAGTCTAGTAAAATAAATAAATAAATAAATAAATAAATAAATAAATAAATACCTAAGGGGTAGGTCATATGTATAGCAAAACTCCATTTATGTTTTAAAAATACACTTACGGGGTATGTGTGTAGGTGTGTTTATGTATCTTTTTTTGTACTGAAGATTGATTGCATGGCCTTGCACATGCTAAGCACATGCACTACCACAGGTACACCCCTAGCCTGCATATATGCTTTATGGAGAGGGAACTGGGATGAGGTAGAGGTGCACTTTTTATTGCCTGCATTTCTATAGTTTTGAGGAGACATTGGGCATGGACGTTCAGAGCTGAGCCATTAAAGACCATGGGTAGGAAGGACTTTGAAGCACACTAAAGCCTGGTAAAGGACAGGTGGGCCTACACTCATCTTACTCCTTACAAGGATGCAACTTGCTTTCATACGTTTCAAGACACCCTCCCGCCTTCACTGCATATCCTATGCTCTTTATAGAGCTGTGATGCCACAAAGGCATCGTGTGTGTGTGTGTGTGTGTGTGATTAAACCTGGCCTCTTGAGGGCTCATGGGATTTGGACAGATGAGAAAACTATCTTCTATGCCAAGTAGTGGGAGAAGCAGATCCTAAAAGGAAGGAACAGAGGGACACAACCAGGGCTTTTGGATAGGCTAAGGACATTTCACAAAGAGAACAGGTGAAGGAGAGCCTAACCAAGATGGAGCACCCCCAGCCCAAGTGTCTCCTCCAGAACCGATCCTGTTAAGCCCACAGTCACTGAATCCCACAGCTGAAGGCCCATCTGCCGTTGACTTGGCAGATGCACCTGGTCACAAGGGAGCAAGACTGACATCTGGTGTAAGTCCTGGGAACCACAGAGGGGCCCTTGCTCCCAGAGCTCCACCCCAGCCATATGAGTATCCTTTGCCCAGGGGTAGTGTGGGTTCAGGCATGGACCCCCACATGTCCAGATGCAAACCTCTATGGGAAGGGAGCACACAGTCAGTGAGTAGCCACACACATGCAAATGGAAACTGGAAATACGAACGATTTAAACAGGGAAAAAAGCACTCAGGGGCACCACGAAGTCCTAGGAATAAACTGAACTCCTGGAAGACTTGCCGGAGCCTAGGAGAACCAATTTATTGGCCACATTCCCTCAACAGCACCATGGGGAGAAGCAACAGGGTGACTGAAGGCTGGGCATTCTGCCCGTGGGTTTCAGGTGATTTCATTCACATGATGCCCATGGAATGGGTCCAGCCCCTTGATGTTCCTTTCCAGGGCAGGCCGCTCTGCCCTACAAAAGCCTCCCACATAGACTCACTGGTGGTCTACCCGCTGCAGTGCCTCACCGCAGCCCAGAGGAGCAGTGGGAGGGGGCATGGGGCACAGATGGAGCAACTGCCCCTGCCCCACAAACCCCAAAGCAGCAGATTCTTTGGTTTGAAATTTTTTTAGAGTATGAGTGGTAGGAAAATGATCCACTCAATCTACTTTACTTACATAAAAGGAACAACCCTTCTGTCAAATAGAATTCTCCAAAATTTTAAGGAACACTGTGTAACTTGAGGGGTGGGGGCAGACTAGCCAGCAGGTCCAATGGTGAAGCCCCTGTTTTTCCTCCTCACACACGCAGCAGCCGTCAGTTTGACGGCTGGATCAATGAGCAGGGCTTCGTGTCTCAAAAACAACAACTATTATTTGGCCACGCCCACAAGCCCTTGAGTATGACTGAGGGTTACCTATAGGCTGGGTGGAGAGAACTTGAGATAAACATAGAAATGCACCAGTACACTCGAGCTGGGCAGGATACCCTTAGCCCTCTGTGTGCTTTATGGAGGGGGGAGGATGACACCCCTGGGGACAAGCTGAGGGAGGATGTCGGCTGGAAATGGCTCTCAAGATCCAAGAGAAGCCAGGAGATCACCTCAGCCTGCTCCCTCCCCTTCTCTGAGGGCTGGCCTGAGTGCCTTGAAACTGGCCCTCCAGCCCCTTCTCAGGCAGAGTCCATGGCAGCTGACCACTCAGCTCTTATCTGTTTTCGGGGTCAGCAGCAGCTTTCATGAGACACCCTGTTCTCTACAGGCTGGCTCAGCTGAGAACAGGAGGCCTTGGCACCAGCTCACAAAGACAAGCATCTCCAAGAGGAGTGATTTCCTCACTTCCCCTTGTGGATGAAAAGGAGCCCGTGGCTGTGGTGCCATGAACGCATGGGTCAGAAACCTGAGAGACCCTTGCACTCTGTCAGGCAGGAGTGAATATGGCCTACTGTGAGAACACCACAGTGGTCAGACGTGCTGCTCCACTTGTCCAAGATGGCAGGCCCAACACAGGAACCAAGGGAGCCTGCTCAGGCCATCCTTCACGAGTGACTGATAAATGCTGACTGATGGATGGAGGGCAAGGGGCTGATAGGGCAGGATGGAGACAATGGAGATAAGCAAGACCCTGGCCTGCCCTCAAGGCACCCACCTCCTGGCAGGGTAACATTATAAGACATCTTGTTTCCTTGATTAATAAGTACATCTTGAACTTATTAAAATCTGTGCGTATCAAGTGAAATAACCTTGTTTACTATAATTTACATTAAAGACTTAAAAAATTATCCTAAGTTTATCTCTTTCATTCCATATTTAAATTGACCCCTTCGCTCCTCTTCCAACAGACCAAGTCAAGTTTTCCTTTTCAGGGGGTTTGGTGAATGAGGCAACATTTACTATTATTCTTTCTTTCTCCTCCTGGGGCCACAGTTTCTCCATTTATATGAAGATGATGATGATCTAGTTCTGTGTTGTTCAATTATGAAGCACAGCCCCATGTCGCTAGTGGCTATTGTAGTAGACAATGCAGATTTAGGATGTTTCAGTCCCACAGGAAGCTCCACTGGATAGCACTGGTCTAGACGTTAAGGCTCCTCTAATCTGATTCTCTATGGCCCATTACTTCAAATTTCCACTTAAACACCATTTCAGTCAGAAGAATCTCAGCTGAATTCTCTTATCTGTGTAATGATTCGCTTACCATGACGTATAGAGTCTACATTTTGTGCAGAGTTCTTGGATTTGGATATGACAGTTTGGAGTTCTGATGACTTCTACTTTATTTTCAAAATTCTCTGACAGTACGCAACATTTTACTGGTCAGTCTGGCCCAGGCAACACACCAAGCCAACATCTTCAGAACACGTTTACTGGGACCTTTGACTGGGCTTCAATAGATACTTATGAGCCCATCCTCCTAAGAACAGAATTATTCTCAGACTTAATGGTTCTACCCATGTTTTGTGGCCACCTCAGCCCTAACCAGTTGTATATAAGCCTTTCAGTTGTTAGAGTCCTCAGACAGCATCAAGGACCCAGAGGTTTTTCCACCACCTAAAAGTGCAACCACTATCTGCTTCATGACCATCAGGACATTCCCCAGCAATGAAAGAGCCTTTCTCCTTGAAATGGAAAGTAAAAGATACTAATCAGACTTTTGTTTTGTTTTGCTTTGTTTTTTGAGACAGGGTCTCGATGTGTAGCCCAGGCTGCCCTGGAACTTGCTACGTAGACCAGGCTGGCCTTAAACTCATGTTGATCCTCCTGCCTCAGCCTCCCGAGTCCCGGGGGTATAGGTGTGCACCACCACACCTGGATTCATAATCAGACTTTTAAGCAAGACATGAAGCTAAAAATCATGAGTCATCCTAGAAAAAGATGTATACTTCTTGTAACACTGCTTGTCAAAGAAGTAATGAATCATCAAATACTTATTCCCACCTTCATTGCCCCACATAGTTGCCCTAAGCTGACCTCTACAGCTGCCTGGAGACTTGGAACTCTGAAATATCCCAAAGGCACATCTGGGGCAGAGGCATGCATAAGGGAGATGTGAAGAAGATGAGTTACCTGACAGACAACGTTATCATAGTGAGCCAAGGCACGGGCATGGGGGGAGGAGATACAGGGAGTGTCGCAAAGTTTCCTTACATTTGGGTGAGAGCCCTCAGCAATGGTGGAGAGGGAGAAGTTATCGTTGTGGAGCTCAGATGGGGTCCGGAATTTGCTGGGAGGGCAGGAGAGAAGAGAGAAATGTAAGTGAAATGATCATGGTAAATGCCTCAGCCTGTGGGTCAAATACTGCATTTCTTCAAATGCCATTGATTGGAGTTAGACATGCTGCTGTTTGATGTGGCATTAAGCAAAAACTTCTGCCACTTAAACCATGATCCAATACTTTCTTACTACCTCAGGGTTTTATTACATACTTGAAGCAGCTCATTTGTACTTTAAATAAAGAACTGATAATGATATGAACAGCTATGACCATGTTTGTACATGGCAGGCAATTACAACTGCACCAAGAGTACCATCTGGCTAACAGTGATTATAACATGCCAGCGATTGTAAGGCACAATCCAATTTCAGAGATGCCAATGAGAAAAAAAAGTATGTGTCTTAGAATCAATAAATTGTAGCAGTATCTGCAGTGTACTGAGCAAATGTAGCGTCCTCAGAGCAGTAACTGGGCTCAGGAAAGAAGGTATGCAGAGAAAAATGGAGTGGCCAGAGGAAGACCTAGAACAAGGACCTGCCTCTGGCCACAGCTCTTGCTTCTCCACTCCTCTTCAGCATCTGCCCTGATTTAGGTGCTCCTGTCTCCATGCCCCTTGTACACCTACCCACTGGGTATAGGCATGAAATGAGGAGCCAAGGGTCCTGACTTGTGTCTCTCCAGACTGATCACAGATATGCCCCCGCCTCAATGCACAGGCACAATGGAGAGGCCCTTTCAGCCCCACAGTGGTTAGTTGAAAGGCTGCAGAGCTGCTGAAGCCTGCACACTGCATGAGTTTACCCAGCACAGGAGCAACAGATGGTGTTTTGTCTTTTTCCCAGGACCCAGGGAAAGTCCTTCAGTCACATTCTCTGGAGGGAATCTCAGGCCAGGGGCAGTGTTAATGGGGCAACTGGATAAAAGAGAAATGGGGCTAGGTTGGCACAAATTGTCTCTTGGGTGCCAAGGAAGCTCAGGTCTAGTCTCCTCCTTTTGTGACACTTTAAAAACGTTTTAATTTTGTTTAGTGAAAAAAATTATTCTCTCACAGTGCATAAAGTCACACTTGAGTGTTCAAGGCACAGACTTAATTGTAAATGCATGTCAACTCTCATATGCACACACAGGCAATGCTAATGAGATTCTCTATTCACATGTAGCCCTTAAAAGCCACAGCAGAGGAAGTTAACGTTGGTCCTTGCCCCTCACCAAACTGTACTCAGGAGAGGTAAAGATTTCCTTAAGTTCCTTGTACTTCTGTTTGGACTAGGGATAGACCAGCTTTTAATTTAATTTAATTTAATTTACTTGTCTTTGGTTTTCCGAGACAGGGTCTTGCTTTGTACCCTCAGCTGGCCTCAAATTTGTGTTGATCCTCTTGCCTCTGCCTCTAGAGTACTGGGATTATAGGGATGCGCCACCACACCCAGCTTGAGCAGCCTTTAAAGAGCAATGCAGGGAAATAAAACAAAAGGAAAAAAAAAAAAAGCAACGCAGGGGAGAGGGGTCTTAACATGGTAAGGGGGAAGGTGGACAAGAACAATATACAATGATATGGAAATGTCATAATGAAACCCATTAAGCTGTACATTAACTTAAAAATGACTAATAAAAAATTCAGATAAAATAAATACTTAAAGAAATTAGAATCTGGGTTTGGTGGCGCACACCTATGATCCCAGTGACTCGGGAGGAAGAGGCAGGAGGATCATGAGTTTGAGGCCAGAGGCAACCTGTAAAACTTAGGGAGACTTTGTCTCAATTTAAAAAATAAAAAGGGGGCTAAGGGTGCAGCCCAGTGGCAGAGTGCTCACAAAGTATATGTGAGGCCCTGGGTTCAACTCCCTAGTACTGCAAAAAAAAAAAGAAAAAAGAAATTAGGGACATTACAAACAATAACAAAAAGCAATGCAGTGTAGAGCTAACTCTTCTCCTTACAGCATCTACAGAGGAGGAGCTGGTATTGAATGACTACAGGTTTAAGGGTGAGAAAGCTAGCTACTCCATGTTGATTGGTGAGCAAAATCTTCACACTGGCCATTGGCTGTCAAAGACCAGGGAAGCAGGTGCAGTCCGGCAAGGTGGGTAGAGTGAGTATAGTAACTTACTTGGGGACTAAGGCTGGGACTTGCTAGATGCTGGCTGCCTATATTTATTTATTTAGGTATTCTCTATCCTGGGTATGGGTGCTGGGAATGTGGCTGGATAGCTGCAGTGGGCCACAGGGGCCTCACCTCTGCTGCAATTCCGGCACACTCCGTGTACGAATGGATAAACCTGGGTAACTGTTTAGTATGAACAAAAGAACTAGGGATGAAGAGCAAGTGCCAGAAATCCCTGTGACAACATCCCCAAGCCAGGGGTCAGATGCCTGCCCCCAGGTGAGGGTGGGTTGTACAGACTTACTTGGTCCTCCGCAGCTTGGTGTTCTCCGTCTTGAGCAGATAGAGCTTCTTGGCAAAGAACACGGTCATCATGAAGAGCAGGAGCAGCACAAGGGCAGCTGAGCCGACCGCCACACACATCACCTGGAAGTCGGTGACAATGGACTCACAGCGCATCCCCTTGTGCCAGATGTAGTCCTGCGTGTTGCACCTGCAGCGGCGACACCGTGAGACTGAAGAGATGGAGTGGGAAGCCTCAGCCACAGCGAAGGCCTGGGCCCCAACCCCAACACTCATCTCCAGTCTGCTCCTAGGGCCGCCTAGAGAAGCTGCAATGCCCCCAATCTGTGCAGACCTCACAGTTGATATTCCTGGCCCATCTTTACAGCCATCCTACGAAGTGGGAGTGGGCCAGGCAGCTCTGAGGTCCATGACAAAAATGAGGTAATGAAGGCACAGAGAAGCTGAGTGAACAGTTCTAAGTTCGGTGACTGTTAAGTACTGAGGAGGGACCAGAACCCTGGTCTTCTTCCTTGCAGCCTCAAGGAGGACAACCACAGGATTTTCTCAGGCCTCTGCTTGCCCTGGCTCTGGGTGAAAGACAAGGATGAGATACAGGATGAACTGGAGCTATGGCTACAAAGAACTATGACCTGCTCTGCTCATGAAGGCCTATCTTGTTGCTCTATAACCCATCTCATTCACATGGCTAACCAGACACTGAAAATTAAGGAACTGACAGACAAGGACAAACACAAAGATGGATGTATATTCCCCTCCTATCCCTCCAGCCCCCAAAGTTCTGCCCCTAAAGCTTCCCATTGCTATCAGAACTATCATGTAAGCATGGTGAGAACCAACCCTCCGGGTAGGTTTTAGTCCTTTTGTTGAGTGACTTTCTCCTGCCCTTGGGGACATTCCCAGGCTCCAACTCTTCCAATGACATTGCTGTTTCCATGGGAACCAGACTGCTTCAAAGAGGAAAGATGTGGAAGGATACAGAGGCAGGCAAAGGAGAGAGGACATGAACCTCAGGGTGAATGACAGACTAGAAAAAGAGGCCAAAAGATGCAGAAATTATGCGCCAGAGAATTGGCTATTCCACGTCCAGAACAGGGTGAGGAGACCTGGCTAATAAGGAATTCTTTGTTTTCCAACTGAACCTCTGCTGTCACGGGAGGACTATCTGTTTGAGTTTGCCAGGGAATGTAAATGCCTCTACGTGGACCCACTAACCCAGTGTTCTAGAGAAGTTCTGCCCCGGCTCTGACTGTTTCCCTGCAGTGGGTCAGGGTGACAGAGACAAAGGCATGCTGCAGTCTGCAACTAAAGGCTCAGCAGTCTCCTGTGAGTGGAATGCAAAACAGTTTTCAAGCCACAGCCAGGCTTGGGTGTACACAGCCGAAGCAGGAGTCTGGGAGTGAGGCCCAAGTATGATAGAAGGATAGAAGCTAAGCAAGGGGAATGGGAGTAAGCATGTGGAGAAGCCCTTCTGGAGCAGAAAAGACCAGCAGACCCATGAGCTCTGCTTAGTGAGGAGGACGATCTTACTCCTCTGCTCAGGAATTCCCTGAGAGCTCCTGGAAATTCTGGGCACTTCTAAAGCTCTCCAGAGGCAGCAAGGGTTCCAAATTTCACTCTGATGGGGAGCTCACCTCGAAGGTAAAAATGTCAGACCTTCAGGAGGATGCAAGATGACTCTGCACAGAAATTCCACAGCTCCCAGGTTGAAATCACTGTGGTTCCCCAAACTAAAGTTTGAAGAGTAAAACCGCAAGGTTCCCTCCTACGTATAGTAGACCTTAACTAACTGGCAAGGTCTTACAGCCATAATCTCTCAAAGTACCTACTCTTGGCAAAGTCTGGACAACTCCAACCAGAGATGTGTGGACACATCCTGTATGTCATCCTATGTCAAGACTGTTTATAGAAAAGAACTTCATAGAGCCAAACCAGAACTCAAGCTTCAGTGCTCCATGCTATTCTATCAGAACACCAAGCCCTAAGAAACTCGATTCTTCACATATTTCCAAAAGGAACAAGAGAAAGATGCACTGAGACTAACACTTTAAAAGAGACTCCCAGGTAAGGGAAATGCTCCTCTTTGGACCAATGGAAAGAAGACTTGGAGGAATGTGATTGCTTCCCTCTTCTTCTAGGGCCTGGAAAGAGCCACCCAGAATGGCTCCAATTTGTGATCCTTCCAGAATAAGGTAGTGAGTTCTCAAGCAGGTAAATATGTTCCTGGGAGAGGAGTTCTCAAGAGTGAGGTGACTGGGGCATTATGGGTGAGGTGTTGGATGGTGGCTGCAGACAATGTCCTCAAGGATAGCTAAACTCTCTGAGTCTCTGAAAGGATCATAAATTTGGTATCCCAGGGAAGACAAGTTATCAGTTGAGGTGGAAAGAAAAAAAAGCCACCACTCAAAGTCAACAGAGCCCTCTCTGCAAGGTTTTGAGGGTAGAGTCAGCTGGATTTCACTTGTGTGAGTGACTGTTCCTCTGAGTCTGTTTCCAGGGTTGTCACTTGGACTTTATATGCCCACATCCCCTTCAGGGACGCTGGGCCATTCTGGTACATAGACAGGGTATGGAAGGAGCACTCAGCAAGCCATCCTTCCTCCAGGGCAAGTTTCTGGGCACAGTACTCTCAAGGAAAATCCCTCAACCCACAAAGGCCCCTTTCCAAAATCCTTAGAGAAGTGTTTTGACCTTGCCTTTAAAATTGAGCTGTTTGAGTAAAAACAATGTTTAGAGGATTTACAAAATCTTATTTATACTGATGATATTATAGGAGGCTTTTGTTGCTATTGTTTTGAGATGGGGTCTCACTATGCAGCCCAGGTTGACTTTGAACTCTTGATCCTCCTATCTCAGCCTCCCAGTGCTGGGATTGCAGGTGTGTTGCCACCATGCAAGGCTCTGAGTGAATCTCTCTGGACCTGGGAATCCTGTGACTGTACCACTTCTTGGAAGCTGTGCCTCTCACATCTCCCTTTGAACTGAATCTGCCCGTGTACACTCTCCAGGTACTCTTTTACAAGGCCCTGCACACCTGCCTGCCACACCCTTACCTGCAGAAGGCCCCTATGTTCTCCACCAGGTAGCACTGGCCGCCATTTTGACAGTAACTTGGGAAGAGGTCGCACACAGAGCGACAGGAGCCATTATGCCGCACGAAGCCACTGCGGCATTCAGTGCCGTTTTCATTGGAGGAGACCAGGTCTCTGCCTGGCTCTGCTGGGCGGGGCCTGAGGGCAATGCTGCTGCTGGGGACCATCCCCAGAGTGTGCTGCGGAGGGACAGCATGCCACCGACTGGTAGGCTGGCCTGTCCCAGGCCCCACGCCCGGCTTCTGAGAGGGCATGAGGTCATTTTCATCTTCCAGGTCTCCACCTCCCACTGCATCCTTGTCATTGTCCTCTTCCTCCTCCTCTTCCTCCAAGTCATCATAGAAAGATGTGGTGGGGTAGAAATCAGACTCATCAAAGGGGGTGAAGTCATCGTATAAGTCAAGCAGACTCCAGGAAGGGGTCTCGCCCTCAGCATCAGGGTGGTTCTCTGAGGTTCCTGGTGACCCTGGGAAGCTCCCTAGGTCTGCACCACGACCCTCACTATCTAGTCCTTCGAAGTAGTCGATGTCAATTATATCTGAGGCTGGCTGGGGCTTTAGTGTGCCTTGAAGCGGGTAAGTGGGCTCTGTTTTTTGAGGGTCAGGGGTGCTGCTTCCCAGGTTCAGCCAAACCTCCAAAGGGTTCTCCTTGGGGAGTTGGGAGCCTGGGCTCAGCTGGTCATTAGTGGTGGGGGAGGGTGGTCCGTTGGCTTCAGTAGCCTCAGGGGTGGCGGTGGGCACTGTGGACTGCCCAAGGGTCTCCACAGGGGACTGGACCTTAGCTGGAAGAGCCTGGGTGTCACCACTGCCGGCCTCTGCGGTCACCCCGTTCAGGCCTGGGCTGTCAGCCTCTAGCCATACGGTGCCGGTCACTGCAGCTGATGCCTCCAGTGCTTCCTCGGGCCCGACCCCGGGGCCCACCGAGGCCAGCTCGCTGCCGGGCGCCGTCCACACGGTCTCATCTTCCCCAGCCTCTGGTAAGCCGGCCTCCTCCCTCGTGTGGTTGGCACGTGGCTCCCATGCGAGGCCGCTCTTCACCAGGTCCTCTGCCTCGACCGCGCTGCCTGCCTCACGCGCTATGGGCAGGAGGGTGAGAGGCGGGGGCGTCAAGGCAGCGTGTGGGGGCTCCTGGGTCCCGTCCCTTAGACCAGGTCCAGGGCCACGCCCACCATAAGTCCCGCCCCCGAGCCCGCCTCCAAAGCCAGGGACACACATCTTGCCCAGGGTTTCCCACCAGGGCCTGCCTCCGACAGGGCCCCGCAGTCTGACCGGAAGGGGGCAAGGGCGGCCCCCAACTTGGGCCCCATCCAGAAGTCACCCTCGGGCCCTGCCCCACCCCAAAGTCTCACCCTCAGCCCTTGCCCCCGCAAGGGCCCCGCCCCCATCTCGAGACCCCACCTCCAGCCCACCCCAGGGCCTGCGGGAGCTTGGCGGGGCTGCCCCCCACCTGTCGGCCTCCCCCTGGGTCTCCACCTCCTCCTGCGCCCCTGCCCCCGCCCGGACCCCGCGCCGCGGTCGAGGCGGTGCCCCGCCCCCTTCCCTGGGCTCGCGGGCTCCACCTGCACCCGAAGCCAGCGAGACCCCGGTCCGGGGTGGGCGCGGGGGCTGCTGGGTCCCGGTCGCAGGCGGTACCTACCCGGCATGGCCCTGGCGATGAGGACAAGCATGGTCCCCAGAAGCAGCAGCAGTGACGGCGGCCCCCGACCCGGGACCCCGCCCCGGCCCATGGCGCGGTGCCCCCGCCGCTGTCTGCGGTCCGCCCGGCTGGCTGCGCCCTTGGCTTGCCTGGCCGCCGCGCCCTCCGCCCGTGCTGCGGCCGCCTCAACCCGCGGTGGGCAGCGCGAGCAGCCGCATGCCGCCGCCGTCCGCCGCTGTCTCCAACGCGCCGCGCCTTTCCACCTCCCGCGCCGCCGCCGCCGCCGCGCTTGGCACCGCCCCCACCCCGCCCGCCCCGCCGCACGTAGCGCTGACGCCGGCCCTTCTCAGGCAGCCCTCCGCCAGGGGGACGGATGGACCCCTCGCCTGGGAAGTGGGGACAGACGGACACGGAGCGCGCGGTGCACCGGAGGACACCTGCGGGCGGGCTGTGGTTCTGCCCTTCGTGCCTGGAACGGGCACTGGGCTGCGACTCCTGAGGAATCCACCAGCCACGCGGCGAACTCGGAGGCCTGGACGTCTCGGGCTCACTCGACTCCTGGGGCGGGGCTCGGCTAGCGAGCCCCTAGTGGAAACAAGCTGGCCTGGGGCGCAAAGAGCCTCTTGGCCTCATGTTCCGGGGAAGGAAAGTTCTCCGGGAGGTCTCTGGGTCTCTGCAAGGGCGGGGCGGACGTAGGCCCACCCTGGCAAGGGGGCAAACACTGCGGCTCAGGCTGTAATCGGATCAGACCTAATCCGTCAGCAGCCAAAGCCACTAGCTCAAATCTCACACAGCCAGGTCCACCAAAGGCATCACGGGGTCAGGGGCGAGACCCTCCCTAGACTTACACTGTATCTTCCTTCTAAGCCTCCTTGGGGCAGCCAGGGCCCCGTTCACTGCTCACAGCGCGTCCCAGGACCGTTCACTCCCTAAGCCCTGTTTGGTGGGGAGGCAGAGCTGCAGCCTAGTCACCTAGGTTTTCTGCTCCCCTAAAACCAGCTGTCTCTTGACCTGTTATTGACCCAAACGGTTATGTTCATAGTCTCAGCCCAAGGAAATGGGGGTAATTCTGGTGTCTGAGAGATGTTCCCATTTGTCACTGAAGAAGGAATAGGTGACCAAGATGGAGATTTCATCTCCTATTCTGTTTCATATCTGTCCTCTGGTAGGACTGCCTTGGCCTGAAATTTCAGTTTCTCTCCCTCAAACTACTGTTGCAATGTGTTTTGCCCAGTCTACTGTCCTGGACCCTCCAAGACTGGCAAACTCCTCATGCCAGGAAAGCTCAGTTTCTACCACCCTACCCTCTGTGAGGCTGGCTCAGTCTACCCAAGGCAGATAGACACGTTTGCCGTGATCAGTGCCAGGCACGGAGGCAGGCTCTGGGGTCCTGTAGAAGGCATCAAGGAAAGAATAGCAACCACTCACACTCACCACAGCAACATGAGTCTGCAGGTCTCTGCAAAAGGGCCTGACTTCCTATACCTCTTTCCATGCCTTCACACTGCCTCCAGGGACTACAAAAGAGCAGTCTCTAAGCAGAGAGCCAGCCGGGGTTTTGCACTCCTTGGGCAGAAGCAGCAATCTTTACTTATTTCCAACCCCATCTCTACTTTTTAGTTTTTGTCACCTTGTACTGTATATATACAGACTATGTTCCTTTGCTTCTCCTCCATTTTTGGTTGGTGGTTGTCAAAAGTGGATATTGGTGGTCGTGTCCACCTCTGCCACTTCTGAGGCCAGTTTGTGTGGGAATGTCTCAAAGAAAGGTCCTTTGATGTTTAGGACATGGTCTGAATAGAGGACCTAAAATTCTGACTGCCCTAGCTTGTGTTTCTTATCTTTTATATATTTTAACTTTTACATGCAGTTTTTTAATCAGTACAACAAACATGGTATGAAATGGCTCCTTCCTCAACCGTCTTCTCTCCCTGGAGACAAATTCTGTTACTACTGTCTTCATTTGGAGGGTCTGCCCTCCTCCCCACCCGCTGATGGGAACCAAACCCACAGCCTTGAGCAGTTGAAGCTGTACCGATGAGCTACATTTCCAGCCCGTTTGGGATTTTACATTAACTATTGCCAGTCTGATCCTCCCTAGCAAATCTCACCAGCCATTTCAGAACTGAGCACAGCACACTGGCTTGGGTGACACCCATGAAACGGATGGAAGGAGCTCATCCAGGCAGTAGTGTGCGATGGGAAGGGTAAGATGTGAGATTTGGCATCAGATATGTGTTACCTTGGAGGTCAGTCACCTGAGACTCATGCAAAAGTGGCAACAACAGTGGTGAATGAAACATAATTTTTCAGGACACAGGCTGGGGGATGCTAGAGAAGAGGGAGAAAACACAGGAACTAGACAAGGAGCGAAACTGTCCCTTGTCTCCAGCTTACACCCGTCTCTCAGGTACATTTGGATACTAGAGATGTTTTGTGTGGCAATGGCTTCTTCGTGCCTCTTTCCTACTGGGCTTGGCAACTTGCCTTAGAGCTGAATCAGGCACAAGGACCACTGCCAATGGCTTCTGCCTGCATCCTTGTGCATGTAGAGCTGTTCACTTCATCAGGGAACTGCTATCCAGGGCAGGAGCAGCTCCATTTGTCATGGAGGGGTCATAGTTTAGTCTGAACAGGAAATATCATAGTTCCTGAATTTAAATCCTAAATATTAACCACTGACACACTGAGATTTTAGTTTTCCTAGTGCTCTAATTTGCCTTCTTTTTCACAAGTATATTACAAATGTTGCTTCTACCTGCAAACTGATAGGTTTAGCAACATTGTCTAAGATCAAGCTAATGAAGCAGTAATGCCAGCACTTAACCTGATTTCAAGCTTGCTTTCTTTGTTTTGTTTTTTGAGATAGGGTCTACCTATGTAGCCCAGGCTGGCGTTGAACTTGAAATGGTCCTTCTGCTTTGGTCTCCTAAGTGCTATGCCCTTAGCATGACTATACTCTGCAAACCCTTTCATTTTAACATGGAGGTTTTTCATTTCTGCTTCTTAATTTCAGAATGGGAATCAGGATGCAGAGACAGGTAAATATGGAAGCCCTGTCTTCTCCCTTCCCCAGCTTTCCACGTTCACCTGGGCATTTACGAGTTAATGCTATGATCTCTTATGGAGCAACACAGCAAGACCAGACTCATAGTCCTAGGCTGGGGAGCAGTCTGCTCTGTGACTGTTTTTGGTGGTGGACTACTGGGAACAGGCCTATTTATACCATTCCCAACAAGAAGGGAAGAGCCAAGGGGTCTGGGGCCTGAGTTCTTTGTACTGACAACCTCCTCACTGCAGGTAACTGCATTTTCAGATGAGCAAGTGCTCTCACCTCAGAAAAGCATGTTACAATCTGGGGGTGGTCATCTTGTCCAGGCAATAGGTTTGCCATCAGATTGGAAAGGTCTCTTAAATTTTTTTCTTTCTTTTTGGGTAGTGCTGGGGGGATGCAACCCTGGGCCTTAGGCATACTTTGCAAGCGCTCTACCATTAAAACGGCATGCCTCCTTCTTTTAAAATCTTGAGACAATGTCTCCCTGTTACACAAGCTGACCCAAATTTGCAATCCTCCTGCATCCACCTCCCAAGTCACTGGGATTACAGATGAGTGCCATTGGGCCCAGCTGGACTCTTGAATTTCTAACCTGAACCCCAAAGCCAAGCAAGTTGGGAGAAAATCAGGTAAGACAAACCAACGCAGATAACTTCAACTAGATTGCAAAAAAGAACTGCTGTGTCAGAAGGTGACCTAAGTGCTTCTCACGAACTCTGCAGCTACGGCAGAATAACCCAGCTGGATTAAGAGACGCCACAATCCATGTCAGTGCTGGGGTGCTACCACTTTTTTTTTCCCCCCAGTACTGGGGGTTGAACCCAGGGCCTCGCACCTGCATGCTCTGCAAGTGCTGGACCACTGAGCTACACCCCCAGCCCATTTTTTTACTTTTTGAGACAGGGTCTCGCTAAATTACACAGACTGCCTCTGGTCTCTTAACTTGCGATCCTCCTGTCTCCGCCTCCCCAGCCGCTGGGATTACAGGTGTGCACCACCAAGCCCGGCTCGGGTGCTACCACTTTCTAACTCCTTTTCACATCATCTGGTAGCCAGGGCATGTCGGTGGTAGATTGCCATGGAACCAAAGTGGGAAGCATTTTCTTTGCCTTTGCCAGTTTTCTGCAGGTGGTGGTCACTGTACTTTATTAGGGCACAGCTATTTTGCTGAGGTCTGCAAAAAATGTACCTTCAGGACAGGTATTATCATCATCCCTGACAGCTGTGCTTCCTTTCTTTGGAAAGGCATGGAAAGGTTCTGGGGGCAGTAGTAGTAACAATGGCTCAAATTCTGCAAGGCAGGCCAGAAGGTAGAGAGATCAGACAAGGACCTCTTACCAACTAGGATCCCCATAAGAATCATAAGAGGACAGAGTGGTCCTATAGTTAGCTATGATTGGTTCTGGAACCTGTTTGGGTTGACTCCCTCCTGTTAGTCACTCTTTGTGTACAGCAGTCTTGTCTCACCTCTGTTGCAAGTTCAAGATCAAATGTTAGGTGCTGTCAAATTGGGTCCACTCATAGCAACTCTATGTACAACAGAACGAAACACTCCCGGACACTGTGCCATGCCTGGCACTGTCAGTGCTTCTCTGCTATTCCTAGGGTTTTTGATAACCAGAGGGGTGGCATGCCTAAAAAATGAACCAAAAGGAAATGATGCTTAGTGGGAACTGTCTACAAGGAAATCCAACAGAGTCCCGGGTTAGGACAGAAGCACCTCCTTCATGGACTTACCTTTGCATCCCATTCAGAAAGATGATCTCCTTAAGTCTGGGCATGGTTGGGGGACACCTGTGATCCCAGCGCTTGGGAGGCTGACAGAGGAGGATCATGTCAAGGCCAGCCTGGGCTACAGACCCTGCCTCAAAAAAACCAAAGACAACCTCCTTAAAGGAAGATCACAGGCGTGCATCATCCTGAGACGCACATCCTCCTGATCACATTTACTTTTTTTTTTTTTTGCAGTATTTCAGGGTTGAACCCAGAGCCTCCCATATCCTTCACGAATGCTCTACCATTGGGCTGCAACCCCAATTCATTTTTTATTTTGCATCAACGTCTTCTTAGTTATGCAGGTTGCCTTTGGTCTTGAACTTGCTATCCTGCTGCCTCTAGTTCCCAACCTGCTGGGATTCCAGGCATGAGCCATTGTTTCATTTTCCTTATGAGCTGGCACTATATGAAATGCTTAATGTTTGATATTCACTATTTATGGTCTGGTAACCCTTATCTCACTACAACATAAGTGGCTTTGCCTACGTTATTCACAGCTGTAACTTAGCTGTATGCAAGGTCCAATGCCTGGCACACAGTAGGACCTCAAATGTTTACTTAACTAAAGGTCTCCCAGAAGGAACTGTGGACATTTTGCTCTACCACAGCGCCTTCTTAACCAGTGACTGTCAAGGGGCAGTCCCTTGACCAGTTTATATCAGTTGTCCTGGGAACTAGTTAAAAACATAAGACTCTAGAACTCACTCCAGACCCAATGAATAAGCACCTGAGAGCAAGGCTGGCTGGTTGACTGCATATATCCGTCCCTTAAGCCCTAAAAATAATTTATACTCATTTATAAATTGGCCTTTAAATTAATCCTTTCAACCAAGGATTATCACCCTCTAGGAAATATAGGAATCCTGAGAACAAGATGACTTCAACTTTTGCTGCTGTTTTTGAGATAGGCTGGCCTGGAACTCTCCATCTCTCTGCCCCTACTTCCTGAGTGTTGGGATTACAGGCCTGTGCCACTGTATCTGGCTGGTTTTAGCTCTTTACTAGGACCAGGTGTTCATCTCATGGCAAACATAGAATCCTCCTTCCTTTTCTTACTTTCTTCCCTTCATTGCAGTACTGGGGTTGAACCCAGGGACTTGTACATGCTAGGAGAATGCTCTTCTACTGAGCTGCACTCCCAGCTTTCTTCCTTATCTTGTGAAATTTCACAGGTTGCCTCTGGCCTCAAACTTGTGATCCTCCTGCCCCAGGCTCCTCAGTCACTGGGATTACAGGTATGTGCCATGGTGCCTGGCTTCTTTATTGACACAGGATTTGTACCTTCGGGGCTCAAAGGCTGTCCTTGAAGTATGTTAAGTTCACAGAACCTTCTGCCCTCAAGCACTGCTTCTGACTTGGGGCTGTCTAAACTGCATCCTGACAAACATTTTCCAGTTCACTAAGACAGACTATTGTTCTTCCTTTGGAAGTGCCAGGATATCAGGCACTTTCTGGAGAACTTCCACTAATCTTTCTTCACTTTGACCAAGGAAATAAAAGTGGGTGAGTTGCTCAGTGCACGCACATGAAGTGCCACAAAGGTATTCAGCCAAGAAGCAGGTCTTGAATCATGGAATTTTAACTGCTAACTATGACCAGGTATGACTGAATATTTATTTAGGTTTTACACAGGCTACATGATGAAACTGGTATCCAAATGCAGAGACTGGGACTAGAATCCCGAAAGTGTATTTTCATTTATTCAATGAAAAAGAGGGAGATTAAGCCACTTTCACTCATTTCCTCCAATCTCTCAAAGCTCCCTCCCCTCATTTGTCCAAATAATAAGAACACACTGAGAAACATGTTTGTACAAAAACCACATATTATTCCTCCCCTCACAAAATTGGGTGATTGTATTACAGGAGAGAAACCAGATTAAAGACATGAAAAGATAAAGTCACCATTTATACTGAAACATAACAGTGTTGAATTCAGGTGTTTTTTTAGATTACCAGCATAGTAAAAATATTTCCACCTGGATCTTTTCAATTTGAAAGTGATCACATTAAAGACCTGAGGTTACAAGGGACCACAGTATGAACCAGAATTCCATTCTCCTTCTAGGACTCCAGGGGACCAAGTGAGCATATGGAGTGAGTTTAACTTTGGGAAAAACTGGAGGGAAGTAGGGAAAACCCTGGCCATTGTCAAAAGGCACTCGGGTCTTGCTGGAGGCAAATTCATGGGAAGTAAACTCCAGCAGGAACAAGCTCATTTCCCTCTCTACCCCAAGAGTCCAGAACAAACACACAAAAGGAACAAGGTCGCCGTGGTTCTAGTATTCCAGTACTCTGATGGTGACCAGGGCCACCTGGTTAGAGGCCAACCTGAGAGTTTGAAAGGCAAATCTCAACTGTGGTTTTATTCATTTATTTATTTTTGCTTTCTGATATTAAGGGGGAAAGTTCCAGGGTGTTTTACAAACACTTCCCTACACACTCTCATATGTAAAGCTTTAGAAAATATCCAGAAAAAGATATCCAAAAGATGTTCTGCCTTGCATCCTAAATAATGAAACTGTCACTTGAGAATGTGCAGTGAAGACGCAGGCCCAGGTGCTTTGGAAATTAAGCTCTGCCCAAAATACCCTTTTGCTACTCATGGAAAGATAGGAGAGAGGGAGGAAGGACGAGATAAAACCAAGAACTCTCAAGTCACCAGCATGGGTAGATATGGGCTCAAATTAAGGCATTTTTGTGGCTCTTCCTGTGGAATGACATCCCACCCTCTCCCAGCCTGAGCACCCTAAACTTTAAAGCATGATGCTCAAGAGCCAAGTGAGGTCCCTGGTACCCTCAGCACCTCCTCAATAACCCAGTGACAGATGGAATGTGAGATCTCAGAAAGGAAAGGGAGAAGGTATGAGAGGCTGATGATTCTGCCCTACTTTTCTAATCCCATCCTGAACCTAAAGTACCGCTTCTAGAATTTCCACTCAACCTGGCTACTGTAAGAGGTAGTTTAGGGACCTGTACCCCCAGCCATCCTAACCAAGTTCCATGAGCTAAAATGCTTAGCACTATTTAAGGTATTAAAAAAAAAAAAAAAACATCCCCCCCACCCAAGAGGGAGAAAAAAGAAAGCATACAAAGCAGTGAATACTAGGCTAGACTCATGTGGGGGCAGGGCATTGCCCTAGACTCCTTAAACTTTCCTGGCTAAAGAACTAAGGAATGGCCCCCACCCCTCCAATTCCAACCCCCAAAGTTCACACTGCCCTCAGAAAAAAACACCCACCCCCAGTCCAGTAAATCATCTGCATAGAAAACCAAAACCAGTGGGCCTGGGGAAGGAGTGAACCTATTCTAACATTTGTGCTCTCCTACACCACATACTAAAGTTATCACCTTTGTCAGGCAGGATGGAAGCCTTTACAGTCCTCACTAAGGAATACAATCAACGGGGTAATCTTGCATTCCCCAACTCTTTTAATTCTGGTGCATTTACGTGTGTAAAGGTCTCAGGACATTTCACCAGCAGCACCATTCTTAGCTCAGATAAGCAGAAATAAGGTCACTTATAATGCCTTAAGGTATATCCCCTGTGGCTAGCTCCTGCTCATCACCATTTTTTGGTTCCTATTAACTTAGGATGCTCTCCTTTAAAACAATCATAACAGGGGAAAAAAGATAATAGAGGATTATCCACAAAAGCAAAAGACAAAGCAAAAAACTGCAGGAGAGAAAAAGTGATAAGGACATAGAATACTAATGTTAACAGGACCTGCAGATAGGCTGCCAACACCTGCCACACCAGGACTGGGGAGATGCAGGTTATTTTTGGGATGACCAGGGCACACTGTCACCCCAGGCTTTCCCTTGAGTGTCAGCTGAGGACCTGATACAAGAAGTGACAGAGCATGGCAAGAAGAGTGAGGAGACATAGGATACATGCTTGGGGCTGCAAGAAGAAAAATCCTGAAAGAAACCCAAAGGAAGCTGAGAAACACAAGTGTTGTCATTCCCACTCCAGGTTGTGGTGGGCGTGGAGGCTCCTTGCATCTTCTAGGCTAAGGAGTAGCCGAGGATGGTGGGCCTGGAGCAGGAGGTGGAGGGACCCCATCTGCTGGTGGTGGCGGCGGTGGCTGCTGCTGTGGCAGAGGGGGATCTGCAAACACATCCAAGGTAACTTGTCATTGCTGGAAACACAGGGGCTTGGGAAAGAGCCCATTCAGTGAAACATGACATCAGAAGTAATTTTTTTTTTCAGCAGGCAAACAATGTGGCCTAGGAGGCACTGCTGACATTGAGGTGTCCACAGTGGCGGTCAGATCAACACAAACCTCCTATTTGCCGCTCATGTTGCTTACCCTACCCAAGATGTGGGGAGTGGGAGGTGTTTGAATCTGCCCCACCCTACTCCAAGGCCCATTCCTTCTAGCAATCATTCCAGACCCTTTCAGAACTTAATTGTATTTTGGTTTTATCATATTTTAATGCTTCTTTCTCTTAATTACATTTCTTTAATTATAATAAACTCCACCCTGGGCAACTTCTGTGTCTTTTTATTTTTCTCTATCCCACAATGTCTAGCCTAGCTGGGCACAAAAGGGATTATCAGTAACTTCTAGTTGATTAAGCGTTTCCACCAGAGCCAGAGAACTACACTGAGACAGCTGCTGACAAGCAGGATAGTCCTAGGAGGCCCTCAAAGCTCCTAAACTGCAGTCCTTGGATTTTTGGACGAAAACTAGGTCATGTCCTGAAGGAAACAATTAGTGTGAGTGTGTGGGGTTCTTTCCTATTCCAACTTTAGCTGCTTTAGTGTACAAAGGAACCCCAGAGATCATTTAATCCAGGGTTTTAAAAACCTCTAGATCCTTCCAGAAATGAAAACACATGAAACAAATAATTAAATTTTGCTCACCAGTCAGTTCACTCAACTTTACTCCAAAGAGGTTCCTACCATACCTCTAAGAGTCACTAAAGCATTCTGAAGCCTCACGATCTTACCCTTGTGTTCTCTCTCAGTGGCAGAAAGTAAGGCCTGAAGAGGGCCAGTAACTTATGTGGCCTATCCAGTACCTGAACCAAGTCAGCAGCTCAGAATTACTCAAGCACTCATTTATGGCAGAGTACTATCTGAAATCCTCCATGTTCTCAAGGTGCTCCACTGAGGACTCCTCAGGATGGAATCCTAAAGTCACAAACCATGATAGAACAGACTAACGATATTATCTCTGCACTAGGGATGGCCAATTGGTCAGCTCCCAAGGAAGGCCAGTTCATTTACCTGGAAGGTAGCTTGGCAAGCATTTTCTTACCAAGGAAAAGAGGTACTCACTGCACTATCATCATTAGTTCAAGGGAGATCTTTTTTCATATGGGCATGTTTCGATACACCCAGCTAAGACAGGCTTTTCTTCTCCATACCTACTTTGTCCCAGCCCTTGGGGATCCAGAGGAGAATGAGGTATGTGGAAGCCTTCCTCCCTGCCCCAGGAAATCCCCGAGAGTACCACAGTGCATTCAAGGCACTTTATAGTCTCCTGTTTTAGTAAATCGTACCCAACTTTCATTTCTTGTTTTCCCAACTAAAGCTCCCACAGGCCAGGCATTCTTATGCTTCTTATTCTGTTTTATGTCTTATGACTAGAAGCTAACCTCTTACCATTTACATGACCTTTTTTTTGGGAGGAGGGGGAAATTTACAGGTTGAACCCAGGACATTCCACATACTTTGCAAGTGCTCTAGCACTTAGCTGCAACCTAAGCCCACTCATTTATTTATAATTTTGAGTCAGGATCTCGCTAAATTGTGCAGGCTACCTCTGGCCTTGAACTTGTGATCTCCCTGCCTCTGCCTCCCGAGTAGGTGGGATTATAGGTATGTGCCACCACATCCAGCCCACTTATGTGAACTTCTAAATAAACCAAGGATTATAGACATGGGAGCCTGCCAATACTGAATACAGAATCTTTCTCCCTAACTCAGTCTCCAGGAGTAAAGGGAGGACCAGACACTCTGAAGCAACCCTCCGCAAGCCAAGGGAGGGGCAGAGCAAGGACTTACAGGAGAAATGACCTGACCTCTGCACACAGCCTCTGACAGACATTGCTGAGCAGCACCAGTAGTTTCTCCACTGGGTCAGTCTGTAGGAACCTCATATCATTTCTCAACACAGCTCCTGAATACTCCCTCCTTAGGCTATGTAGCCACTACCAATATATTAAGAATGGCTGTAAGGAACTTGTTTGTTCCACCTCCTCAAAACTGATCTCTATTCTTTTTCTTTACACTCACCACTTTGAAGCCTGTATGCTTTAAAGACTCCTGCAGGGAACATAACAATCAGGAGCTGTGTATTCTACGCTGAGATTCATACCAGACGGATTTAAACAGGAGTGGGAGAGGAATATCTTACTGGCTTCCCCACAGACCTCAGTGCCCACAGTGCAGCCAGACTGAAAGGAAGCATTTCGGGATCCTCTAGATCACACTCTCTACAGACCTGCCATACCTCATTCACAGAGAAAAAAAAACCTTCCTCCCTCATCTCCAGCCCCTCAGGACAGGCCCTGAGTAAGGTGTCTTCCTACTGTGCTACTTACACATGCCATTTGGTGCTGTAATAGGTACCCGCGGTCCTAGGATGTTTCCGGGCATTGGAGGCATACCAGGAGGGGCAGGGCCACTGCCAGTGGGGTGGATGCTGCCTGCGACGGTGGGAATCATGCGGCCTGGCATGGGCTGCCCAGGTATCATGGAACCTGGGCCTGGTATCTGACCTGTGGAGGGACATTTGAAGTATTGTAACATCATCTCAATGTCCGTAACTGTTAAACATAAATACCCAACCCTCCAAAGGATCTGAAATACCAATAGAGCAATAATCTGTAATTACCTATATAATCACCTTTTATTTATTCATTTATTTGTCAGGAGGCTAATGGGGGAAGCTCTGGCACAGGCAGCTACGCGTTAAGAAGTAAAGACAGCTAGGCACAGTGGCACACACCTGTAATCCCAGCAACCAGGGAACGGAGGCAGAAGGATCACAGGCTTGCGACCAGAGGCAGCCTGCATAATTTAGTGAGGCCCTGCCTCAAGGTAAAAAATAAAAAAGAGTTGGGAGTGTAGCCCAGTAGTAGAGCACTTGCAAAGTATGTGTGAGGCCCTGGGCTCAACCTCCTAATACCGCAAAAAACGAAACAAAAACCAAAAAAGGAAGTAAGGACAAAGGAAGCATCCCCAAAAGAAAACATTCATTCTGGTTAGTTTGCATGTGCAGTGGAATGTCAAATGTCTTCCTGAGGACATACAATGCCAAGCCCACACCATGGGGAATGGAGAGAAGGAACCACAGCTCAGAACAAATTGTGTTTCTTACAGTCTTTAAGCGAAAGTTTGGCTGAAAGGGTACTAAAATCACCATTAAAAAAGGGACTCTGATTTGAATCCCAAAGTCCTATCCACAGAAAAATCTCTCCCTGTGGAGCCCCATAAAGCACTGGCCTAGGGTAATGACAGAAGGGAAAGAAAGAAATCGCCATCCTTTCTCAGTGTTTTCAAGTTAATGACAGGAGACCCAAGAAAGAGGAACACTAAAATACCTCCTATATTCAGGTTCACAGTGAGCCCTTAGAACTTTTAGTAAACTTTTTCTTTTAAGAGCCAATATTTTTAAAAGTAAATATTATAGACTCTGTGAGCCATATGGCATCTGTCACAACTATTCAACTCTTCCACTGAAGCATGATGGCAGCCACGAGACCAAAGAACACCTGTAATGGTCTTGTGATAAAAGGAAGCCAAGTATTAGAACAGGTCATGTCTACCAGCAGGTACTTGCTGCCTCCTACCACCAAGTTCAGCCTGGACAGAGCCTTAAGCAAGGGAGGAAGAACATTGTGCCAGCCTTTCACAGGCCTCTGTCTCTCTAGAAAGCTGACAGGAGAACTGTGAAGCATGCCTTTACAAATAAGCCAGAGCCAGTCCTGGGTAGGGGAGAAAGAAATTAGGAAGAATGCTTCAGGTGTGTGCTCACATGAGTGACATGAATATACAACTCACTTCCAATCACTTCACCAGGGCAGAGTTTTATACTCTGATGTAGGAAGTGTGGGTTTCTGAAACCCCTGACTGACCTGTGGGCCTAGGGGACATCTCAGTCAGTAGCCATCCAGCACCATCCTCAACCGGGAAAGTACAGATGAAGTAGCCTAGCAACTAAACAGCCACGATCTCTCCTCTACTTCACCATATGCAAGTGTGTTCTTAGGCAACACGTCCTGAGCTTCAGTTTACATTTTTTATACAGAGTAAAGCCAAATACCAGTCCCCTTTCACCACAGGGCTTTCTGTGTGGTCAGGTAACTATTTTACTTTTTATAATGCTTTATTATGTTGTTGGCTCCTCCAACATGCTTGTTTGTGAGAGGCAGATCAAATATTATCACTTAGACTTCTTTATGGCCACAGAACTAGCAGGGGGAATTGTAAAGCACACTCAAGTCTTCTAACTCCAATTCTCTTTACACCACACCACTGGGCACTCAAATCAATCAGTTCATGGGAAAAGACTTAGTATAAAGCCCGGCATGGTGGCGCATGCCTGTAATCCCAGCACATAGAAGGACTGAGTCAATTTTGAGGGCAGCCTGGGCTACAGAGAGATTCTGTCTCCAAAAAACTAAAAAAGAAAGAACTTAATATAATGGTAACATTTTAAAAAACCAAATGTACACATCTATTCCAGGTATCATGCTTTTCTTCACTGTATTGTAGTTGTAAGACTGCTCTACATCCTGCAGTAATTATTACTGTTGTTGTTAGGCGCCATTGAGTTGGATCTGACTCATAGCAACCCTATGTAAGACAGAATAAAACACTCCCTGACACTGTGCCATGCCTCGCTCTATGTCAGTGTTTCTCTGCTATTCATAGGGTTTTCAACTGCTGATTGTTTTGGGAGTGGATTGCCAGGTCCTTTTCCCATTTTTGCACTGCAAGGGATTAAACCCAGGGCCTCAGAGAATGCAGAGCAGCCCTCCACCAACTGAGCTAAACTCCAGCCCACAGCAATAATTATTTTAAAAATAAAAATATACACATTTTAGCACCTTACACAAGTTAAGCACCCATAATCCTCAAATCTGAAATCCAAAATGCACCAAATCCAAAACTTCAAAAACTTTATACACAAATATTTAAAAATCTGGAAAACTCCAAAATCTTAATACTTCTGATATTGAATATTTTAAGGAATATTCAACCTACAATAGGCTGGATAGTGGCTCAGTCTGATAAATAGCTATATGTGAAACCATGTTTGGAAAAGGGTCTCTACAATGCGATTAGGAATCTTGAGATGAGAAGATCATCTGAGATTATCTTGTTAGGCCCTAAATTCAATGATAGTGTCCACGTATGAACACTTGGAAAGCAGGGCGTGGTAGTGCACACCTAGAATCCCAGCCATTCAGGAGTCTGAGGCAGGAGGATAGTGAGTTTGAGGTCAGAAGTAGCCTGTATCACTTGGGAAGACTCTGATTCAAATTAAAATATATAAACTGGGCTGGGAGTGCAGGCCAGTGGTAGAGCTCTTGCAAAGTATGTGCAAAGCCATAGGTTCAACTCTCAAGCACAAAAAAAAAAAAAAAAAAAAAAAAAAAAAAAAAAAAAAAAAAAAAAAAAAAAAAAAAAAAAAAAAAAAAAAAAAAAAAAAAAAAGCACACATAGGAAGATAGTGAGGAGAAAGTGATGTAAAGACGGCGCAAAGAGAAAGGTAGTTGTAAGTCAAGGAATGCCTTGTACCACCAGAAGCTTGAAGGGGCAAGGACTATCTTCCCCTAGATCCCAAGTAGGGAACATGGCTTGGCTGGATATCAGACTTCAAGTATCCAGAACCGTGAAAAGAGGTTTCTCTTGTTGGTGGTATTTTACTGTGATAGCTTCAGGAAACAATGTAGGAAACATCTCCAACAACAACAACCATTTACCACCTTTATAAATACAAACTCATATGACCTCAGTAACACTAAAGGGAAAGACATAAAGACTGAAACTCACCCAACATCATAAAGCACAGAAACGGGGGACTCCAAATCTGACCTGAGCACTCCAGCTCCAGAGATGGTGCTTGTAACCACAGTGCACCCTTGTGAATAAAGGCCCAGCATTCCTCCAGCAGATGCTCAGAGACTAAGTGATGCAGATCTTGTTGCCAGCAAACTGACTGATCAGTTATTCGCCCCATACCCAGCTCCCGACAGAAACCATTCTATGAAGCAACAGCTCAGAGTATGTGTTCCAGCAGAGAAAAGAACGATTCAAGAAATAATCTGGCAGAGACAAGTGTCCCTACAGATCAACACAGACCTGCAAGGTGATGCCTGTCCCTCATATACTGGGATGAGCCCACAGGCTCTTGTTCTCAGGCCAATCAGTGTTATTTCCAAAGCTATCTGCTCAGCACCAGTGGCCCATTTACCTATTTCCCTAAATATTTGTGGCAATAAACTGGGATAGGGTAGCTTTAGGGTTTCTTGAGTCTGTAAGTTCAACAGCTAAAAAAGAAAAAGAAAACAAAACCAGCAAAAACATAAACAAAAAACCCACCATTTCCTTTCATTTCCCATAAAATTCATTGTGAATCTGCTTACTAAAAAATATACTCTATCATAAGGTAGGGTCATAAAGCCACTGGAATATGAATGCTCAGGGTGTGAGAAAGAACACTGGCTCCTTGGAAGAGGAAGCAGCAAAAAAGAAGGGCTGGAGGAAAAAATTCCTTCTACTTCCAGGACAATGTATAGACATATGTCTCCAGGAAAGTAAAGAGTACTCTAAGAGTGAGTGATGTCCCTGAGCTGTCTGGAGGTTATTGGTAGTTGTCGCATGCTATCCAGCTATGAGGCTGGGTCCCAAGGGTAGTGGATGAGGAGACAGACTGGGGAGATGAGAACACTGCTGAGTGAGGGTCTACCACTTGCCAGGCAATGTGACAGTTATCTCACGGACTCTTTCAGGGTGTCTGGAAGATGACAGTAAGGCCCAGGGTTGAGGTATACACCATGTTACACACCTATAACCTCAGCTATCAGAGGCTGAGGCAGGATTGTGGGTTCGAGGGCAGAGGCATGCTATGCAACTTAGAGACCCTGTCTCAAGAAAATAAAGGAGGGGAAGTTGGGGATTGTGTGGGGTGCTTGCTTAGCATGTGTGAGGCCCGGGATTCAAACCCCAGTACAACAACAAAGCCTCACACGGGCTATGAAATTTGGCCCAAAGTAAGAATGAATAACAGCCTGAGAGGTGGAGGCAGTGGTGCACACCTGTAATCCCAGCACTCAGGAGGCTAAGGAAGGAGGACTGCAATCTGGGGCCAGCCTGGGCTTTATAGCAAGTTAGAGGCAAGGCTGAGACTGTCTCAGAAAGATAAAATATAAAAAACAAAAAATCCCGATCTCCACCAAGCAAAACCAAACCAAACAAAAAAGATGGAGTCTGAGCTGAAATTCAAGTCTGGGACTGTTTGACCCCAAGGGCCATACTTTTTCTTTACCAACTCAACTTTAAAAAGCACTTTCTTCTTGGAAAAGGCAATTTCTAAGGATCAAACTTGAAATGGAGTAGAAATTAAGAGGATATAAGGTAGAATCAATTTTTTATAAAGCAACTCCTGTTCACCTGAAATCTAAAAATCCTTGTGGTTTTGTGGTGTCTGATACAGACATCACTACTTTTAATAAACAACAAAACCTGAAGGCATTCTCGCTTATTTTATTTTATTTTATTTTATTTTTATTATTTTTGAGATAGGGTCTTGCTGTGTGCCCAGGCTGGCCTGGAACTTGCTATGTAGACTAGGCTGGCCTTGAACTCATATCAATCCTGTCTCAGCCTTGTGAGTGCTGACATTATAGGTGTGTGCACCTGGTCCTACTAATCCTTACTCATATGAAGAAGTATGGCCCCCACAAATCTGAAATGCCTAGGAGGCGGCTTTACCAAATAAAATAAAGGGTGTGAGTATCATTGTCTAAAAAGAAAAATGCAGGTGTTTCCCTTCCTGATGGACAGGGAAAGGTGGGAGGTGAGAGAACAATGTGCCTTCAAAACAGCAGTAGCAAGGCATAGGATGGTGGGAGCCTGACCTATATACAAACCTTAAAAAAACAGCAGGCATCTGAAGACTGAAAAATGGAAAGGTTTGCTAAAATTAGGTTTAGTCAGTAGAAAAATCTCTCATACGTTCTCAGGTTTATTAAATCTTTTACTAAAGCATTACACTCATCATGTCTAATGAGATATTAAGGATTTTGTTTTTAGCCTTTAGGATGGAAGAGCAAGGTAGGGAGAGAAAATGAAGCTGGAAAGAACCTGTGAGTATCTAGTCTTGAGCACATTTCATCCATCCACTTCTAACTGTGCACAGACATCCTCTGGCTGAGGTCCCAGGAAAACGGAAATAATACAATAACAGGACCAAGTGAGGGGGAAACCCAGGAGACTACTCCTTCCCCACAGCAGCTTCCTGGGGTGCCTGCCACAGACACTCTTTGTTAAGGACTGGGCCTTCACTGTTCTCTTTGTGAGCATAACCTATTACTCTGGAAAGTGGCATGGTGGCCTTGTTATCATGGGATGCAAGCAGGATTCCAAGCACCAGATAACAAAAATGAAGCAAACGTGATCAGCTATTCCTGCTCCCTTTTCAGAGCAAGGTTGGGTCCATAGCACGCTCTAGGAAGCAATGACTCATTGTAATTCTTTCCTGAGTACTTTTTCCCATGAGCAGGGCTGAATAAATGGATCTGAGGGGCTTAAAAAGCCAAGTGCCTGAGTTGGGTGTGGTGGCATGTGTCTGTAGTCTCAGTTAATCGGGATGCTGAGACAGGAAGATCATGAGTTCAGTGGGCTACACAGAAAAACCCTGGTTCTTATTTAAACAAAACAAAACAAACAGAAAGAGCCAAGTATCTAATGGCTCAGTTGAAATATCCCTGCACTCATATTTATTTTAAGACAGGGTCTCGTTAAGTTATACAGGCTGCCTCTGGCCTTGAACTTACAATACCCCTGGTCTCTGCCTCCCCAGTTGCAGGGATTATAGGCTTACAACACCAAACCTGGCTTGAAATAAAAATGTTATTACAACTAAATTCTCACCAAATCAGACCAATTTATATTCTGAATTTCTAGGTACTCACAAACATTTTTACACTACTAATAACGAGGAAACCAAAGATATTCAAACCAACATGCTGTTTTCTCTCTGGTTTTTCACACATGAAGGCTTTCCAATGTAGGTGGTTTGATTGCGATCCAGAGGCCTGAATAATTAAGACAGCCTCATTTACCACAAGAGCACAGGGAGAGCAGACCTCACCACTGAACTTACACACTAGGCTTTCATCATTTCATTTTTGACTAAACTCAATGATGCCTGCAGCTGTACCCCTGTGGTGTCCAATCCCATTCAATCTGGGAAGCTAAGCAGGGTCGGACCTGGTTAGTACTCAGATGGGAGACTGCCTGGGAACACCAATGCTGTAGGTTTGGGAGAAGGACCTGGCAACCCACTCCCCCACCCCAGAAAAACAATGAGCCATCAAAAATCCTATGAATAGCAGAGAAGCACAACAGTGTTTTGCCTGTTGTACATAGTGTCGCTATGAATCAGACACATAACAACAACAAACTCAATGATAGGTAATCTTCTTTTGAATACGAACCAAGGCCCGTGGAGTCCTGACCACCTCCCTTTCAAGGAGACTCCCAGTAATCGTGTGCCCTCTTGGCTCAATAAGCAGCACACTAAAGTATACCTTATGATGGAGCAGTTACCACCCATGCAACTCTCCTCTTTGGTCCTCCATGTGCTTTTGTGGGTCCCAGGGTATAGTCAAGGGCTATCATGCATGTGCTCAAGAATTGGTTGCTAGTTGGGCGTGATGGTGCAGCACGCCTGTAATCCCAGCAACCTGGGAGGTGGAGGCAGAAGGATGCCAAATTTGAGGCCAGAGACAGCCTATGTAACTCAGCGAGACACTGTCTCAAGACAAAAAAATATAAAAGAGGATGGGAGTGCAGCTCTTGCAAAATATGTGTGAGCCTTCTAGTACCAGGAAAGAAAAAAAAAAGAAAAAAAAAAAAGAGAGAGAGAGAGAGAGAGAGAGGGAAAAAAAAAGGAAAAAAAAAGAACTGGTTGCTATAATGACTATTCACCTTGTACCATCTGCAAAGGTAGGCAGACTTACAGGGAGAAGTCATAGCCTTTAGGAATCATTTGACAGTATTTTACAGCTAAAGAGCAGTGCTATACATTTTATCAAGTTCAATAAAATGTAAAGGTGTTCTAGAAATGGATGTGCCATGTTTACAGCAAAAACATTTTCCTACATATAATTACTTACTCTATTTGTTTCAAAGGAATCTACCAACTTGGGACACTTCACCAAAGAGAGGAACAAAATCTATAAAAAGCTGAAATTTCCAGGTGAGTTAGTAGCAGAACCAAATAATAAAGGCCGAGGGGCAGGGGGGAGGCATGTAGACAGGAGACTGTCAGAATTCTAAGTAATTGAATGAATTAAAGATGGGGGATGGGCAAACAAGAAGAAGGACTGCAGAGGCAGAGAGACAAACTAAATGGGATACACCCATGTGTCAGTTTACATCAGCTATTCTGATGCTCAGGCCCATTTCTGTTTGATAGCCTAAGAGATTTACAATAGTAAGCTACTATTTTAATGGAGCCTACCATTAACTGATGGACAGGTCTGTGGAGAAAAATGACATTCATATAAACTCTAAAAAGCCAAAAAGTTGGAAAACTTATTCACTCAGTAATAAATCTGCCTTCACCTTCTTCCTATGACTTCTCCAACCAGCTGTCATTTAGAGGCCAATTTTTCTTCTCCCTTCACACACCATAAATTCTGGCTAAATACCAAAAAGCCAGCCAAGTGACCTGGATAATTATCCTGAGCTCCTAATGTATATATAAGTGCTGTGACTGGTTAACTTTTCCAAAACGTAGAAAACATTAGTTAGAAGAACTTGCTCATTGTTCTTAACTTACATCTGTTGCAAACCAGATACAGAAGACATTCTTTACCCAAAATACTATGGACAACTCTTACCTATTTCAAATTTTTTTTGGGGGTGTGTGTGTACTGGGGAATTGAACCTGGGCCCTCACACCTGTTTTTCGCAAGTGTTCAACCACTGAGCTGTAACCCCAGCCTAATTTTTACTTCCGCCTCTACCTATTAAGTAGCTGGGATTAGAAGCATGTGCCCCTGAGCCTGGTTGAGAACCAGTTTTTGCTTAACTGGTGAGATTAAGGCAACTTTAAAAGACTGAGTTTCATTTTCTTCCTTTTTTTTTCTTTTGGAGATAAGAGTTTCACTGTGTAGCCCACACTGGCCTTGAACCTGCATTAATCCTCCTGATTTAGCTTCCTGAGTACTAGGATTATAGGTGTGTGCGACCATACCTGGTTTTATTCTTTTTTTTTTTTTGCGGTACTAGGGGTTGAACCCAGGGCCTCACACTTGCATGCTCTGCAAGTGCTGGACCACTGAGCTGCACCCCCAGCCCATTTTTTTTTTTTACTTTTTGAGACAGGGTCTCGCTAAATTACGCAGACTGCCTCTGGTCTCGAACTTGCGAACCTCCTGCCTCTGCCTCCCAAGCCGCTGGGATTACAGGCGTGCGCCACCGCGCCTGGCACCCTGGTTTTATTCTTGATTTTACTCTCTAATATGATAATTTAATTTTATACTTAAAATGAGCCTGGTTACTTCCATGAGGGGATTCAGAAATCTATCCTTTGCGGACTTTCATAGGCTTCTAAGAGCCCCTCTATATTTATCTTAGCTTGCCTATATACGATTTAGCTAGAATATTTGTAGCCCACTCCAACAAGCACAAACTTTGGCCTTGGGAAACCATTTGTGCATTATTGTGAGATACCAAATTATAAAAATCTTACAGAAAGAAAACACCTGTAACGGCTCAAAAACAACCCAGGAAAAAAAAACCCTCATGGGATGACAGTAACTAGAGCAATAATACACAGTTATCACCTGCCCATACACACTGCCCTCTAAGGAGGGAAGGAACATAGAGGATAAAGAGATAGAAGTGAAAATGCATTTTAGGTTTTAATGACATTGGGGGTTAAATAACTGTGAGTTCAACTTTCAACAATGGGATGAACTGTAGCAAACTCACTCCACAAGCTAAAGATGGAACAATCTGCATATCAAAATAATGGCCGTAACAGATTGAAACACATAAAGCCTACCAAAAAAAAAAAAAATCTAGTTTCATCATACTAAAGACAAACACAATATAGAAAAAACCCTCACTGGACACCTTCAGAGACTGGGGAATAGAAACACAGTATGCAGGTAACTGATAAAGGAACAGACAAAGTATTTATCTTGTCTTTCCTTTAGGTTTTCAAGATAACTATATGATTGACAAAGAACTTGATTTTTTTTTTTTTTTAAATAAGAAAATTCAGGCTGAATGCTGTGGCACACATCTGTAATCCCAGCATTGCAGGAGTCTGAGGCAGGAGGTGACAGCCTGTCCCAAAAAATTAAAAAGGAGATGGGTCACTATGCCTGTAAATCCCAGCGATGTGGGAGGTAGAGGCAAGAGGACTGCAAGTTCGAGGCCAGGGGCAGCCTGTGCAACTTAGCAAGACTCTGTCTCAAGATTAAAAAAATTTAAAGAGATGGGCTGGGTGCAGCTCAGTGGTAGAGCACTTACAAAGGATGCGTAGGGCTTAGGTCTAACCCCTCTATACTTCAATAAACAAATAAATAATAAATAAATAAAATAATAAAGAAGCCAAAGGTGTGGCTTAGTGGCAAAGCACTTGCCTAGCACACATAGAGGCCCTGGGTTTAATCCTCTAGTACTGGAAGAAAAACTCCAAAACAAAGAACCCCCCCAACAACAAAAACCCAATCACCACTATAATTGCAGAACCAATAAACAACTTAGAAACCTCACCATTTTACAATGCCAGATAAAATAACTTATCTAGGGAGCATCTAGGAAGAAATCTGATGGGGATCTTTGTAATGGATGGCTCCGACTGACATGAGAACAACTGACCAGTCTTACAGCTGTCATTACAAGAGAGTTTGCCTTCAAAAAACCAATGTGAACCTGATAAGACATCCAAGGAATCCTCTGGTTTACGGATAAGACATGTGTGCAAGGAAGGAGAGAGGGAGAAGGACAAGTTATGATACAACGCTATATATATATACACATATATGTATATATATATATATATATTTTTTTTTTTTTGGAACTAGGGGGTTGAACCCAGGGCTTTGTGCATATATTATATGCAGTGCTCTACCAATGGGCTGCATTCTCAAAACCCGCCCCCCCTTTTTATCTTCACTCAGAGTCTGGCTAAGTTATGTAGGCTGCCTCTGGCCTTGAATTTCCTACCTCAGCCTCCTGAGTTGCTGGGATTACAGGGGTGCACTACTACGTCCAAAGACATCGTTGTTGTTGTTGTTAGGTGACATCGAGTCGGTCTCTGACTCATAGCGACCCTCATAGGGTTTTCAATGGCTGATTGTTTTGGGATTGCCTTGGGAGTGGATTGCCAGGTCCTTCTCCCATTTTTGCGGAGCTGGGAATTGAACTCGGGACCTCAGAGACTGCAGCGCAGCGCTCTACCAACTGAGCTAAATCCCAGCCCGCTAAAGACATCATGCACTTTTTAAAAACAATTCAGCACTGGGCCAAGAGCTCTATCACTGAGCCACATCTGTAGCCCAACACCATGCACCTTAAGTATATATAGGCAAGGCCAGAATGTGAGGAACCTTGTTATCTTCAAAACATAATGATATATTTTTAAAAAATGAAAGTGAGGGCTGGGGATGTAGGTCAGTGGTAGGACATGTGCATAGCATATGCACGACCCTGGATTCAATCTCTAGTATCCTAAATAGTACTAGTAGTAGTACTAGTAGTAATAATAATAATGATAATAATAATAATAAATTAAACTATTACATATTAAAAGACTCAAAAGACATAAATGCAGGGTTTGGTCCTTATTTGAATATTGATACAATAAAACTAATACTGAATGACATTTAACTGATATTAGGAATTATGGTTACTTTTGTTTGGTGTGAGGACAGTTAATATTAAACAATAAGATTCCTAAGCCAGGTGCCATGAGAACACCTGTAATTTCAGTGACTTAAGGAGGTCAGGCCAGGAGGATAACAAATTCAAGGCCAGAGGCAGCCTTCACAATGCAGTGAGACCCTGCCTCAAAAGAAAAGGACTGAAGGTATATTCTAAAGTCTATATCCCTCTCCAAAGTGAGGAACAACAGACATGAATATATCAATAATGTCAAAAAGAAAAGAAACAAAAACAAAAAGTAATGCTATTAATTTTGAAGCTGTCCATAGGTATGAGGTGTGATTGAAAAATACAGCAATTACAAAAAAAATACAAATATGGTAATTACTTAAAATTTATTATAGTAAAAGACACTGTCATTAAACCCCCTCAAAATTCTCCTCCTGGCTTTGAAGATACTTATCTTACCATTCTTGCCACTTTCTGAAGCAGTTCTGGAAGCTCTTTCATGTCTTTATTTGCACTGTCATGCCTGCACAATGTCCTGAATTGATTCAAAATGTTTACCTTTCATGGTCATTTTGACCTCCTAGAAAAGCCAGAAGTTGTGGTGAAGAGGGTGGAATTTTTATTTGACAGAAATTGCTATACGAGAAGTGACATAAAGTGTCACGATGGACGATAAAAGACATTCATGAAAAAGAATTTCCCGAACTGTTTCAGAAAGTGGAAAGAATGATGGGGTGTGTTCGAAGCCAGAAGGAGTATTTAAGGGAATTAATGGCAATGTTTTTTACTGTAATATGTTTTTTAAAATTAACATTCACCACATTTTTTGATCGCATCTTGTATGTGGAGAATTATTCTACTTTTGCCTATAGATAAGTACTCCCATAATTAAAAATTTAAAAATAACAGAAGGGTGATCATTGCTGAAGTTGAGTCATAAAAATACTAGCATTCTTTTTGCATGCATCTTTGAAAATTTCTCTAAAAAAATGTACAAATATCTAAGGAAGTTTTTTTTTGTGTGTGGTACTGGGGGTTGAACCCAGGGTCTTGTACTTGCATCCTTTGCAAGTGCTGTACCACTGAGCTGCACCCCCAGCCCATTTTTTTTTTTTTTTTTTTTACTTTTTGAGATGGGATTTTGCTAAATTACACAGACTGCCTTTGGTCTCAGACTATTAATCCTCCTGCCTCTGCCTCCCAAGTCTCCAGGATTATAGGTGAGTGCTACCGTATCCATTTGTTAAGGATAAATTTTTAACAAACTTTTGAGACATACTGTCCAATAAAAGGCTGACCTATCCAAGGAAAAAAAACATGTAACTGAGAGGGCTATGGAAAGAGAATAGGGAAGATTTGTGTGATGGCAACACCAGGGCTCACCTGCCTGTGATTTTCTAGATGACAAAAGAAATTTTCAATATGCTTTATCAGAAACCACCATCTGTGTGGTTAACCTCTCTGATGATCTGTGTCACAGGATGACCACAGGATTTTTCTGTGAGCAAAGCTTTCCTCTCACCTGGCTGTGGGGGATGAGGTGGTGGCATCTGGTGGTGCATGAGAGGGTATGGAGGGGGCTGCTGATGAGGCATCATGCCAGGATGACCTGCTCCAAGTGGGGCCAGGCCAGGTCCTCCTGAGTGCTGGTGTGCTTGCTGAGGGTTCTGGCCATGCTGTTGCTGTTCCATTTGTTGTCGGGCTCTTAATTCGGCATATTTTAGCTGTTCCATGTGGAAGTTCTGCCGCTCAGTAAGCAACTGCTGTCTCTGTTGTTCTAGCTATAAAAAAGGAAAGGGTAAGAAATATAACATAAGGAAAGGCTCTCAGGATTGGATGACACATAGGACACCTACCTGATAGCTGAATTCCTTCTATCCCATCACAGAGACATAGCCACTTTGCTGCCTGCAACATCCACAGTGGAGAAAACACATTATTTCTTGAATAGCATATTTCTATTTGGGTACCTGTTTCCAAAACCATGGAGTTCTCTATGTTAAGACAAAGGCCTGCTTTTCTTTGTAACCTTCAGCTAGTTGGGGCTATTGCTCTCTGAGTCCACAGGGCAAATGTAATTCTCTTTGGGAGGCTTTTGGGTTTTTATCAAAGTCTTTATTTATTTTGAGGCAGCATCTCACTATGTTGTTTAGGGTCGCGTTGAACCTCTGGACTCAAGCAATCTTCCCTCTTACCTCATCAGCCTCTCGATGTGGTGGGAACTACAGTGACAATCCACTAAACCTGGGTGGGCCTTCAGTTATTTAAAAATACTTTCTGTGACTCCTTGAGACTCCTCCAGGTAAAGTGAGTCCCTCCTGTTTCTTTATTGGTTTCTCAGATGCCAACATTTCAAGTCCACCCAAACTTCCCAGGTCCTCTCATTTGGATGTGATCCTTTTGGTTACTATTTTAGAATGTAACAGCAGAGTTAAATCTTCTGGATAAGTGATGTGGCCTTAGATGCAAAGACACACACTTCTTTCTATATGTGGAACTTTGGCAGTGCCACGGCTTTAAGTACCCAAAATTACACTGGGTGACACATTCACAGAATATTTTAGTTGCTTAAATAAAAATTTGCATGAATCTTGGTTTGAAGAATGTAAATACTCCGGTATTCAAGATAATCATTCTGGGACTCAAATGAAAATAAAGAGAAGTTATTATATATGCACGAAATTGAGAAACCATACACCTAATAATAGTTCTGGGCTGGGGTTTAGCTCAGTTGGTAGGATGCTGCTCTGTGCTCTCTGAGGACCCAGGTTCAATCCTCAGCACTGCAAAAACATGAAAAAGACGTGGCAATCCACTTCCAAAGCAAACTCGAAACAATCAGTCATTGAAAACACTACAAGGGTTGAGGTGAGTAGGACCCAACTCGATGGCATCTAATAACAATAACAACAGTGATAGTTTGACCAATGGAGCCCATGCTAAATTAACTTAATACAGGACTGATAAAGAATATCAACCTGAAAGGAAAATAAAAATCTAGATCTCTGGAAATATGTAACATAATGATAAGCATAAGGAAGTTAACAGATCTGTTTCTTTACAGTAGTGTCCCTATCCTGTCATTTTCCACAGCAAGATTTCTCACTGGGAGTCCTCTTCTAGAACTGTGCTACCCAATATAGTCACAAGTTGACATTCAGCTACTGAGCATTTGAAATGTGGCCAATAAAAAGTGAGATGTGCTACTGGTATAAAATTCACACTCAAATCTGGAGATTTAACTTGAAATTATTTTGATATTGATTACATGTTGAATTGTATATATTATTACAATTTCACTTGTTTTTAAATTGTTTAACATGGCCACTAGAAATATTTTAATTGCAGGTATGGCTTACATTTTACTTCTGCTGAATATTTAATAGGTCAGGGAAATGTAACATTTTAGCTTCTGAAAGCAGCCAATTCTGTTGATAAATAGTATATACTACAATTAGCAAAAACTAGATGGACTAGTCTAAGAATCTGGGCTCTTAGAAGAGAGCTGTCCCTGTGGAATGCTGCGAGAAGCATCCCTGGTTGGCAGTAGCAGCAAACTAGGGAAATTCCCTGATGGTGGGCATACGTCACAGCAGGAAGAAATGAGCAATGTGCCGGTGAGGAAGACAAGTGGAGGCAACAGATATGAAAGCTCATGTCCTGAGTTTTGAGTAAGGGACTTCTAGAGCGACACAGGATTCTACCGTGGACCAAGTATGCTGGTCTTCATTTTCTAGGAAGGGTAATACGAAGAAGGCAAAGTCTGGCTTGTTCAATTTTTTTGGTATCATAGTAAAAAGGTAACTGCGAAATGTAAATAGCAGAAGAATTCTCTGAAAATCCAGTTCTGTCACAAGATTAATCAGTGAGATCATATTTAGGACCCAAAATGATACATGGGAGGCGCAGGCAGGAGAATTGATGGAAGTTCAAGGCCAGCCTGATCAACATTGTTGTTGTTGTTAGGTGCCGTCGAGTCAAGTCCGACTCATAGCAACCCTATGTACAGCAGATCGAAACACTTCCCGATTCTGTGCCAGGCAAACCATCTTATTTATGTTTAAGCCCATTGTTGCAGACACTGTGTTAATCCATCTGGTGGAGGGTTTTCCTCTTTTCCGTTGACCTGCCACTTTTCCAAACATGATGTCCTTCTCCAGGGATTGTTCTCTCCTGACTACATGTCCGAAATAGGTAAGACGCAGTTTGGCCATTTTTGCTTCCAAGGGGCACTCTGGTTGTACCTCTTCTAGGACAGATCTGTTGGTTCTTTTGGCAGTCCATGGTATATTCAATAGACGTCTCCAGCACCACAATTCAAAAGCATCAATTCTTTTTCTGTCTCTCTTGTTCAATGTCCAGCTTTCACAACCATATGATGCCATGGCATGAAAATACCATGGCATGAGTCAGACGCACCTTCATCTTCAATGTGACATCTTTGCTTTTCTGATCAACATGGTGAGTTGTAAACTGGCCTGGGCTATACAGTGAGATCCTCTTTCATCCACCTTCCCCCATGGAAGTAAAATGATTAAAAAAAATAAAAAAATAAAAAAACCCCTAAAGATTCTAACTACAGATTCTTGTTTTTGCTTTCTTCTAACTATACTTTCTAGGAAGTTTAGGATGTGCTAAGATTAGACTTGAGCTGCCAGAAATGGTCCCCTTACCTGTGTTCTTGTTGAATCACTACTGGTCTGGAGATCTTGGCTGAAGTCCTGCTGTTATGTTAGCTCGACAAAAGTTGGGTCCAGATCTGCTTTATAAAGAAGCTGCATTGCTACTGGAAATTTTTCTGTCTCTTAAGAGATATCTTGGTCTGTGTATTAACTAGCTTAGTACTTTACTTCTGTTTTCTTTCTTTTCTTTTCTGAATGTCAATATGTAGCCCAAACTGGTGGTGAACTAGTGATCCTCCTGCCTTAGCTAACTGAGTGCTGGGATTTTAGGGGTGTGCCAGCACACACCGCTCTGTTTTCTTTTAACCAAACTAACCTTTCTTTTTGGGCTCCCCTTATTATCTAAGCATTAATCTTGCAAAGAGAAAAAATAATCTACTATTATGAGTATGGGAGGAAAAATCTGACCTATTTTCCCACTTACAATATGAACTACCCTCAATTATCCTATTTATTTCTGAACTTCAGCTGTCATTTTAAAGCAGAGAGAGTAATTAAAATAAAGTAATTAGTTACAAGGATTAAAAAGAATAAGTGATTCAACACACATGCATACACCCGAAAGACAACTCAGTTTAAACGTAAATCTCTAACATGGGACAAACAGGCGTCCTGAGGTGAGAGCCATGCTCTAATACCAGGCTTGCAAGTGGCTGCAGGAGGGCCACCTCTGCTGTGGGGCAGAAGGAGAAGGGCTTATGGCCATATCCGGGACTCATCAAGCAAAGACAATACTTCTCTTGTTCTGGATATCTTTGTGTGTGCGTGTGTGTGTGTGTGTGTGTGTGTGTGTGTGTGTGGTACTGGGGGTTGAACCCAGGGCCTTGTGCCTGCATGCTCTGAAAGTGCTCAACCACTGAGCTGCACCCCCAGCCCATTTTTTTTTTTTTTTTTTTTTTTTTACTTTTTTTGAGACAGGGTCTCGCTAGGTTACGCAGACTGCCTCTGGTCTCGAATTTACGATCCTCCTGTCTCCACCTCCAGAGCCGCTGGGATTACAGGCGTGTGCCACTGTGCCTGGCTGGATATCTTGTTTTTATTAAATCCAGTTGAAGGCCATGTTTACTTTTGTGGCCAATCAGAAAGAATGTTACCTAAAATCTGTGAACAGCCAGGCATGGCGACAGACACCTGTAATCTCAGTGACTTGGTAGGCAAAGCCAAGAGGATCCAGAGTTCAAGGCCTATGTAATTTATCAAGACTCTGACTCAAAAAAGAAAGAAAATAAAAAGGGCTGGGGGTGCAGTCCAGTGGTAAGGTATTTGTAACATATATATACAGGGCTGAGATTTAGCTCCGTGGGTAGAGCGCTGCGCTGCAGTCTCTGAGGCCCAGAGTTCAATTCCCAGCACCGCAAAAATGGGAGAAGGGCTTGGCAATCCACTCCCAAGGCAATCCCGAAGCACTTAGCCATTGAAAACCCTATAAGGGTTGCTATGAGTGGGATACCGACTCGACGGCACCTAACAACAACAACAACAACAATTACAAGGCCCTGGGGTTCAATCTCCAAGTATTACAAAAACAAAACAAAACAAAATAAAAACCAAACCAGACCAACCAATAACCAAAAAAGTGAACAAAATTTGGCAGTATTGGGCATATTTTAAAGGTACTGAACCACTGACCCCATGATTTGTCATGTGGAAATCTGTATGTGCATGTGCTTAAGAACATTATTAAAACATTATTTTTGAGGTATAGCTATGTCAGATTCACTGAATAGGAAAAAAAGTAAGTTGCAATAAAAAATACTTGTAACATAATCCCAAGTACATAAGCTTTTTTGTGATAATATATAAACACATTCATACACACTGAAAATGTTCTGGAAAACAGCACATTAACAGTGATTATCTCTAGGAATAAAACTGATGGTAGGTCTTTAATTTATTCATTTATTATCTGAATTGTTTTTTACATCACACATATTCTTGTAACCAAAAAGCAAATACTAAAAACAACCTATGTTCGACAGACATCTTGATTTTACTCTCTGCCTTCTCCATTTTCTAGGACTATGGCTGAAATCTAAAAGCTAAAATGAAGGCTGTAGATTACCCATGTAAATAAGGTGTCAATGAACCTGTTAGCTTTCTTCATGACTCCAATCTGGCTCTAGGGAACTGGGTTTCATATAAGGCTGCCTGTAGCCCCGCTCTGAAGCAACCCCCGGCCACCGCCTTGCAGCATTCAAATCCTGCCTTCCTCTCCCCCTGCGCTCCTACTCTGGGTACGTACAAAGCACTCGTATCCAAGCAGAACCTACAACAGAGGACTTTTCAACACCAAGACACGGAACGCAGACACAGCTGCAAGTGCAGCTGAAGTCCACACAAAGCTCTCTCCCAACCTCCATTTGCATAAAGCAGGGAGGAGGGGTGGGATAGAGGAAAAGATGGTGGGGTCCACAAAAATCTATCCACACTGCCAAGGACTAAATATCAGCCCAAACTTGAAGCCTCTAACCCCCTGGTCTCAGAACTAAAGTTAATAATCACGTCATCTTCTTCAATGTTTGGTGCCAGTGATGGAGACATTCACTGAAGAAAAGCCAAGCCTAAAACAGATCTATTCCTTATCACACCTGAGAAAAAGGAAACAACTGAATTTTGCTACTTCCATATTTGCTTCTGGTAGCAGAAACCCAAAGGGTAAACATGCACCATTAAAATGAGTGGTCATTTTTGTTTTGTTTTGTTTTGGGTACTACTGTAGAGCTGAACCCAGAGTCTCATGCATACTTAGCAAGCACTCGGCCAGTGAGCTGCACTTCCAACTACTTTTTTATTTTTTAAATTGAGACGGGGTCTTGCTAAACTAGGGAGGCTGCGTCAGGTCTCAAACCTGTGATCCTCCTGCTTCTGCCTTACGAGTGGTTGGGATTACAGGCATACGCTACGATTCCTGGTGTGTGCGGTTATCTTGTCCTGGTTGCAGTGTGCTTGCTTCATCAGGCCATGTCTTTGTTCTTCATAACTGAATTTGCTAATGGGCTATGGCTTCCTTAATCTTAAATAAATCTATCTACAATGTAATGGTGCATATCTCACAATAGATTCAATTATGTGGCAGGCAGCACAAATGTGAATTATGACAAAAATACAGAAACCAAAGTTAAACATAAACATTAACATTCTCAGCCGGGCGTGGTGGCGCACGCCTGTAATCCCAGCAGCTCGGGAGGCAGAGGCAGGAGGATCGTAAGTTTGAGACCAGAGGTAGTCTGAGTAACTTAGTGAGACCCTGTCTCAAAATGTAAAAAAAAAAAAAAAAAAAAGGGCTGAGGGTGCAGCTCAGTGGTCCAGCACTTGCAAAACATGCAGGTGCGAGGCCCTGGGTTCAACCCCCAGTACCGCAAAAAACAAACAAAAAACAAAACAAACAAAAAACAAAAAACAAAAAACAAACAAAACAAAAACATTAACATTCTCCTCGGACAGTTTCTTAACAGAGACTACTCTGTTACTGCCCCTTATACCTGAGATCCCTCTTCTGCCATTCCTAATCTACCCTGACCCTGTCTATAACATACTTGCATGCATGCACAAACACAAACTACACATTACATATTTCTGAATTTAATCCATACCCTTTCAACAGTGTTAGAGTGCTACAAAGTTAGATGCAGATTAGAATGTTAGGATTGGCTCTGCATGAGAGAGCTCTTGACCCAGCTCTTGATCTCAAAGACTTGACAGCAAGATCTTGTCTCAAAACCCAAAAAATGCTTACAAAGGAATGACCTATGCTGTTACCCAACATCACTTCTGGATTCTTAAATAAGGAGAATCATAGCAATCAGTATTTTCTTGCTTATAGTTTCCTCACATACTTCTGGGAGATCAAACCAGAAAATCTATATAAAGCATTTTAGCACAATGACTGACCTAATTAATGTTCATGAAGCTAACAACAACTTATAAATATTAACAATTTCATTACAGACGTTGAACTCTGGTTTGTATAAAGGAAGGCATATAAATATTTACCAAACACTAATTGCATGCTGCCTGCAGCGGTATCCCTGTGGCATCTGATCCCGTCAGATCTCAGAAGCTAAGCAGGGTCGGGCCTGGTTAGTACCTGGATGGGAGACTGCCTGGGAACACCAGAAGCTGTAGGCTTGGGAGAAGGACCTGGCAACCCCCTCCCAAATACCAATCTGCCATTGAAAACCCTATGAACAGCAGAGAAGCACTGACAATAGTGTTTCCCCTGTTGTACAGAGGGTCGCTATGAGTTGGATACCGACTTGACGGCACCTAACAACAACAACAACAACAACAATTACATGCTATACTCTGTGCCAGGCACATGCCATCTGTCTCTCATTTAATTTTTATAGTTCTGAGCAGGAAACCATAGACAGGAAAAGTCATGGTTGTACTTGCCAAAGAGAAGGATAGTATATAAGTGCTGGGATGCAGAAAAACAGGTCATGTTTTAATTGTACGTAAGAAGAACATGTGACATTTTGAAGTTTGATGATCCATTTTCATTGTGGCAAGACTGAATCTTCAAACTGGCCTCCAACAATCTGGGTCCCTAGTATGCACACCATTCCTGCTGAACTCTGCCTACCCAGCCTGAGAACCAGGCTTGGTCTGTGTGATCAAGAAAATACAGCAGAAGTGACGGGACATGACTTCGAAGTTTAGATTATAAAAGACCTCGTGGCTTACCTTTTGAGTGCTTTCTTACATTCTTGCTTTTTTACACTGACTCAGAAACCACATGAGATAATATGTGGCTTTTGTTTTTATTCACTAAGCTTTGGGTTAACTTTTTACACAGCAATAAGTAATTAATACAACTGAGCTATTCACACTTATTGGAAAGTGCTAGAAGAGACTGTCCAGTATAAAGAATTTTCCTGCCATAAATGTACCCAATATCAAATACTGATTAAGAAAAGGAGGGCCAACCACTAAAGAATTCAAGCAGAGCATTGTGTGCTGGACAGAGTGAGGATTTTCCCATTTTTAGTTGGGCTGCTTTCTTTCTTTAGGGCTATCTTGTAAAATATTGTGTGTGCTCTGATTAGAACTGATCTTTTAAAAACAAAAACAAAAAGTCAAAACCAGGTTAGGTAATGTTTTCTGATAGTTCCAGCTACTCAGGAAGCTGCAGTAAAATGACAGCTTGAGCCCAAGAGTTTGGAACCAGCCTGGGCAAAATAGAGAAATTCTACCTCAAAAAAAGAAAAAAGAGTTGTGGGTATGGCTCAGTGGTAGAGTACTTGCCTAATATACAAAAGGGCCCTGAGTTCAATTTCCAGCAACATCCCCACTTTCCTTGCCAAAGATAAAAAGAAAAAGAAAAAAAATCCCAAAAGCTCAATGCCTATTTCTCTAAAAACTCCCTTTAGACAACCACATTTCTTAAATTTCTTACTTTTCTTGGCACCTCCTCTCATTTTCAGCCTTCATCATCAATTTCTTGGTCCTGTTTGGTCTATGTTATGTTTAAAAGCTTATGCACCAGAAAATGCTGCTTGCAAGGCTCCACATAGGCCTAGTTCCAGCTACTATTCAACATACAGAAGGAGGGATGAAGTTGTTCAAGGTCAGATCTGAGGAGGGATCACAGAGATGAGGGTCTTATCTCAAAATGAGATTAATATCTACTTCCTAATATTTATATTGAAGAAGATGGGAAATCAAGAAAATCCAGGATTCAGCTAATAGATTTACATGGATTCTGTTTTATTGGTAACAAGTAGGTTATAAGATTCAACTTCTGTAGAGGCGATAACTTAATACCATGTATTTGTACAGCCAAAAGGTACAAGTTGAGATTTCAATACTTAATTAACCTTTAGAAAGTAATCAAAGTTCCTTTTATTTATAACCACTGGCCAATAATCTTTTGGAAAGGACAAGTCAAACAGACAAAATGATAGAAGAATAGCTTCAGAGAGCAACAGAATGGATCACCATTTATATTACCTAACTTGTACTTTTGAAAGGGGGTCACGAGATTAATTGTCAAAACACTGATACAGAATTCCTTTTACTTACAGCCTCTTTCTCTCGGTCCATGATAGTTTCCAGCTCCTCAAAATGTCGAAGTTTTATCTCTAGTTTCTTCATTTGTGTCTCAACCAGGAGAGCCACCAGGGACTTAATCTTTCTCTCTTCTACTGCAGCCAGGTGCTAAGGCCAAAAGATCAAAGTATTCAGGTAAATATTTGCTTAAAAATAAACACAAAAGAATGCTGAAGTTGCTATATAAAGTGGGAATTATGGAATTAAGAATGTGCCTTTGGTGCCCATTTTCTGTTTTTATCACTTATTTTAATTACAAATCACAACTGTCCATGAATTTCTGGTCCTTATAGAGGAAACTGTGGGAGAAGGACCAGGCAACCCACTCCCCAAAATCAATCTGCCATTGAAAACCCTCTGAATAGTTGAGAAGCACTGACGATGGTTTCGCCTGTTGTATGTGTAGGGTCACTCACTATGAGTCGCACACTGACTTAACAGCACCTAACAACAATAATAGAGGAAACTAATGTTTTTTAAAGGATTAAAGTGAATTCCTTCCATCAAGGAGAGGAGGTTGAGCAAGGCCTCTATTTTAAAAAAACTTTTTTTGAGACAGGGTCTTGCTATGTAGGCCAGGCTGTCAAACTCCTGATGCTCCTGCCTTTGCCTTCCACCAGTTAGGATTACAGGCATGAGCCATCATGACTGGTTATTGAGCTAGGACTCTTGACGGGCCAAAGAGGAGGACACAGGTGACCTGGGAGGCACTATTTCACCTCCCACCTTCACCTTGCACCGTCACTCACCTCTCACAATTCTCTCCTCCCCATGAGTTTCTTAGAGGCAGATAGTTTGTCTCCTCAGCACCTAATGCCTCCATGCAAAGTCTCTCTCTTCCTGTGGTTAGTAGACTGTGTGTGTGTAGGGCAGCAGGGAAAGGACAGAATCGTATTTTACCTTGAACTGGTAGATGGTGTCCAGAGCCAGACAAATACTAGGGGAGACAGCAAGTTACTCTGGAAAATAGCTAATTCCTTGCCATAAGCCTGACTAAGCAGCACAGACAGGAAAATGCCACATTATTCACATGTGGCCAGGGATCTGACTACCTGCAAAGATCAATCCTGCCTCCTACAGATAGAATCCACAGCTTCCTAACAAAACTCCCAACTAGACTTAGCATTCTCCTTCATTATGTCTGCTGAACTTGTGTGTTTATCTTGCTTCCACAGAAGGTTTTAAAAAACAGCATGGAATAGCTATCTTAATTGTCCTCTCTGTTTCCTGAGACTCTAGGAGCTAATATGCACGAGTTTATTGTAGACTCCTGGGAGCTAAACTGTCATGTGACGCTTCAGAGCTCCAGTTTTTAATCTTGTGTAGATGAAAAAAAGAAATGTAGTTTCATGTTTAAGCTATGGAGACTACTTCCAGAAAGTTTCCGAAATGTAAGGAAAAGGTGTTGATGAGATTTTATAGCTGATATGATCACGTTTGCCTCCCTGAACTATCAAGAGCTAAATTAATGCCAATAAAAGTTTAAATTTATTTCACATAATCCTGGCCGGGCATGGTGGGGGATGCCTATAATCCCAACACTCTGGAGGATAAGGCAGGAGGATCAATGCAAGATCAAGGCCATCCTGGTCTACATATCAAGTTCCAGGCCAGCCTGGGCTATGTGAGACCCTGTCTGAAAAAAACAGAACAAAAAAAAATCATTTCACATAATCCAAGGCCTGTTATCATTGTACAGCGCTATGTAATTTATATTTTGAATAAATTTATGCACATTATGTATAATTGAAAAGTTACAAAGAAGTGTCAAATAAAAAGAAAACCTCCCTCTAATTTTTGTTTAATAGCCACCAGTAACCCTTCCTGTGAGAGGATTGTTATTAACTTCTAGGTCAATTTTTATAAGAATTTGATTCCTTGAAATCTGTTGGTTTTGGCAGAAATGGTTCTATTGTTTTGAGATTTTTGCACAAACTTAAAGGGCAACCCATGTATTATTATTATTACTTTTTTTGTGGCACTTGTGAGTTGAACCCAGGGCCTCACATGTTCTTTGCAAGTGCTCTACCACTGGGCTATACCCCTAGACCATGTTTCATTTTTTAATCTTGAGAAAGGGTCTTGCTAAGTTATGCAGGTTGCCTCTGGCCTCGAACTTGCAATCATCCTGCATCCACCTCCTAAGGCATGAGTCACTGCAACTGGCCCCATGGATTATTGATTCCAGTGATGAGGGAGAACATATATTTAACATGTGTTACACTTTGGTTTCAATGTCCAGCATCAATAGCAAACAAACAAACAAACTGGATTAATTATAAATGTTACCACTGAACGCATGAAAGAGAAGCAGCAAAGAGTACATAGGACTGCTTTATACAACATTTTAAAGTCCCACTAAACTATTATTATTTCAAAATTAAAAGCAGACCAAAAAGGGGGGAAAAAAACCTGTCCAAAGCCATGTTAGTATCACATGGTAGGTAAAAAGATTAAAAATCTTGTTTGAAGATTCTAAAACGTGACAAACAAGGTGTGAAGTCAAACAGATTATTTAATAACTGGCTATCTATGCAAAAGTTATTTTACTACTTCATGCACTAAGGGGAGCTGAACAGGTGTGTACCACCGCACCTGGCTACTGCACTGTATTTTATTTACCTGACTTCCAATTCTCAAAGCCAAGGCCTAGAGAAGACCCACATTTGTATCTGCTTAGGGATTTTAGAGAGGAAGTAAAGAGGATATGAGGAAGAGTTTAAAGGACAGAGAGGGAAAAACTATTAGAGTGGAGAGTAAGCAAATGTTTATGTTTACAGCAGAAAGAGTTTGGAAACACTGTCAGCTTTTCCAATGGGGAAAACAGAAAGGGTAATCAATGAATTCATGAACATGGCCAGAGCATTTCCAAGCAGAATGAAAAAATATTTTCTTGTTTTACTGTCAAGTAAACAAGTACTGTCTTGTTTTACTTGTCTTGACTGTTTAAGCAGTCGAGAGAGAGGAACTAATGAGAATACTCCATTTTTAGGTAAAATTTAGAAGAAATATGAAGGATCAGGGTTTGACAAACAAGAAAATCCCACTGTTTATCCCATCTTGTTCTTCTAGGAGGAGTCTGAAACTGAGAAATGCTTTCAATAAAGATCAAATTCAGAGTACTAACAGCAAAGCACAGGCTCAGGGTAAACAGCCAAAAGTACAGCCACACCACCTTTCAAAGGGCAGGGTTTCTGGGAATCTTACAGGTGTTTCTCCTAGACTCCTTTCACTAGACAGAAAGGAAGGTCCCTAAGCATCCTTAGGGAGAAGGGCCTGGCAATCCACTCCCAAGGCAATCCCGAAACAGTCAGCCATTGAAAACCCTATGAGGGTCGCTATGAGTCGGTTACCGACTCGATGGCACCTAATAACAACAACAGCAAGCATCCTTAAGATCCATGTCCCCTATATTCTTTTATTGAGCTTCTTGGATTTGCAAGTTAGTGTTTTCAAACAAATTGGAAAGTTTTCACTCAGACACTCTTTCTACTGGCTCTTTAATTTCCTTCTTAAATTCTCATTACCAGTATGTTGGAACACATTCCTTGTCCCTAGCCAAAGACTTCTCAAGAATAACTGTCTTGCCTTTCATCGTCTGCCTAGCTGGTATCAATGCCCTGGAATGTGTGTTTCTGATAAAATTTTCCCTTATTATAAACTTGTTTTCTGCATCACCTCTGCATGTTCATCTCTTAATTTCTTTGTATCACCTCTAATAGAGTTAGAAATCACTTCAGTCAGCAGTCCCCAATCTTTTTGGCACTAGAATGGTTTCGTGGAAGACAATTTTTCCATGAATTCTGGGTGTGTGACTCAAACATGATACATTTATTGTGCAATGCAGATAAAGTTTCGCTCATTTACCCACTGCTCACCTCTTGCTCTGCCGCCTGGTTCGTAACAGGTCACGAACCACTACTGGTCCATGGACTGGGGATTTGGGGACCCCTGGTCTGTATCTTTCTACTTATTTGAACAGGTATTTTTTAAAAGTGTCTAAAAGCTGGATGTGGTAGCACACACCTGTGATCCTAGCAACTCAGGAGGTGGAGGCGGGAGAATCACAGGTCTGAGGCCAGAGGCAGCCTGCATACTTAGACCTGGTCGCAAGATAAAAAATTAAAAAATAAATGGGCGGGGGGATACAGCCCAGTGGTAGAGAGCACTTGCAAAGTATGTGCAAGGCCCTCACAGTTAAACCTCTAAGTACTACAAAATAAATAAAAAAATAAAAAAGTTTATGAAACAAAATATAAATAGTGTAGCTTCTGCTAATACAGAGTACTTTTTTTTTTTTTTTGGGCGCTTCAGATCCAACTCAAGGCACTGAGCATGCTAGGCAAGAACTCCACCACTGAGCTACACTTCCAGCCCTTGGTTTTTTGAGACAAGGTCTCACTATGTAGCTCAGGCTGGCCTTGACCTTGCTATGTAGCCCAAGGTGGCCTTGAAATCAAGATCTTCCTACCTCAGCCTCCTGAGTGGTGGGATTACAGGCAGGCTCCAAGACACCTGCTGGACAATGCATTTCAAATATATAAATCTCACGAAGTTTTTAAGAAATCATATCATCTTGAACTAAAGTGGAGAGAATATGAACTAAAAATGAGAATGATGACAAGTAGAAAGTAGGCTAAAAAAGCCACTCAGCAGAAAAACCAGGTTTTTTTGAGTCATGAAATAGGCTGACCTCAAACCTGTAATCCCCCAGTTTCAGTTTCACACTCCCAAGTGGTAAGATTACAGGTGTGTGCCATCATGCCCAGCTAAGGCTACTTTTTCAATGGAAAAGGAAGAAGACTCAGAATAAAGGATAGAAATGTGAAAGGGCCTAGTGAAAAGTGAGAATCATCCTCTGGGAGTCTGACTGGGCTGTGATCAAGTAACCAGAAATGTATACTTGGCTATTTTAAAATTGCTATGGACCATGACTGCTCTGTGCCTTCTATTCAAACACTTCTCGTTACCTTCTAAGTGTCCTAACGCTGATGATAAGTGCTGAAATTAGATCACCAACACTTAAGGAGCTGTCACTCCTTGAATGTCACTCTCAAATTATGCAGTCCTGAGGAGTCTCATCTTTACCTGGACCCGATTTAGACTGGACCTGGACCTCTAGCCTCAGCCTGATAACATAATGCGATAAAACTCCGAGAGACCTTAGGATGTTTATTTTACAAGTGGGAGAAAGTTACAGATTTTGTGACCAAAGAATAAGCTGTGGAGTGTTAAGATGCTATGGCTTCCATCTACAGGTAGGTGTCTTCTTTGACCACACGAGTAGAATAGAAGTTAGATGGCACTGGTTCAGGTCCCAAGTCATTAAGACACTAGCAGATTCCCCTTTTTGTCACTTGTGGTGCTATTCTCAAAGCTCTAAGCTTTCTAAGATCAACTATTCTGAGATCATTTACACACGCTAACTTCTTAGGGTGTGCAGAACAAGCATGATGCCAGCCTTCCCCAGCAGTCTCTAGCCCTCCATAGTGGCCCAGCCATGAGTGGCCTTAGTCAATTCACATGGAGCAGAGTTCTCTAGCTGAGCCTGTCTGAGTACTTCACTGAAAAGTTGTATAATAAAACGAACATGGCTTTAAGCTACTCAGTTTAAGGGTAGTTACACAGTAGTGGATTAATGAAACAGGAATATTGCAGATGCTCAGGCTATGGTTTTGGGAAAGGTCTGGCAACACTGAAAAACAAGGCCTTCTGTGGAAGGGCTACAGGGAGAACTCCAACTACTCCTTATATGGGCTTTATAAAACCAAAGAAAGATCAGGCCTGGGAGTGTGCCACAGAAGATATACAGAATATGGGAGAAACAACCTATGAAGATGATTAATGAGAAGACAGTAGTAACTTCATCAGAATAGGGTTAAAGTGGACTGTACATAACAATGCATCAATTCTTACTGGTAAACAGAAGAAGTTTCTATTTAGTCATATAAAGATGAAAAAGAACAGGGCTAACTATAGACAAAATAAACAATAGTCCAGTTTTTCCTTCTGTCTACTCTCCACAGTATTACCAAGTAAAGACAGGATATCCATGCTAAACATGCTTACTGTAGATCAGGGCTTCAAGCCTGTGAAAAACTGGATTACAATTCAGTGTGGGTTCAATATATTAAAATTTAGAGGGCTTGGGTTGGCTTTAAATTTTGTATGTAGATAGCAGGGTTTCAGACCAAACCTAAACACAAACCTGAACTGCTATGATTTTTTAGCACTGCTAAAAAATTTTGAGTCCAAACCCAGTGAAAAATTGGGTTCAGCTTTTCCCTCCCTCCCGTCTTTCCTTCCTTCCTTACTGCTTCTCTTTCTCCTTCCTTCATCATTAGTTATTTGAAAATTGAAAAATATTTTGTCTATCTACACATAAGCTTAAAATTTTAAACCTGAACTGAACTCAAATTATAACGTATTGAACTCGCACTAGAATTAGAACCCAATTTCTTACAAGTGTGAAGCCCTGGTGTAAATCAATTTTAACCAACACTTATCTGTGACACAAGAAGAAACCTTGTGACTCAAAAAATAATGACAAATTTCCCATCTTGGGAGGGAATTTCACACATAAAGGAACAAATTATGCTGAGGGGTAAAAAAAGTGTCTTCCTGTTGCTCTAAAGTGGACATCCAGTTGCTATGAATCCAGTTGCACAAATCTACTTTAGCCATCTTATAGTATGTGGAGATGGCATGATTTGTGAATAAATGTGAGAGAAATGTCTATGGTTGTAAGAGACTATGGTCTCTGCTTTCTTATAAGAATTAACTAAATTAATGCTGAAAGAGAGATCATGTTCTAGGTTCTGATGTTTCTAGTTTATTCCAGCAAGTTTCAACTCTTCCTTCCTTCTCAGCCTGAACACCCAGATGGAAGAAACTCAGAGCACCTAGCCATGTTGCTCCTGCTCACATTCCCACATCCCTCTTTCAAATGGGGCAATTTACAGCTCGTTGGTAAGTTCAATGCAAAAATGGACATGTTTTTCAAGAGTCTGTACCATGGTACAGATGGGGGAGAAGCCAGAAGACATGCCATCTCATCTGTTCAGGAGCTGATACAGAGGCTCTAATTACCACTGCATGTTGGAGGGTGGCAAACTCTTAACAACAAAGGTGTTTATAGACACAGAAGAACAAAATGAGAGTAACAGAAACTTGGATTGGCTACATAAGCTATGCTAATTACAATAATTTAAGTGAATTCCTTACCACCTGATTATCGTGTAGCATAAAAGTGATTATGTGCTGTAAAATGTATCAGATCCAGCTGTAAGTGGCACTAAACAGTTCAAATGTGCCAAGCCAGACAACGTGAGCATTTGTACTATTTTCACAAATCAGAAGGAAACACAGATGTTTTAAGAATGAAAACATAACCACCTACTTATTAGAAATAAGAGTGGCTGAGGGGCAGAGCATGCACAAAGCCATGGGTTCAGCCTCCAAGCCTCCAGTACTATGAAAGAGCGAGAACAGTGGTTGATCATGAGGGAGAGGAAAGTCAGTGGCCTGGAAAAAACCTGTTCTTCATCCAGTCTTCTAAACTTTGTATGGAACAGCAAAATGCCAGGCCTAAAGATCCATAATGAAGTTTCTATGCAGAGAAGGAGTCAAATAGTTGTTGTAAGATGATCAACAATACATAGCAAGCACAGTTTTGAGCCCCCATTATACACATTAACAGCTGTAAGGCCCAAGGAAAACATCATGAAGCATTCATGAAACTTTTTAAGGTAGTCCACCATTTTACTTCCTTCTCATGTAACATATAGTAAAGCCACAGCACAGTGGTATCAAGGGGGGAAATAATAGGGAGAAGAGTGAAAGAACCATGCTCTGTGAGCAAAGAGGATTCAGAAACACTTAGCTGGAGATCAAAAGACAGTGGATTCTGTTTATCAGAACTGTAAGAAACAAAATAGTTCAGGAAGGGCAGGTAAGAAAAGAGGTTTAAGAACTAAGAAGGGTCCTGATCATGAAATATTCTGAATTCCCCACTGAAGAATTTGAAATGTTACTTTGAGGCAGATGAGGAAGTTACTACGGAAAGTAATTTTTCACTATTAATTCATACTTCAGTAAGAAAAATTTCCTTTTTAAAAGTTTGTGTTCACACTACTATATTCCAACTATATGAAGACAATTAAAAAAAAGCACAAACTAATCCATGGTATTAGGAGATGGGCTGGGAGCCTCTCTTGAAGGAGTCATAATGATTTTAAGAGAATAAGAAAGAACTAAAAGGTGGTAACATATTTTTGGAACTGGGGGCTGCTTACATAGGTGGGCTCAGTTTGTGAAAAATCCACTTAGCTATAGGTTTATGTGTCCACTTATTTGAATGTATGTTATACTCCAAGAAAAGTTAAAAAACAACAACAAAAGAAAGATTATTTTTGCTGCAGGACAAGGAATGAGATAGTGGAGACAGGCCAAAGATTAAGGGAGAGTGATCTATGGCAGTAACTGGGCATTAGTAAATGACCTAAAGGGCCATGAAAGATTTGGTGCTTACACAGCCAGGGAAAATGAAAGACCCAGAGGAATCAAAGATTACCTAAGGTTGTAGGTTTGAAGACTGAGAAAAGAGGGCAGCTCTTGTGGCCCCTAGTTCCTCATTTATAAAATGAGAGAAGGTGCCCACGATAATCCTTAAGATCCCCGAGGCCCCTGATAACAGTATTAACAAGAACTTGAGCAGGGCATGGGGTATACCTGTCATCTCAGCAACTGGGGAGCCAGAGGCAGAAAGGTTAACAAGTTCCAGGCCAGAGGCAGCCTGTGTAACACAGCAAGACCCTGTCTAAAGATAAAAAATAAAAATGGGGCTGGGGATGTAGCTCAGTGGTACAGCACTTGCAAAGTATGTGCGAGGCTCTGGATTCAATCTCCGAGTACTGCATCAGAAAAAAAAAAAAAAAAAAAAAAAAAAAAAAAAAAAAAAAAAAAAAAAAAAAAAAAAAAAAAAAAAAAAGAAAAAGAAAAAGAAGAACGAACTTGAAAAGTTCAGAGATAAAAGAGATGTTCAACTAATCCAATTTAGCAAACAACTCAAAAGGTTATTTCCAATGGGGAAACAAAACCAGACAAATGTGAAATGATAGTCATATTGGTACCTAGATTACCACTCACTTATACAAGAGTGTACTTCAAAACTCCTTACAGGTGGGAGTCAGGTGGGGAAGAGTGAATACCTAACACTGAGCTAAGAAACCACACAGATTAGGTGACATCTTTGGAAGACAGTGGCAAGTATGAATATGCAGGACCTAAAGCTACAATAATAATAACCAGCTTGGGTATCTGTCTGGATTGACTGAGCATTACTGTGGCCTGCATATCAGATGGGTGGGCACTCAAAACAGTGGTCTTATGTTCTGAATTGGTTTATCTATGATCTGTTATAAATCATGCTCTGCAGATTAAACACTTAAAGTAGTAGTCCACAAGAGCTAACAGTTTGAGGGAATTAAAGATCATGGAAGAAATCAGGCACCATGGTGCACACCCGTAATCCCAGTGACTTGGCAGGTTAAGGCAGGAGGATCCGAAGTTCAAGACCAGAGGCAGCCTGCACAACTTAGCAAGACCCTGTCTTAAAAAGAAAATAAAGAAGGGGCTGGGAGTCCAACTCGGTGGTAGAATGCTTGCCAGGTACGTGTAAGGCTCCGGGCTCAATTCCCTGGTACGTGAAAAAAGAAAGGAAGGAAAAAAGGACCATGAACAAACATCTTTACCAACAGATCAAGAACAGCTCAAGATAAAAGGGTTAGGAATGTTCTAGTAATCACTGCTTCTTTAAATGTGGTAACCTATAAGAAAACTAATTCTGAGGTAGAATAGAGAATGGGTGAAACAATTTTTAAAAATTTCATATATTCATGTTTGAAATGCTTTAAAATGCTAACTTAACACTAAGCGGGGAAAATAACATTTTCTTGTCTTCTTCAAGATGCTGTGCAGCCAATACTGTGTTACAAATAAAAAACCACCCCCAGAAAAGCTGGCAAATTCAAGAAGAAGCAGTGCTATTTTAGGTTCCTATTTCCTTTCATTCTGTAATATTGGGGTGAAGTATTTATACAAAGAAACAGACAGAGAAACATTTTTTCTCTTAAAAATAAGAAATATTTCAATCTGAAATTATTGGAACAATAATCTAAGACAAAACCTGCAGACAAATTAAAAATAAAAAGACAATCAGTCCCTTAATGAGATTTCAAAATGTGTCTTCAATCTCTGTAGTCTTCACAAAGCAAAATGATACAATGAACGGAATGAAAACAGTCACCCTTCAGGACCGGATCTACTCTTGCCACTATCCTCCTCTGGCCTGTGGATTTCTTCTTAACCTAGAAACGCCATTCAAGCAAATAGTCATCTCCTATTGGGAGCAAGGCTCTTTATCCGCAACGTTCCCAATTAACTGAAAACAATATGACCATTCATGGCTGAAGACAGCACGGGAAAGGGCTGTCAGGGGCAAACCTTGGCTTTGGTGGCAGCTGAGGCGAGAGCAGCTGCTGCGGCCGTGGCAACATTTCCTTCAGAAATTTCATGTTCTACTTTTTTCCTCCCGGTGTCACTTTCTCTTTCTTTACATGTATCAGTGAGTTCCTTGTTCTCCTCAGTCTCTTTTTCTTCTGAAAATACCAGAAAGCTTTATTACCAGTGCACCTCACTCTCAATAACCCATCTTACTACTCACCTCTGTCACATGACAAATCAGGACTGCTGTTACAAAGAGATCTCAATGCCCTTCTTTTATGAGTTTTTAAAATCATTCCATGCATTCATTAAGGGATATATTTTTAAAAGGGTCCACTTTGTCTTGCCTTCATTTCTTTAAGCTCTGTATATAATTCTTTTGGATATAAAGGAAAATTCAGGGGAACTTAGCCTAAGACCCATGTATTTGTTCCTTAGTCAGCGAAATGCTCTGGGAACCCTAGATCTGCAGGGAGTCAGAACCTGAGAATAGAACTTCAGCAAGCCTGCAATAGACGTGATAGGCTATGTTACGTTAGCAATTGAGAGTGACAATAAAATGGCAAGTGCCTGCAAGACACAAGGGACTTGAATCATGCTGAATAACTTGTTAGTTTCTGATACTACTAAAAACAGAAGAGATAAAATATAGCCACCAGAATCAGCACTGTTACCTAGGTACTAAATGAAGCTCAAATGCATATTGACTATTACATTAAAAATATAAAAATAAATGAGGATACATTTCTACTCAAACCACCAATATTTCTCCAGTGTCTTTTTATAGTTTTATATAATAAGGAATTTCCTCTCAGTTACCTGATTTGATATCCTCACTAACTTCACTATCCTGTTCCTTCTCACTGTTTTTTTCATTTTCTCCATCTGGTGCTTTATCACTTTCATCTGTTTCATTTTCCACTTTGTTTTCTGCCTGAAAAGAGTACAAAACGAGAAGGAAGAGTGAACAAAACACAGTCTTTTAGGATTGAAATTATCTTAGAATAAGAAAGGGTTTCAGTATTTTTGACAAGAAGTGGAACAGATGCAGAGGGGCCCACTAGAGAAGAACTGGAAAATAAACTAATAAAATCAGAGAAATACTTTGTACTACCTCAACTCTCCAGTGCTCACAAGATTATATGCCTCCAAAGCACATAGACTCTGGTTTTTCTAACCTCTGTTGCAAAGGCCAGGGTTACAATGTCCAAAGGAATGTCAGAAGAATTCACTGGTATTATTTATTCATTTAAAAAGATAAACGAATTACTGATTAGTTCTTTAAAAGACTAAGAGCATTTAAATTTTGCATCATCAACCAAGAAGCCAGACGAAATGTTGCTGGGATAAGAGCTGACAAAGTTCTTTAATCTAGCCATTTACTAATGGTTTTAGAAGACCCACAACACAGTAACAGTGATCATGCTTTGGTGATGGAAAACTTCAGTTCCTCATGTTCGTATTTGGTATAATTTGGTGATTATGAAATTCTTGTGTCCTTGCACAAGTTATAGAATGTCACCTATAAAGTGGGAAGACTATCACTGATTTGATGAGGCTGCTTTAAGAAATGAGCTGGGTGTGACGGTGCATGCCTATAATCCCTGCATGAGGGAGGCTGGAGCAGTTGACTCTCCTAAGAAATCATTTAATATTACAGCCAGGCACGGTGGCGCATGCCTGAAATCCCAACGGCTTGAAAGGCGGAGGCAGGAGGATTGCAAGTTCGAGACCAAAGGCAGTCTGCATAATTTAGCGAGATGCTATCTCAAAAAGTAAAAAAATGGGCTGGGGGTGCAGCTCAGTGGTCCAGCATTTGCAAAGCATGCAAGTGCAAGGCCCTGGGTTCAAACCCCAGTACTGGAAAAAAAAAATTGATTTCATATTCCAATTGCCTAAAAAGGGCATAATGAAGAGGACAGGTATGGATAAATCTTTAGTGAATAAATAAATGGAATTATTACACTAGGCGTTGTGAGAACTATACCTTAAATAACAAAATCCAAGTGGCTGATAGAACTATTGATAGTCCCCTGAAAGGGGATCAAATGACCAAGAAAAATTCTAAACCAATATGCTGAAAGGCACATTCTCTGTGGCTTTTCTGTGAGACATTTCAAATAGATTTTACCTTCTCAGGTTGCTGACCAACAGGGTCTGTTTCCATCTTTTCCTCTTCAGATCCTTCTATAAGTAAAAGAATAAGAATAATATGGAAAAGGATAAGAATGATTATACAGTAGAAGTGTATCTGAAATGTAGTTACATACAGCCTAACTGAGGCGTCTCATGGCCATACGGTTAATAAAAGAAGTCAGACACAAAACAATATGCTTTAGGATAAAGTCAAAAATAGGTGAAAGTGTTCAATGATGTTAGGAAGTGAGGATGATGGTTAACCAAGGAAGGAAAAGGTACAGTAGACAGAAAGCAGGGTCAGTGGAGGTGTTGGGAAGTCCTCAAGTGCTGGCAATGTTTTGTGATCTGGGGGGCTTCTGACACAAATGTTTAACTTGTAGAAATGCACTAGATGCCTGCTTAGAATTTTCACTTTTCTGTATGTATTAAAATAAAAACTTCCAAAAATCTTAAGAGAAATAAATAAAAATAACTATAATTTAAAAGACATTTAACAAGTATGTATTTTGACTCAGGCATTGGAGAAACTGCTCAGTTCGATATTCACTGAAATCTAAGAGCATCACATTTGGGCCGGACAGAATATAAATCAACAAGTCTACTACAGTGCCGCAGAGGCACCCAGGAACAAATATGAGGGGGAAGTACAGAAGGAGTATGGCTCTCTTAGCCCAAGAAGTATAAGCATAAGCATTTCCTAAACAGATGTGGCATGTGGGAAAAAGGGTAGTACACGCATAGAGAAGACCCTTGTTTCTGCCCATGGTACTAGGGCGCTGAACCCAGAGCCTTGTGCATAATTTGCAAGTTCTATCACTGAGTTGCACCCCAGGCCAAGTTTTATTTGAGACAGGGTGTCACAAAGTTACACAGGCTGCCTCTGATTTGAACTTGCGATCCTCCTGCCTTAGCCTCCCAAGTAGCTGGGATTATAGGTGTGTGCCATGACCCAATGAAAATTTTTTTTATTTTTTTAGCTGCACCCTCAATCCCATTTTTTACTTTTTATTTTGAGACAAGGTATTGCTAAGTTATGCAGGCTGCTCCTGGACTCGAATTTGTGATCCTCCTGATCCCACTTCCTGAGATGCTAAGGATTACAGGCATGAGCCACCATGCCCAGCCCCAATGAAAACTTTTAAACAAGAATTTTTTCTTTTTTTTTTTTGTGGTACTGGGGGTTGAACCCAGGGCCTCGCGCTTGCATGCTCTTCAAGTGCTGCACCATTGAGCTGCACCCTCAGCCCATTTTTTTACTTTTTTTACTTTTGAGACAGGGTCTCGCTAAATTACGCATACTGCCTCTGGTCTCGAAGTTGAGATACTCCTGCCTCCGCCTCCCGAGCCGCTGGGATTATGGGCATGTGCCACTGCACCTGGCTAAACAAGAATTTTTGATGTTAGAATTTTATACAGGGCTGAGGCACAAGGATCCTGGGTTTGGTGCCAACGTGGGCCTCACAGTGAGACCCTATCTCAAAAAAACAAAAACAAAAATCAAAACCAAAAATAATAACAAACCACAAACATTTTTAAATCTTAATAAATATTTGTTGTATTTTAAATAAAAAGATTTAGTATCATACAGCTCAAAGTTTTATATTATCCTCTTATGAGTTATAGTATTCATTATCAATGAGAGTATTTAAACAAATCTATTTAGCATCTAGAAACAAGTGTTAAAAGCTATTGGGACTAAAGATGTAACTTAGTGGTAAGGCACCTGCTTAGCAAGTGCAAAGGTCTTGGGCTTGATCCCTAGCACCACCAAAGGAAAAAAAAGGGCGGGTGGGGAGTTGTGTCCTCTAATTCTTAAATGAGAGTTCCTAAATGTTTTTGACTCCAGAATTAGTGCTGACTAGCAGCTCCAGAAACATGGTATTTTGGGACACCATGAATCTCACCTCGCCTGAGACAGAAGAGCCTCTAAGGATGAATACTTTCCAAAAAATACCATAAGACTATAGTGTCAGAAGTTGGACTGGAACATGTAAAATCTAAGACCAAAACCTGAGCACAAGACCACTTGGAGCGTAAGGGTCACTGAGACGTAACTGCCATCAAGAATTGGAGCTATGGACTAGCCAAGTCCAAGGCAGGGAAGAGAACCTTCAGATTCCTGCACAGGGCTAGACAAAAGAGTGGTCCCAAGGTAGTAGCAATTCCTGGCTACCAGAAGAAGACAAAAATCTTCTGTAGGACCGTTTGCCTAACCCAAATTTCACCTAAGATGATGTCCAAGTAACAGGCTCACAATGAACAAACACTAAGAGGAAGTCACTAAGACAGAGCAGAACTCAGTCTTTTAAATCTATTAATCAATAGATTTAGAACCAAAGAGTGTCAATAGGAGATCTGACAGATCTTGAATATAGAATAGTTGTGGATGCAACATAGAACATAAGACCAAATCATAAAGAGTGCCAAGTAACAAGACAATTTTACAGATGATCAGGTATTTTTTAGAAATAAGCAAAATATTAACATAATTTTCTGGAAATGAAGCCAAAGTAAACAGGAGACTAGCCCAGGGGAAGAGAGGATTATGGAATTAGCAAATACATCTAAAGGTGAGTCACCCTTTTGAGCATCCTACCTGTGGTCTTTCTCAGAGCATAATTTTTTCCTGTCTCTTAATAAACATACCCCCTCCTCTACTTTACAAACTGACTCTTGACTTTCACTTCACTGCTGTTTCTTGTTAAATTCTTCTTAAGGGAACAAGAACCAAGGATAATTTTCTTGTAATGTATTTGGCGCCATGCTTCCCACCATTTCAGGTAGTATTTCTGATTTCCCCCAGTAAGGTCCCTCTCAGAACTCCTCAGGCTGTTTCTAAGTATCTTATCTCTTCTTGCTTGCCAGCACAGACTTCCAATCTTTTTTTTTAAGGGACCTAGCACACAACTTTACTGTGTAGCGCAGGTGAAGGCTTCCTTGCTTCTGCTGGATCCCCTATAGTCCTAAGGGGTGAAAAAGGATTAAACGGGGTTATTGGTAACCCATCACTTTCCCTTTCTTTAAGCTTTTCAGTATAAGGGTTATTTCTTCCCAGGCTACCCTTTGGTGAGGCTCAAAGGCCTGGGAAAGGAAACATCTACATGTTTTTTAGCTGAAGAGGATGAAAAGCCAAAACTTCACCTCCTGCTGTCTCCTTCCTTCTGGCCAAAGACCCTTAGGTTTCCACGAGTGCCTCTAAGTGCCAAAGAACAGGACTTCCTTTGTTTTACATATCCAGCTTCTGGGTAAGGTGGAACAAAACTAGGCACTCTGGGGAACACTTTAATAAGTACTGATTCACTTACTGATTCACAAACAATATGTTTATTGTTTGTGAATCAGAGAGCTCCATGCCACTCTCTGTCCTACAGAGAGCTACCTGAAACCCTGCTGGGGTGAATCAACTTCAGAGTGAGATCTGAAGGAGTCAGCATCTTAAGCACCACATTCTGGAGTCAAAACATTGTAGGGCTGGCCAAAATACCCTGGTAAACTTTGCTTTTTTGACTCTCTTTGCCTATCTTGCCCTAAAATGGTGACCTACCAGGGTAAATCTCTAAGCTTGTTTTCTCCCTTTTCTCCTCAAGTCTACCTGTCTTTCAGGAAACTCCTGAGGAACCTACTTACACTTTTCTAATTAAACAGCTGTCTCCAAATACTAACCTCTGCCAGATCTATGCCACCACACAACAATGTTCCATCTGGCTTGCCTACCAGTAGCAGAAATTCAAAAATTTCCCTTTCTGACTAGAAAATTTGGGAACATGTAAAGCCCTAGAGTCAATGTCTACTTATAGCTCTGGCCCTTTGGGTAATTCTATCTACTCTGCAAGAAGGGGTTTGTTTCTCATTCAGAAAACAGCTATGAGAGCTATGGATTTAATTGTTAATCCTCCTCCTCCTCTTTCACTACAGTCAGAGTCCATACGCCATCTAAATTCATTTTAGAGGAAGTAGAACTCATGAAGATCTGATTCACAGAGACCCTACGTAGAACAAAATGAAACACTACTGAACACTATGCTTTGCACATGATCTTTTTATACTGAGCCCACTGTTGTAACCACTATGTTTCTTCTCATTTTAAGTAGTGTCACGTCAGCACAAGGAGGTCCCAGGTGCTTTACTCCAGTCTGGACACAGCAACATGCTGTGATGCTGTAAACTCTCCCACTTGTATTTCAGATATCAGCAGGGCCAGGTTTCAGCTGAACTTTCACACTAAGACAGACTAGGGAGAAGGACTTGGCAGCCTACTCTTGAAACAATTAGCCATTGAAAACTCTATGAATAGCAGAGAGGCACTATTCAATATAGTCCTGGAAAATGAGTCCCCCGGGTTGGAAGATAGTCAAGAAATGACTGGGGAAGACCTGTCTCCTCAAAGTAGAGTCGACCTTAATGAGGAGAACTTTCTGTACTTTTAAGGAAACTAATAAAATTGTGTCATGGTATTGTAAGTTAAAACTGAAAATTGCAGAGGGAAAATGAAAACATATATCATGCTTGTTTGTGGAAGAACTGAACATAACTTTTAAAAAGATGTATAGTAGAGATGAACATATCATGTGTACAACTCTATACCCACCAATCAAAGAATATTACACATTAGTTTGCAGATTACATGGAACATTTGAAAAATACAGATCAAAAATTAGGTCATAAAATGAGTCTTCACAAATTTCAAAAAACTCATTAGCATAACAGACTAGTTCTCTCACACAATGCAATGAAATTAGCCACTTAAATATAAAATTCCCTGTGCCTGAAAATGTAATTGTGGGAGTGAGTAAAAGTATTTCCTAAAGTGAATTATAGGCTTACATTAGAACAGAAAAAAGGATTAAAAGTACATAAGCCATAGCAGGAAAGTAGAAGGGTAATAATAGAATAGAGAAGGTAGTGAGGGTTGGTTATGGTAGTGCATGCTAATAATCTAAGCATTCAGGATGCTGAGGCAGAGGAATTGTAATTTGAGGCCGCCAGGACTATATAGTGAATTCCAGGCTATGCTAGGCTCGATAGCAAGGACACTGTTTCAAAAGGTTCCTCCCATAAAAAAGAGCATCAAGTGGAAAAAAGAAAATAGAAATATAATAGTTACAAAAATATATACAACAAACTAGAAGTGCCACTACACGCTTATAATCCCAGCACTTGGGAGGCTGAGGCTGAGGAAGGAGGAACGACTCAAGTCCAAGGCCAGACTGGTCTATGCAGTGAGTTACAGGACAGCCTGGATTGCAGAGAGAGACTCTGGCCCAACAAAAAATGGCGCCAAAACAAACAAAAAACCCCACAAAACATACCAAAATCAATATACCCAAAAGTTGGTTCTTTTCATGTAACTAATAAAACTGATAAATCTCTGTTACCACTGAACAAGAAGAAAAAAGATGGCACATACAGACTATATTAGAACAGAAGAAAGGTGATAACTATAGACAGAGCAAGGTCAAAAACAAAGTGATAGCTGGGCATGGTGCTACACACCTGTAATCCCAGAAACTCAGGAGGTATAGGCAGAAAGATTGCAAGCATGAGGCCAGATGCAGTCTGAGTAATTTAGTGGGGCTCTGTCTCAAACTTTAAAAAAGTAAAACAAAACAAAACAAAACAAAACAAAAAAACACTGTGGGATGTGTGCAGCTCAGCGAGAGAACGCTTGCAAAGCTTGTTTGAGGCTGTGGGTTCCACCTCCTAATACAAAAAAGAAAAGAAAAAAAAAATCCAAATAAAATTGAAAACTTAGATTGAGTGGTGAATTACACTCACACGCAACATAATGGAGCTTTGGACAACAACAGACTGCATTTATGATGATGATCCAATAAAATTGTATTACTTAGTGATGCCATAGCCATCTTGGTTTCTGTTAAGAACAATCTATGATGTTTGTACAACAATGAAATCACCTAACACCACATTCTCAGAACAATCCTGAAGTGACTCATGACCATACTACAAAACTTATTTTACCAAACTAATTCAAGAAGTTAAAGGAGGCTGGGCAAGGCGCCAGGCGCGGTGGTACATGTCTATAATCCCAGCATCTTGGGAGGTGGAGGCAGGAGGGTTGCAAGTTCAAGACCAGAGGCAGTCTGCATAATTTAGCAAGACCCTGTCTCAAAAAGTAAAAAAAATGGGCTGGGGGTGCAGCTCAGTGGTCCAGCACTTGCAAAGCATGCAGGTGTGAGGCCCTGGGTTCAACCCCCAGTACTGCAGGAAAAAAAAAAAAAAAAAAAAAAAAAAAAGGAGAGAGAGAGGCTGGGCAAGATAGTTAGGTTGTTGTTAGGTGCCGTTGCGTCACTATCCAACTCATAGTGACCCTCATAGGGTTTTCAATGGCTGACTGTTTCGGGATTGCCTTGGGAGTGGACTGCCAGGTCCTTCTCCCATTTTTGCGGTGCTGGGAGTTGAACTTGGGACCTCAAGACTGCAGCGCAGTGCTCTACCAACTGAGCTAAATCCCAGCCCAGGCAAGATAGTACCTGCCTGTAATCCCAGTGACTTGGGAGGCTGAGGCAGGAGAACTGTAAATTCAAGGCCAGCAGCGGACTGCGCAACCTAGCAAGACCCTATCTCAAAATAAAAATTAAAAAAGGCACTGGGGGGTACAGCTCAGTGGTATAGTACTCGGCCCTGGGTTCAATCCCTAGTACCAAACAAAAACAGAACAAAAGCAAAAATAAAGAAAAAGTAGCCTTGAATAGTCTGTTTTATAACAGAAAGACTAAAGTAATTTCTGGGAGAAGGACCTGGCAACCCCCTCCCCCCAAAAAATCAATCTGCCATTGAAAACCCTATGAACAGCAGAGAAGCACTGACAATAGTGCTTCCCCTGTTGTACAGACGGTCGCTATGAGTCGGATGCCGACTAGACGGCACCTAACAACAACAACAAAGTAATTTAAAAATTTAAGCCAAATAAAAACACCACAGATTCAGATATTTAATGGGAAATCCTACCTAAACCTTAGGAAAAAGATGACTATAGTCTCACATAAACATTTCCAAAGAACAGAAAAAGAAACAAGATGCCCTAACTCATTCTATGAGTCCAATACAGTATAACTTTGATCCACAAATCAAATAAGGACAGATAGTATTCTTGAATTTCTCATAAGGAATACTAGAAGTTACTAGGGTAACTCTCACTTATAAGCATAAAAGGAAAAACTCTTAAGCAAAATATCTGAAAAATGAATAAAGTAGTATATATCATATGTAATGCACATGACAAAATAATATAACAGTAATGGAAGGAGGATCAGATTTAACATGGAAAAAACCCCTGAAAGATATTTTAAGACACAAAAAGAGCTTATAGTTAAAAAGGGAAAAAAGAAAAAAGCTATATTGAAGTCAAGGACTTTCCTTCAGCACAGTAGCTAGTCAAAGACTAGCATAAAAGATTTGTAACAGAAAAATCACTATAAAAACAGTACAGAAAGGTGGGCAAGAGCAAGGAGTAATTGTTCTATGGGAGTACATATGACCAATAAATATGAAAAAATACATTCCACTTTAGTTATCAGAGATATGTAACTTAAGACCAGAAGAACTGTCACTTTACACCTTCTGGGTGAGTAGAGGGTCTAACACCAGTTAAGTGTTTGATTGCGTACAAAGGGTAGAAATAAAAATTAGCACACAAACTTTGAGACAGAACTGGGATTTCTAAAAATACTGCTAATTGTAGGACCAGTCTACATCAAAACAATGAATTGGGCAAGGTTCAACAATGTTCAAGGTTTAAGGTTTCAAGGTTCCATTCTCTACTGAGAAGATGATCTGATGAAAAAGTGATAAATGAACTTAACAATAAGCTTGGTGGTGAAAATTCCTTATCTTGACTTGTCAGCTGCTCCAGTTGCACTGTATTTAAAAGAAATCTTGTATTTGTGCACTGTGAGGTATATACAAGACTATACATTGTTGTTGTTAGGTGCCGTCGAGTTGGTATCTGACTCATAGTGACCCTCATAGGGTTTTCAATGGCTGATTGTTTTAGGGATTGCCTCAGGAGTGGATTGCCACATCCTTCTCCCATTTTTGTGGTGCTGCGAATTGAACTCAGGACCTCAAGAGACTACAGTGCAGCGCTCTACCAACTGAGCTAATTCCCAGCCCCAAGACTATACGTAGGCGATTCAAATACACAATACAGGAAATGACATAAGCTGCCCACTCAAGAGTAGAAGGGAAAATTAAATTGGATTATAATCACACAATAAAATATCTTATAGGAATGATATTAAACAGCTGCATGAATATTATAACCACATGGATAAATCTTGAAAGTACCTAGTTAAAAAAAGAAAAAGCCAAGTCTCAAAAAAGTTTTATAAAGATTAAAAACAAGCAAAATTACACCTTATCGTATGTTGTTTAATTATATATATATGACTGTGATAAAAAGTATTTCAAGTGATACTTAAAACTTAGAAGGCTCACTGCTGGGAAAGGAGAGGTGACTGACAAGACAAGGGAGAACACAGCGATCCAAATTACTGATAATGTTTTAATGCTTACTTCAGATAAAATGTGTGACTTGCATTAAGACACATTAAAAGACAGGCCAGGCGTGGTGACTCATCCCAGCAACTTGGGAGGTGGAGACAGGAGGATCCAGGTTGGAGGCCAGAGGCAGCCTGTGTAACTTAGTGAAATCCTGTCTTAAGATAAAAAATAAAAAAACAGGCTAGGGCTGCCAGCCCAGTGGTAGAGCAATCAGAAAGTATATGCAAAGCCCTAGGTTTAACCCCCAAGTACTGATGAAAAAGTAAAATAAAATAAAATAAAAGCAGGAGGATTGTGAGTTCAAGGCCACAGGCGGCCTGCGTCACTTAGCAAGACACTGACTCAAGATAAAAAATAAAAAGGGTACTGGGGAGGCAGTATAACAGTGGAAAGCCCTGGGTCCAATCCCCCAGTTCTACAAAAAGTAAAGAAACAAAAAACTCTTATACAGGTTATTTTTAATTGAATATGCATTAAGCCACCTTGACTGAGTCAGCTATTTATAGACCAAAATAGTATTATGTGGAGAAATGCAATGTTTTTTTTTTTTTTTTTTTGACAAAGATATTTGCTTTTGAAAAGACTACCATGATCTATAGTTCCACATTCCATTTTTGCTATGGTAAGGCAGGGAAAATTTGATAGACTCTTTAATTAAGCATGATTCCAACATGAAAAGTTAACAGATTATTATCTATTCATATGACAATGATGTGTTGTTAGTTGCCATGGAGTTGGGTCCAACTCTTATGCAAGCTGTGTGTGGCCTCAAATCTTCAATCCTACTGCCTCTGCCTCGAGTCACTGGCATTACAGGTTTGAGCCTTAAACTTATTAAGTGGTTGAAATGGTAGATTTTATGTTGTAGGAATTTTACCTAAGTTAAAAAACCAAACCCAATGAATTTCAACCAATTCAGCAACATACAAATTAAACACTATAACTACCTTCAGTAATCTTAACTCTATATGCTCTAAACCTGGACCTATAATCATCAAATACTTCATAACCGTGATACTGGTACCAAGACATTTCTTTTTTAGTATCAGTTACCATAAATAACAAGGTAAGACAAGAAAAAATCATATATTCATCTTGTAAGTTTATACTGATCATTGTGTTTACTTAGGTGAAATTAAAACTCATTATTTTGGTAAGTTGACAGGGAACACTAAAATGTATTAACCCAGTCCTCAGGGACAGCACTTACTCACCGAGCTTCTCTGGTTCATCAGGCCCTGTGCCTGCTATACAGCTGCTCTCCAAGCCATAGGTGGGATCCACCTTCCCCGAGGCTCGTGCTGCTTCTTGTACTTTCTTGACATGAGCTTCAACCAATTCTAGTGGTACCTCCTCCCGGACCCGAGAAAATTCCTCTGGTTCAAGAATAAAAATTGAATAGTAACTTCATTTTGCACAAATATTTACTTCAATGTAAGACCACTAGTATATGTGACACAATGTTATTCCCTTGAGTGTAGTGACCTCTTTGTGGCTTAAGTCTTGTATCAGCAAAGAGAAAGGGTAAAATGAAATAATGAAATTCTGTGACTACATGTCACAGTACCTTGTTACATATAAAAAAGAAATCTTTAAGGTTCCATCAGTAGCCCGGCATGGTGGCAAACTCCTGTAATTCCAGGACTCAGCAGGCTGAGGTAGGAAGATTGACTCGAGTTTGAGGCCAATTAGGTCTATATAGCCAGTTTCAGGCCAACTTGGCTATACTATGAGACCCTGTCTCAAAAAAATTTCCATCAGTAATAATCAAAATTACTACCCACATTTTATCTAATGCTCTGGTGGCTGGACTGATAATTGGGAAAACACCAAGGATTAAACAACCATAAATACAAGAAGAGTCCTACGGTGTGAGAAAATTCTAATCATAATTAATATAATCCAAGAATATTAAGTAACTTACTTTCCCAGTTCTAGGAAATTCCACATGAATCACAACAAATATACCACAAAAATCTCTTCTGTTCCTCCAGTTTTTTTGTTTGAGACAGGGTCTTTTTATGTAACCAAGCCTGACCTTCAACTCAAGATCCTCCAGCCTCTGCCTCCTGAGTGCTGGAATTACAGATGTACACCATCACATCCAGTTGCTTGTCTAATTTTTTTTTTTTTTTGCTAGGATTATAGGTGTGCTCCACCATACTTGGTTTGTTTCTCTAATTTTTTTTTCCAGTACTGGGGGTTGAACCCAGGGCCTCGTGCTTGCATGCTCTGTAAGTGCTGGACCACTGAGCTGCATGTCCAGTCCATTTTTTTTTTTTAAACTTTTTGAGACAGAGTCTTGCTAAGTTATGCAGAATGCCTCTGGTCTTGAACTTGCGATCCTCCTGCCTCCACCTCCTGAGTCGCTGGGATTACAGGCGTGCGCCACCGCGCCCGGCTCTGTTTCTGTAATTTTTATAAAGCTCTTAATTTACAAACAGTTATATTTTGACTGTTTTACTTCAAAATATTGTAATACTTTTTATAAAGCACATGGTGTCTTTAAAGGAAAATGTCTGTTTTTTTGTTACTTATATAAGAAAAGTAAATGTAATAGCTGATATTTAAATGAGAAAAACTAAGTTTTCATGTTAGAGAAATGTCTTTCGGAGAGTTCCTACCCAAAGCTGCCTTTGCTGCAGCAGATGCCACACGAGGGTCCACCACAGATGCCAAAAAAGCAACAGTACTCATGACTGGGTTTCCTGACTGGCTGAATGGGACAGGTTGATAGGCCAGAGGCCCAAGAGAAGCATCTGAATTTTCAAGGTATGGATCCTCAATTGGAAGCCTCAAAAAGTGGAGGATGCATTCATCTTGAGTACGACTTCCAACATGTTCTGACACTTTGTTCCAATCATCCTTGTACATCTCCAGGGCCTAAAATTATAAAGAAAAGATCGTCATTATCAGGTAACAAGAAAGTAATATGTAAAGAAATTAAAAAACCTGTCTCTGCTTCCTTTTTTGAAGACAAATTCTCCCTACATGGTCCAGGCTGCCCTCCAACTCCCAGTCCTGCCTCAGCCTCCTAAGTGCTAGGATTACAGAGCTGCACCACCAAGCCTGCTCTGTGACTATTCTTTAGACAGCATTTTTAAAAAGTAATACAAATGAAGCTAGGTGTTGTAGTACACGATTATAATCCTAGGACTAGGGAGGCTAAGGCAGGATGACAGCTAGTTCAAGTCCAGCGTGGGCGACCAAGTGAATTACAGGCCAGCATAGGCTATAAAGCAAGATGCGCCTCAAAATACTAAAATAATAACAGTAACACATATGGTTATACGGTACCTAAAGATAAGTAGATCTGATGGTTTTCCTTATGTGAATTTCCCAAGCAGGCAAGAAAAATATGTAAAATGCATATATATAATAGCATTGTCCTTTACAAATATGGACCTTTTTTATATGGAAAATCCTAAAGAAGCTATAAAAAAGGTACTAAAATTAGATATTTGAGCAAAGTCACAGAATAGAATAGCGCAAACACTGAAAAACTCAGTTATATTTCTCTATATAATTATGAACAAATTTAAGTTAAAAAAATATTTAAAATAGCATAAAAGTAAAATACTCAGAAATAAATACAATACTTGTAAGGTCAATATTCCAGAAAAAATAACATGTGGTGAGAGAACTCAAGGACCTAAATAAGTGAAGAGGTAAGTCTCAATCTTTTATTAAATTACCAATTCTTTCCAAGTTGAACCACAGATTCATCACAATCCTTATCAAACTCCAAGCAAGCTTTCTTGGGTATAAATTAATAAACTGATTATAAAATTGATAAAGTATAAATTTCTAGTTTGAAAATTCATAATTTTTCAGCTGAGCCCAGTGGTGCATGCCTGTAATCCCAGTGACTTGGGAGGCAGAGGCATGAGGATTGTGAGTTGAGGCCAGAGGCAACCTGTGTAACTCAGTGAGATC